>CAUJNA010000630.1:0-183063 GCA_963377175.1 Effrenium voratum | reverse complement strand
AGTGTGACATCATAATTGCACCTAGATTGAACAGGGTTCCCCATATTTCCCTTGTGGTTTTAAGCATCACCTTTCGGTTGCCAATTGGGTGGGGGAAAATACAGGGAAGACCCAGCATACCACTTTGGAGGCTCCAACTCTGGCCTCCTGCGCGGAGCTCGACCCCGGCACCTCGCTGGTGCCAACCGACGCTGATTCACAGAAACGCACCAAACCACTTGTGGCCGTGTCTGTGTTTTGGGGACCCACAAAATGAGGGGTTGTCCTTTTGGATACCCTTTAGAACCTCCCAAGCAGGGGGTACCCTTAAAACAAGCTTTGTATGAATGGAACCTCTTTGAACATGGGCTTTTTGGGGCAACCCATGCTCATTCGGGATTCGGGGAGTGCCCCAAAAACAATTCTGTGGACTAAAAAGCGTTGTGCAAACGTGCCCTCGCAGCTATTCCACCGTGTTCTTCTTCACATGGGGAAGGCGCCAGCCCTTAGGACTCAGGTGGCCCGAATCAAAAACCACAAAATCCAAGCCCGAAACAAAAAAAATGCCAAAGCTTTACTCACAAAGTGCCTCAAAGCTTTGTGTGTAAAGCCCAAACTGCGGTTTGTGCCACGCCTTCGAACTTCGAAGCACGTGTGGCATGGTCAAACATTCCTTGAATCACCACCCGCACCACCTGAAACACGGTGCCTCCCGGGTGCCAGAGCGCAGCTGCTCCCTTGCCTGAGTGAAGGTCTGAGTCTCGGGTGGATGTGTCTGGTGGTCAAGAGGTTGTGTCTTAACATAGGGGGAACACCCCAACATCGGCGTGTTTTCCTGATGGCTTCTCTTTCGTTCAAACCAAAGGAAGAGTACCCTCAAAACATGAGACATGTGAGCCAACATGGGAAGCTCTTGCAAAAACATGAGAATCAGCCAAGCTGGTTGGACATCGGACATGTCCCATGGGCCAATGCAGCAAACTCAGGGACCTAGGAAGCACAAGGTGCCAGACCGCACAAGGCATAGATTCTCCGCTCCCATTCATTTTTTCACGGAAGGACACCAAAACGGAGGCCATTTCCTAGGAGATTCCGTTCCTAGAAATGAATCGGCTATCTTGGGTTCCATAGTCCAAAAACGGGAATGCCCCAGCATCAACGGCACTGGGAAATTGAGGGCTCACCATGTCCCCCCTCAAACCACTCTTGCCTAAGCCAACCCAAGACCTGGCCACAAACCCAAAGCCGGCCTAAAACCACCCAACTACCCTAAAGCAACCCAAAACCAAGCCACCACCCCAAACCAACCCTAAAACCAACCCAAGACGAAACAATAACCAATGACCACCCCCCTTTCCCACCTGCATGAGAGCGGTGCCCAGCACGTTCTTCCCCTGCCACTGGGCTGGATCCCAAATCCTGGGGTCACCTGAGTGGCGAAAAATCTGGGCAACTGTTCGAGTGGGCAAGAACAATGGCGCAGACTGGGGGAAATACTGGTATAATTATTTTGGGAGTTGCTCGCCCTTGGCGTGGGGACAAACTCTGTGGGAGTTGCTCGCCTTGGCGTGGGGACAAACTGTTTGGGAGTTGCTCGCCTTGGCGTGGGGTTGGCTGAAAGGGAAACCCCCAAAGGCGAACCACCTCTTCCTTTGTCTCTTTCTGTTTTGTGTTGGGGGGGAGGGGGAAGGGCCTAAGAGAAAACACACACCCTATGAATTCCAGAAGAAGGGACCTTCTTTCCTGAGCTCCTTGACCCGAAACGAAGCTGCTGTCGAGCGGCTCTTGCTGAGGCCAACTCCCCAAATGGCATCGTTGGGAGAGGCCTGCGCTTGCGCCCGCGATTTCCACAAGTGACTTGTAGCATTTCTGTAGCATTCCCTGTACTGCCATGCAGACATGTTGCATTCTCAGGATTGGAACATGTAGATTTCTCCCTTTCCAAGAAAAGCCTTGCTCAGCTCCCTGGTTTTCATAACACAAGTCCAAACTGATCCGCTGCCAAAAGTGAAGAACTTGTGGGTCAAACTCGGAAAACCCAACCAAACATAAACAATCCAATGACATGTCCGTATTTCACCAAACAACGCATGCTAAGAACAGCGACGAAGTGCAGCCCAGCCATTCATGCTAACATTCAGTTGGGAATTGCCACTGACACTAAACATCTTTAAACTCTGATGCGGGCCTTCGCGACTTTCCCTAATTAGTCCCGCGCTGTCGGCAGAACCAGTTTCCCACAAAACAAACAATCTGAATTCCAGTTCCAGCGCACTTGAAAAGCATTTGTCGCATTTCCGGATGCGTTCTTAATCTGGGCGCCTACAAACACCTTCTCCAGACCCTCTGTCTGAGGTTTGACCTTCCGGGGCTGGAGAGGTTCACCCGGCAGGGCCTCCACGATTAGCTTGTTGCCTGTCTTCAGCAGAAGTTGCCGCAGCGCTGATGAGGAGTTGAACTTCTGGTAGACAACTTGGAAGGCCGTCTGGCGCAGACATCTCGCAGTTGTTACAGCTCTAGGGGCTTCTAGGGGTAGGGGGTCTGGATTGCATTCTGGACTTCGATCTGGTGTTTCTGAACTTAGACTGGAATGGAATTAGATCCTGATTTTTCATATGGGGGTGGTTTTATTTGGGGCACCCCTTCTTCGGCTAGGTTTGAAGGGAGCCAAAAGGAAAACCATCATTTTGGGGGGTTCCCCAAAAGACACACCATGGGTGGATTCGTGTTGCTACCACCTCTTTGCGACGCCAGCTGACGCCTGTCTTCAAAGTCCAAAGCTTCGGTTCCACGCCTCCTCCAAGTGCCGGTTCCAAACTGCGCCATCAAAGTTCCTCACCTTGCGGCCGAGGGCCTGCGGCTCAGACGCGGAACATCCCAGAAAAGGAAAAACAACAAACAAAAAACAACAACGCGGAAACAAAAAAACACAACAACGACGACGACGTCAACGACAACAACCACAACAACCACAACAACCACAACAACCACAACAACAACAACCACAACAACGACAACGACAACCAACAACAACCAACAACACCAAAAACAACCACCGGAATCCTCTTTATTCTGGCTGAAAAAAGGAGCTGAACCCTCTTTATTCTGGCCGCGAAAGGAGCTCTCGTGGATTCTCGTGGCCCATATTTTTGCTTCAATCCTCACTTCCCGAGGCTGGCCAAAAAAAAGGAAGCACTGGAACTGTTGGTTGACCGCCAACATGGTCTTTCCCAAAAAATGAAGTCAAGGAACTCAGGGAGTGAGTTTCCCTTAAGCGATGAACAAACATGCGCCGAAGTATTGCGGGAAACTCGCCTTTGCTTGTCCTGGCGTATTGGCCTTGACGATGAGCTCAAAGTTCCTGAGTGACAGGATCTCTGCACCCATAGGTGTCCTGTTTGGTTGTGGTAGAAGATATCTGGCCCTTCCAGTGGATTAACTTACCTCGTTAAAGGTAGGTAACTAAGGGAACCACCCGATTTCAAAACGAAACCTAGAATAGCCGGGTGCCTACCATGTGAATCAAATTGCCTGTGTTTGTCCAGTGCTGGAAAGAAAGCTTGAGCCTTTGCTTTGCCGGGACTGTTGGCATTGATGAGATCGAAGTTCCTGAAGCCACAATGTTTCGCAGGGTCTTTCTCCCAAAGGCCATGTCCATGCATCTCTTCGTGCACACGTGGCGCACACTATATATATATATATATATATGCAAACAAGCTTCGCTTTGTCGCCGAACATGGCTGCCTTGACCGCCATGATGGCTGCTTCGCTGAAGCTGATGTAGATCGTCTCTGGAAAGCCCGGCTTTCTGGCATATTCCGGCAAGGTGAAGGGAATCTTCACCTTATGCTCCCAGAAGTTGCTGAATTCCTCGGAGCAACAAGCATCAAGGGTGTTTGAGAGTCAAGTTTGCGGTCATATGGCCATGGGTCAGCCAGTGAACATCCCAATCCCCACTAAAATGGACTAACATGGGTGGTGAATTCACCTACCCCAAAATGGGATCCCATTGCTTTTGACAACCACAGCCACATCAGAGCTGCTACAAGCATGCCTTCAGTCACAATTGCCCTCCCGAAGGTTGACCATCTATAGAAAATTTGGCGCTTTGGGGAGGGCCCGACAGAGGTGGTTTTCCTCTTGGTTTCCCTGTAAACCAACCCCAAAAGGGGGTATTCCTACAAAAGGATGCACCCCTCTCGTGGTTTCCTTGAAAAACCAACCCCAAAAGCGCCAAAAGGGGGCTCCTGAAACAAGACGCACCCCTCTCCTCGTGGTTTGCCTGTAAACCAACCCCGAAAAAAAGAGAAAAAGGCATGCCCACTGCAGCTCCACCTGCAGCCCAGCTGCCGCGTAGTCGGCCTTCTTCGCATGGCCGTAGAAAGGCAGCACTTCCACCGCCATCGATCGGATCGATCCGGCTGAGGCCGGCTGAGCCACAAGTGAGCGCTGGCTGCAGGCGGCAAGCGCCCTATCTCAGCAACTTGGCCACTTCGGTGTGTGTGTGTGTGTGATATGCCTTTTTGTTTGCTGTGTTGTTTGTGTGTGTGTGTGTGTTTTTTTTTTTAGAGGGAACCTTGAAAATGCTGAATTTCCGTTGGCCCTCCTTGAAAGCACACAAAGGAAGGTACCTCCGGTGAAGACACACAAAAACAAAAACTGCCCCAACCCCGAAACAGGCACCCTTGTCTCCCCACTTGACACTCAGCCGGCATCTGGCGAAGTCATTTTCCGCCAGCCAAAGGCTCAGCCAAAGACTTCAGCAACCACCTGGCAAAAGAAAGCCGCCCCTTCAACAAAACGGCACCAACAAGTGACCACGCGACTGGCCCGTTTCAACCGGGTCGATCACCCTATGCTAGAAAAAGACAAATTTGACTGTCCGCATGGGTAAACCCATTCGGAACGGGTCCCAAGCCCATTTCGGGCAAAAACTGCCGTGTAAAGCTTTTATGAAACAAGGTAGTGCTGCTCAAATGGCCAACAGACGGGGTGTTTGACGTCGCTCCTTTCCACGGGCCTAAATCCGCTCCTTGGATATCTGCTTAGGGCATAAACATTACTACAAGGAAACCAACCCTCCTACCCTACGTCTAACCCACGGTTGTAACCAACTTGCCAAGTATCAGCTTCCTCTTGGTGCGGATTGGCGGGATCTGAACCCGTTGAACCTCTGGTTGAGGTAGAGGGTGGGACACCACCCCTAACCACCGATCCAGTTCTAAGGGGTGAATAAAACCCAACCACCGGGATCCACAGCACCGAGGCGGGATACCTGAAAGTAGGCAAAAATCGACCAGCACCAGGGTCCCAACCACTTATGTGTTGTTGCAGTACTTGGGATTTTGGACATGGAAGTTGAGCCAAAGGTCTTTTTACATAAAGTGGCAATTGTTTGCAAAGCCACTTTAAAAGAAATGCTACAGTACGTCCCATGCGCAAAAGTTACCTATGGTCAAGGTGTATGGAAACGGGGGGGGGGGGGGGGGGGGAAACCGGGGTAGGCCCCCATTCTTTCCAGGGATCCTTCTTTTCAGGAAACCATCAAAAACCCCAGGGAAACAGCCGGGTGAAAAGAACGATGGTTGAAAATGGCTGGAATTAACCCCTAGAGCAATTGGAAGATTGATCAACCCCAAAACCATCGCAAGGTGGCCTTCCGCAAGTCCGGCGAAGCCTTCGGCGACAGCTGCTTCCTAGCAAGGCCCATGGATGGCCACAATTGATTCGGCCCGGTGGCCACCGGCCCCAAAAAAGTCAACCGGCTTCTTTACCGCAAAACGGTCATACCAAAAAGTTGAAGGTCCAGGAACTTAGGGAGTGAGGCTGTAAAGTGTTTATCATCGATACTATACCCCTAAACAAATCAGGCCGAACCACTGCTGAAACGGCCGAGAGGGGTTTTGGGCGCTGCTCTGGGCCTTAGAGAAATATATTATCAGAGAAAAAAAAAGGCAAGTCATGCATGGAAAGGTTGCATGTTGTTTGCCGGAAAAGCAGTTGAGCCGACCAAACAACCATGTCCGTTGCTAGCGCATTTCACTGGAGGTCGATCACCGAGCAAACCAAACAAGCTTGCGCAGCTCCCGTAGATTCTGCTTGATCAAAACTTCTATATTTCCTGGGAATCCTCATTGTCAAAACCCAGAAGGACATTCCGCAATCCTCGTGTTCATTGTTCTGTGTCCTTGGAAATCCTCCTGGTCAAAACCCAGGAGGACATTCCGCCTCTGTTCGAATCAACCTTGGGCTTCGGCGCGAAAAACCGCCCTGCCTTGCCCAACGGCACTTCCGCAGGATCTCCAGCCAGCCCTGCGCAGCGCGGCGGCGGGGCGGTTTTTGGGCCAACATCTGAAGCGATTCGGGTCTCAGGAAAGCCCAAGAAAACAAACATGTTCAAACCGGCTGGCCCAACTCTGCGTGCACCTTGGTACGTTTTGCGACTGCTATTCGGCCGTATTCAGCCTCCTCCGTCAAGCAGCTGGCAATGTTGAATCCTTCCTGGCATGAGCAACGGCTCATATGGGCATGAACTGAATTGGGCATGGACCCTTTGTGGACATCATTCAAAAACATGGGGACGACCATGAAAGGTCATAGAGCCAGTTTAACCCCCCCTTTGGACACCCCCAACTTTCGTTTGAGTGAACATGACCGCAAAAAGCTCGATTCCTACCGAAAGCGCCCCAATACCCCAGGATCCGGCGATTCACAGGTTTTTGGCGGTGTCCTCAAAATCCAAAAAGAAGAAGGGAAAAAAACGAGTGAGATGGTGTGTGCACTAGTAGGTAGTGCTGGCGTTCTTTTTAATCCGGGCAAAGTGGTGGTTTAAAGGGCAACAACCGGGAGCCGACAGCGGGGGCTGTGGAAAATGACCACTTCTGTGATACAACAGAAAGGGCTTCCCAAAAGACTACCCCCCCAATACAAAGGGGAAGATTGCCTAGCATCACAGAAGTGGGGATAAACCGCGGGTGATCCCACAACCCTGCAATCGACTAATCAATCAATCAATCAACCAACCAACCAACCAACCAACCAACCAACCAACCAATCAAGCAAGCAAGCAAGCAATCAAATCAAATCAAATCAAATCAAATCAATCAATCAATCAATCAATCAATCAATCAATCAATCGATCAATCGATCAATCAATCAACCAACCAATCAACCAATCAACCAATCAACCATTGCCAACCAACCAACCAACCAACCAACCAACCAACCAACCAACCAACCAACCAACCAACCAACCAACCAACCAACCAACCAACCAACCAACCAACCAACCAACCCAACCAACCAACCAACCAACCAACCAACCAACCAACCAACCAACCAACCAACCAACCAACCAACCAACCAACCAACCAACCAACCAACCAACCAACCAACCAACCAACCAACCAACCAACCAACCAACCAACCAACCAAACCAGCTGACCGGGGTTAGGCCCCAGCTGCTACTAAAAAGCCAACAGTAACCTTGAAAGGGGGAGATTGCCTGGTATCACAAAACTGGATGGATAAACCCCGAGTGATCCCATCAACTTCGAGAACCCCTCCTTGAGAGAAGTCCCACTCCCCCACTTTCATGGCCGCCGCCTTCTCAGGGTGCTCCACGTAGAGGTGCGCGGGCAAGCCGCCGCTCCAACTACTCTTGCGGCGCTGCACCAGTCCCGTGCGGATGGAGATGCGGCTGCGGTTGCCTCGGCGACTTGTTGTTTTTGTTTGACTAACAAAATCCGCGGGCCGGTCGACGTATCCCAGGCAATATGCGTTATTGTTTGTACTTGTTCCGTGGACAGAATCCGCTTTTCGCACTCGTTGGTGTATCCCAGTCATACTGTGGATGGACAAAATGCTGTACCAGTTGGTGGTGCTTTGTCCGAACCTTTGCAGGGTTTCATCTATCCTAGGTGCTGGACTTCGTCCATCCACAGTATAGGGCTTCATCCATCCCATGTCTTGAGGGAATATTGGGTTTGTTGCAAAACATGGGGGTCCACGGCTAACCTCCCCTCGGACACCAGTCCCAGCTTCCCGCGCGCAAGCTGAGCGGACGGCATGCTTCAACGAAGGCAAAGAACCTGCCCGGAACCGCGAACAAGGTGACAGGCTTGGCCCCCAGCCGTTGTTAAGCTTGTGTAAACCACTTTTTTTCAAGCAACCTGCTTTGAAATTCCCTGAAAAAAAGGAAGCAATTGTTGATTGGTTCAGCAAGCTTTGCGAACAAAACGCACCGGCTGTGCACAATCAATCCTGAAACAATCGCTCTCTCTCTCTCTCTCCCGCTGTCTCTCCCTCCCGGTATCCCTTACTTCTCCCTCTGTGGGGAATATGTGTTGATTGCTCCTCCTTTCGCCTCAAACACCTAACCTTGCCCGTCTGTTTAACATAACTCTTCAGCAAACCGTTTTTTTCCTTGGTGTATGTTGTATAACATAGTTTTAATGTGTGAAAGGCAAACACTGCCTTAGACAAATATAGGCTTACAGTAGCACAGTATTGATGGAACAAGTTGCTGGAAGGAATTCTTCAAGATGCACTCAATCACATAACCAAAGTCATTCAGACCGAAGACAAGCCAAACGAAGCACGCATGATTGAGGACAAGTTGTCGTGTGCGTCCTTAAAATGCAACATCCGTGGTATCTTGAACGCCTATTGACAGACAGGCATATCTGGGCATGCAAAGCATACTGAATACACCTAGCCCTGCCCCATACTCACTTTGTGTGGCTTATCATACACAATGGGAATAGTCAAAAAAAGAGGCTGGGTTGGGCGCTGCAGTCTCTGCCAGGAGAGTATCGATCGATCTAACCTCTGCAGCCAACGCAGCATCCAGCTCTCTCCGTGCCTCACCATAAGGCCCACTGTGAGCTGCAGGGGCCACAACCTCGTCGCCTCCAAAGGCGGCTGCCAAGCATCTTTTTGCACACGATCGCAGGAGTTTGCACATTCATTGCTCAGAATTCAGCTATATGGGGCTCAAAATTAAAAACAGGAGGGGCAAACCGCAGGTTTTGGGCCATGTTTCCACTTACCGGGATTCCATTTTGGGTACCGGTTTTTTGAGCCACAGCCACAGTCTTCCCGAAGCCTTGTCCCCGCACGGCAGGTAGCGCTCGCTTTGCAAAAAGCAGACGGCCAAACAGATCCAGGACCTCAGCGTCGGGTGCGAAGCTCGCCGTGGGTCAAAAATATGTACCCAATGTGGAATCCTGGTAAATGGAAACATGGACCAAAACCTGCAGTCCCCTGGTGGTTTACTTTTGACCCATACCCAAATGGGTGGGGTTTCCCTTTTCAGCTTGGTCTGAAGGGAAAGCGAAAGGAAACCAGCGGGTTGCCCGTTTCGGCATCAGCTGCGAACGCCGTGAGAAACAACTCAGAAGTGGAGCACGAAACAGAGGTGGCTCCCGCGACTCGCTGAAAAGACTCCCAAGCTCTAGGTTGACAATTGCCCGGTTATTTTACCATTCTCAAAACTCTGCAAGTGCAGTTCTTCCATCCACCCCATAACAGAGTGTCTTTTGTAGGGGACCCCCCAAATTCTATGTCGTCTTTTTGTTGTCCCTTTGGTTGCCTTTAAACCAATCAATTGGGTTAACCCAACAAAGGTCCTGTACCAACTCAAAACAAGGGCCTAGGTCCTCCAGTAAAAAGGTTCGAATAAGCATACCCTTTTTCTGCAGTCTATCTTAGTAGGGGAACCCTCCCCCAAAAAAGTTGGTAAAAGGGCACTACTGGGGGACCTAGCCCCTGGTACCGCAAATCCCGGCCGAAAATCCCAAGCGGGCGCCATGCGACGTGGAGTTCAAGAACCCTCCGAAGGCATCCACCAGGCCCTGCTTCTTGGAGAAGGCCTTCCTCGGCTTTTCCGGCTTTCGCCTTTTTCGGGTGGACAAAAGTACGAGAACATATGGCTGTGGGTCAGTAAAATGTACCAAAAGGCACTGTGGCAAATGGAACCAGAGACTCAAAATCTGCGTAACCCTAGCTCTTTAATTCTGAGCCACACCCATGATGTCCACTGATGGACTCCAACGTTCCAACCAGGGGGCAATAATAAACATATATGTACGTTTCAGCAAATGGAAGTCTCTTTTCCACGGGTGAGCCGCCTGACGAGAAGGGTGCTGATTGGCTCTGGGAACTGGGTGTGATCAAAATTCGAGGCCGGGGCTGTCTCAAAGGAATTGGAACCCAAGGCTTCGGCTTCCTCGTGGTGTCCCTTTAAACGCCACTTGAGTGACACCGCTGGAAGAAAAAAACAAACCCCACCCATTAAACATGAGTGCCTTGAAACTCCCATCGTGGAGGCCCCTAAGATCCGTCACTAAGGAGTGCCCAGCCTGACATCACTAACCTGGTGTCAAAAGATTACTAAAAAGAACCAACAGGGGCAAGAACAGGTCAAATCCACGAAAAGCGCATCCAAACCGCTTCCAGATGGCAAACAAACATGAACTGAGGCCCGCCTCTTAGAGGCATCTGCCGCAGAGTTGCCAGAAGTTACATTGCAATACATTTTTCTTTGCAGCCTTCTGCCTATCAGCGCAGCATCCCATACGATGTCATCTCTCAACCTGGTCCTGCAAATCAAAGGGACTAGCGGCCTCCAAATGGTACGTTGGGATCTCTTTTCTGCCACGGTGGTGAGTAACTCGCATTTCTTGAGTCATAATACCAGAATATTGGGCTTCGCGCCATGTCATCACCTTTAACGTGGATGTTGGCTCAAAACCAAGAGACTGCCTTTAAATGGGTGGTTACCTGGCTTCCCTATTCAACCAGCCCGTTCCCACCAATGAAACCCTCACACCCACACACTGTCGATGGGCAACATTCTACACCACCTGGGATGGATAAAACCCTACAACTACTGGGATCACGGAGCCCTGCGGGGGTTTCGATCACCGGGATGCCCGAAAAACTGAAACATTTAGATTCCCCAAACCCACCTCCAAAGATTGACTCCCGCGGCCGCGGCTTTAACTTGCTGGTGCGAGAGGTTGGGAATGACCAAGTCCGGGTGTTGGGAATGAACCATTTTGTGCTTTTTGAATCAAGGAAACCATTGGATGGTTCTTCCTGGGGCCATTTTCTCATTCCCTGCCTATGGCACCAGCAAAAAAAAGAGGACAACCAACCACCCACCCACCCACCCACCCACCCACTCACCCACCCACCCACCCACTCACCCAGCCACTCACCCAGCCACTCACCTAGCCAACCAACCAACCAACCAACCAACCAACCAACCAACCAACCCAACCAACCAACAACCAACAACCAACCAACCAACCAACCAACCAACCAACCAACCAACCAACCAACCACCAACCAACCAACCAACAACCAACCAACCAACCAACCAACCAACCAACCAACCAACCAACCAACCAACCAACCAACCAACCAACCAACCAACCACCAACATTCCAACAAGAAATGGATGCCTCCCCCCCCAGTTGTTCCCGCCGAGGCGCGCCAGGCGCACAAAGCGCAGCGGCGCAGGCCCCAGGGCCTCTTCGTCCAGCAGCTGCCGCACCCAGCGGTCCACGCCCGAGCCCTCGCTGTCCCCCATGGTGAGGTCCACCTGAGCCGCGCGCCACGGAGTTTTGCTGGGACCCAAGTGGAAGAAGGAAGCGGCTGAGCTGGGCTTCCAAAATGTGAAGGTGCAGGACGGGGTGTCCATGTTTTGGGGACGGAAGCGCAAAAGAAGGAAACTGCTGATCGGGGCTTCTTCCGAACATGAGTTCTCTCTGAAAATATGGGTGTTGTGGGCTTTGCCTGAAAATGCGGGTGGCGTCCGATATTTTTGGGGGGTGTCCCCAACAATATGCCTCTCAATCGCCAACCCCCAACGAGGTGTTTTTTTGCCCGGAAGAGAAAACAAAACACAACAAACAAACGTCTAGGTGCTGATGGATCGGATGTCGAACGCCAAGTTTCGTGCAGCTTTCGCTAAGTGGGGGGGTCCGCGTCATAATTTCCAAGCGAAGCGTCGTGACTCCGGTCCCCCACTTCATTGTTCTGTCAAGTTGGTAAATTGTTGGTAACTAATTCACAACGCACTGAAAAGTCCCCCAAGTGACTTGACCTTGTTTTATGGGCGTTCTACTTTCAAGTGGCTTACCACTTAATGTTGACCCATTATTAACAAACCCGTCCCATTATTAGGGGGTATTCCCTCCGAAAGTGGTCTGAATCCAACCACTAAAAGGAATTGGACACCCATCAAAATCCACCAGGGGCTTACTCCGGGGTTCACCTTCCCAACTTCGCCGACTTCGCCGACTTCGCCGACGCGCGAAAAAAAAACCTTCGCGCCTCCAGGCGCGCGTCGAAGTGGAGCCGCAGCACCGGCAGCCGCGCCGCGATGGTCTTCAGCACCCGGAACCGGCGCCCGGGCACCGCCGCCACGGCCCTGAGGTAGCGCAGCTGCCTGCGAGAAGTCCGCGGAAAAAAAAGCCGCGGGGACCGCTGAAGCTCGAAAAGTGGGCATGGGTTTTGAATGGAAACCACTCATCGGGAAAGGCTGTCCAAGTGAGAATGTCGTGGGAGTCAACCACAGGGGTAAGAAACCTGACGGGTTCCTCAAAATTCCCGGTCTATATGGATATATGTTGGCCATTTCGGAGGGCGTAGGAGCCGACATGTGCGGCAAGCAAGACATCCTCGAAATGTCCCATGCCGGCTTCCCCATCCCGGGCTTCTTTTAGTTGCGGATTCCCCAGAAGGCCCTTCAAGAAAACAAACCTTGGGCCCCTTCTTGAAGAATGGCGCGAGTGCACGGGCCTGTCATTGTTTTCCTAAGGGACCACCAAAACAGCGGCTCGCAAAAAGACAGACCCACGTTTTTGGGAGTTGGTGATGTTGTTTTTTCGAGACTTTTGGGCATTGACTTTAGACACGCGAGTCTGAAAAAGCGACCAACATCCACGACAAAAGCCGGGGAGTGGATATCTTTTTAGCTCTCTTTGATCCCATCCTCAAAGCAACACACCAACACGCACCTGTTGGCAACAGCTGTCAGCACCAGCCTCTCTTGCCCGTGCACTTCAAACTGCTGGAAGCTCATGCGGACGTCTAAGTCCGAGCTCATGAGCGCCGTTTTCTGACGCCTGAAATGGCACGGCAGCGTGGATTTTTAGTGAGTCCTCTACGTCTCTCCCAAACATGACCAAGCATGACCATAGACTGGGCATTTCGACCGAACCTCGCATGCTCTGGGCTGACAGGACCTTTGTATTTCAAAATACAAATGATTAAATATGTACATACCTGGACTCGCAAACCACCCTTCAAATCGGAGACATCACCCCATCATTTGGGGGCATGTTCGTTTCTCTTGTTCAAGGGTAGTTTGAGGGTCCAGGGGCATAGATTCACATCTTCATACACTTCTATCAGACACGTTCCTCCATTTGCATAAACTCCCCTGCAAAAGAAAGATAGCGATAGACTCCCTTTTAAAATCAACTGGTCAAATATATATATATGTATATATATATATATAAATAATAGTAATAATAATAATATTAATAACAGTACGAAACAAATATTAATAATAATAATAATGACAATCATACTAATAATAACAATAATGATAATATAACAATAATACTAATGACAATCATACTCATACTAATAATAATAATGATAATATAACAATAATAATAACAACTTAAGCAAATGGAACATGTTTGATGATCTCAATGGGAATTCCCCCGCACACGTTGAACAAATTGTTCCACGTGCCGAGTCACGTGGAGCCGAAGGCCTCCAGCTGAACATCAGGCGTCCAGTCGAAGGGGGCGACCTCCGAAGGTTCCCAGATGCTGAAAACCACGAGGGGCATATGGCTGTGGTTGTCAAAAGCCATTTTGGGGGTGGGTGAATTCAGCACCCATTTTAGAACCTATTTTAGTGGTTGGATTGGGATGTTCACTGGAGGTACGATTTGGATTTTGACCCATGGCCATATGGTGCTCAGAAGTGTTGAGAAGGGTTCCTCAAAAGTGTCGATCAGAAGTGTCGATCAGAAGTGTTGCTCAGAAGGGGAAGCCTGTTCAAAGGTGCAATGATGTCACACTTGCAAGTGAACTTGAATTCGCTCAGACAACCAAACGAACTGGATTGTGTAACAAAGGCCACGGGCAATCCAACTGTTTTCGCTTCTCAAAACAACGGTTGCCCAAAACAACAAATGCGTGGGTCCAAATTCGGTAGATGGAAACAAGCACTTAAATTCCTGCGCGGTCTACAGTACATGGCCATGGGTCATAAGCCAAGTCGTAGCAGTGAATATCCCAATCCAACCACTTAAATAGGTTCTAAAATGGGTGGTGAATTCACCTACCCCAAAAATGGTATCCCATTGGTTCTGACCCACAGCCATATGACTCGTGTCCATTAACATGGAACCTGCCTGAGTGCTGGAAGTCAATACTCCTTTTCAATGGTCCCTGGTTGCATGCCAGCGGACAGGAGGGCAATGATTCACTGCGCTGCTTGGCTGGGAGCCACCAAGAACAATGACTTTTATTTTTAACCCCATGAGTTTTAATGGGGTGGTTTGACTCGGCTTCAAACACTCAGCTCCATTCGTTCAACCTCCTCTTTCCTTTTTTCCCAGACACCATGCCTCTCCCCCAGTTTTCCTTTCAGCTGTTCGGTTCAGAAGCCGATCGACCCCGGCTAGACGCTTCAGACAAGGTTGAACCCCCCCCCCATTTTATCCTCAGTTGCCCAAAAGCCCCAGACATTTTTTAGGTTCACCTTTTAGGGCCTTTACTAACAATGGAAACCAAAAGAAAAAAACAACAAAAAACATTAAAAGGTTGGGTTTGGACAACCGAGTATCAGATAGAATCGGGTTAGTCCATCCGACCACGCCGCGCGGTTTCGCGGCGGTTCGTGGCTGAGTCGACGCCTTGAACTCCTCGGCGGACAGAGCCGAAGAGCAAATGGTTTGCAGCTCGCTGAGGCACTCCGTGCAGGTGTCTTCGAAGTCTTTGGACGCCACCTGCCAGAAAAACATATCCTATGGTTGTCAGCCCCCCAAAGACCCCTAACAATGCTCCCCCCCCCCAAAAAAAAGAAGCCCCTAATAGGCCACATTATGGGGAACAAAAAGCCCCAAAGAGGAATCGGACCCCCTAAAAATGGAGTCCTCACAAAACGCTATAAAACACTGGAAAAAACAGGCCCTGCCGGGCGTCCTGGTCTAAACATGGTCCCCAAAGGAACGCGAGAAAGGTCCTAATATGCCACATGAATCGCAAAAAGCCCCTATTGGGATTGGGGGGGCTCCTGCTGGGGACTCTTGACAACCAAAAGAAATAAGGAGAGGGAGCGATAACACATATCAGTAGCCGAATAGCCATTTGGGGGGGGGGGGTTCAGGAGATGAAGGATGAATGGGAATGAATTTCTGGATATCTTTTCATATCTCTTTCCTAAACTTGGATCCGGAATCATCTTTTGAAGAATGCCTTAGGATCCAGAATGAAAGAGATATAGAAAGAGAATGGGAAAGGAAAGGAAAGATATTCTATTTTTTTCTTTCATATGCTCTAGAACCTTGGAAATGCAAATTCTCTTTTACAATGGGCTCCACACATTTTTCAGCGGATGTGTTTGTTGTTTTCCGGAGAGGCCGCACAATTTCTGGGGCCCTGGTCTCCTTTCAAGGGAAGGTTGGGAGACCTGGATTCAGCACCCCTAGTTGATTGGCAACTGCGGGGTGTCCCAGTGAAGAGCGAATCCGGATCACTCTTGGGGGCCTTTATCTCTCCACCCGGCCCTGCTGAAATCATGGTTTAAACCAAACACTAGTTGCTTCAACAACCTCCTTTCAGGTTACCTAAAAAGATCACGGTCTGCAACCCTGGCGTTGGACAAGAGAGTAACATCCACCAAAGGCATGGTGGTGCACTACTGTGGATGGACGAAGTCCGTTCGCGCCACCAAAGACACCCCTGAAATGATGATTCCCCTGCAAACAACAGGTTTCTTCCTATGGTTTCTGAACACTGGTGCTTGGTGCTCAAACAGATTCCGTCCATCCAGGGTCTGTGGCAAGACTTGCGCAAGTCTTGCCGGGCAATGGGCACAGCTCTCTTTTTCTTTTTTTTCCCACCGCGGAATGGACCGAGGCGCGTTGGCCTCGCTTTGACCTAGCCACTGCCTGTGGCAGCTTAACCTCGCTTGGTTGAAATTGGAAGGGGAGCAAAAATTCTCAAATGTTAGCCGCCAAGTGGTTGGATTTCAACCACTAAACCACAACAAGCAAAAATGGTCAAAATGTTTCCCAACAACAACCAGGCTCGTCTCTGGGATTTCTGCCGTGGCGCCTCACATCAGCAGTGGCTGTGGCTCGCACCAGCTCCATGTGCCGCGTAAGATGGCGGCGGCCTCGTCTGCACCGCCTGCCAGAGGGTGCATCCCGAAGCAACCCCCCAGCCACCCCCACCCTACAACTCCAACCAGCCTGGCTCCATAAGCGTAACCGCGGTGCACCAGCAACAGGCAGGCGCGCACAAATGGCCCAACCCCAACCCAAAACGGGCGCCGACCATGCTTTCTTTGGCTGTATTCAAACCCCGAATCTCCGACACCTGGTTTCCTCCAAATTGGAGCAAGGCCTCTTTAAATTTAAGCCAACCTCAAAAAAGGATGCACAAGGTGAAAGTAGATGGCGAACAACACTCCGTTTCGGGTTTAGTCCTGCCCTTTACCTACATAAAGAGAAGCGTGGCATCTACTTTCGAAGCAACCTCAAACACCTCATCCATCACGGGGCATCCTCGAAAATACCCTACAAATGGTGGGTTAAAGCGAACCACGGTTTTTCCCCAACAGTAGTTCTGAGGATCTGTAATGTTCCCCCAAAATCAAGAGACACCCTCAAAATGAAATCACTTACCTGGAATCACACAAAACAACATACGACATCATCAACGTGGGTGCGTCTGTTTCTCTCTCTCTCTCCCTTCTTGTTTGGGGTGGGGGAGGCCAGATTCAGGGTTTCCTTTTGTTTCTTGCTTGAACACCTCCAACAACGGGCTATGAACGGTAACTCCAAAAACCGGCGAGCCGCCCGAAACCTCCACCCCAAACCCTCCACCCCAACCCCCCGACCTGCCGAGACCTTCCCCGCGTGGGCGGAGGCGATTTTGAGCGGATGCCAGGCCAAAAGAGTCCGCAGGCTGCGGGAGATGTTGGTCTTGTCGGCCTCGCGATGCCGGATTCATCTGGGTGAGTTTTTTGTTTTTTCCAGCCTGGTTCTTGTTTTTGGGTGGTTAGAGCGCGATTGCCCACAGAAACCACCATTTGGGGTGATTCGGTCGCGTGAGGTCATTACAATCACCCAGATTCATGGCCCAGTAAATCCCAGGCAATGCCGCCTTATTGGTAGGAAACCCTTTGCTCTTCGTCTTTCTTTGAAAAGTGGTGGCAAGCGATCCACTGGGTGGGCGTGTCGGCCTAATTGGGAAACCACCATTTGAAGGGCCCAGGAAAAATTGGGGGAGGGGGCGGGGAGCGATACTACAAGATGGCCGGTGAATCCGGCCTCACAAAGGACTCCGCTTGATCTGCTGATCAACTAACTTCTCAAAGTAGCCATGGACCCAAAAGCCGAGCATAAACAAATGCTTTTGGGGAGATTAGGGATTCCTGTTCTAGGGTCCTCCAGATTTGAGAGGATAGAACCAGGGTCTGGGGAACCAAAAGCCTCCAACTTTTCCGCACACAACTTCTCAGCCGAGGGATTCCATGCACTTCTGTTTTACAACTTCATCATGTGTTTTTTTTTTTTTATGTTTAAACAAGAACTGGGGCACAAAAATCTGCACCTTCCTGTTGGCTCCCGCTTGGTTTCCATCCAACAGCTCTACCCTCTTCCCAGCTCCAGCTTCCGCTTATCCGCCTCCTGCAGGTGCAGGCGGTAGGTGGGCAGCAGGACCTCCTTCGGCCCCGGCGCCACGAAGGCCGTGGCGTAGAGCTCCGTGCACGCGCCCACCTGCGATCCGCGCGGCGCGAGGCGCGCGCAGCGCTGCGCGCGCGAGGCGCGGTTTTTGTTTCTCCCCATGTCTCGATCCAGAGAATCCGGAGGGGAAACGGGGAAAAACAAGAAAAAACGGCCACATGCCGGGGGGGGGGGGGAATGTTAATGGATTTTTCGAAATGGATGATATGGCTTTATAGACATAATGCGTGGTAGTTCATGTATATGCGTATATAACTATGGTTATATCGCTGCATATGGAAGAAATGGCTTCCCTTCAAGCCAACCCAAGGGTGAACATGGTGAACATACATTTCGGCCTCCCCACCTGCGGCCGCCCGGTGAGGTCCTCCTTATCCGTAGAGCCGAAATAGACAAAGTCGCAGGTCAGCAGAGTCCTTGAGCTGTGCTGCAAGACGATCTCAGGGAAGCCCGTTTGGCCGATCACTTCGATGCGGAAATCCTTCAAGATCTCCTTCACCGGCTCCGGAGCCTCTCCTGGCATGGGACGTAGCTTTATTTTGCCCCGCTGAACCGTGGCCTGAAAAGGGAAAAGTCACTTCCTGTGAGTTGGGTAACAACCCCCAGGTTTCAACACTGGTTGTTGCAAAAAAAGAAGATGGGGGAAAAAAAAAACTTCTTCCGTGTATCCCGTGGTCTCCTGGACTGACGATCAAAGGATTGGCCCAACTGGGAATCTGGATGCCAGGGGGGAGGATCACGTGAGCCTCCGGCCAGGCGTGTTTCCAGGCCTCCCAGTGTACGGCGTGCTGGCTGTTCGGCAGCACAATGACCCTGCCGGGGTTGGTCGTAGCTGTTTTTGTGCAAGCAACCAGCCTCTGGTCTTCTCACTGCCCCAGTGGTCGGTTCAAAAAAGTCCCGGAACTTGTTGCTTGGCCAAATTGCGTCTTCCCGAGTGGATGGTCCGAAAAAAAGTCCTGGAACTTTTGGTTGGCCACTACAATGGTCCAAACCCACAAAGTATAAAGTCCAGGAACTGGGGAAGTGAGTCTTCGAGGGGGAATTACATGAAGACTGTAGTGGTGATGCCAAAACTGAATAGGCGGGCACAACCCTGGCACCGAACCCTCCCGAACCCAAAAATGCACCCAACTCTGCCTAAACTTCCGCCCCTGCCTGACACCCCCAAGCCTGCGCAGCGCCAGCTCCACATCAGGCAACAGCTCCACAGGAGAGTACACCAAAACTCCTCCATCCGACAGCTTCACCAGTACCATGCGCCGAGACCACACACAGGGCACAAACAGCTGGCCCGCCTGCCACTGCGCATCGATGTCTCGGTACTTCGACTTGGCCTTTTCGTCTACGGCTGAGAGCAGCCAAGCGAAGGTGCTGTTGTGCTCTTCCGCTGATTGCAAGGCCACGTATTCAAAGACCGAGCCATCCGGGTCCAGCTGCTTGAAGTTGGGCCAGGGCGTCGAGGAAGCCGAAGCCAAAGCCGATATCGAGAGAGCGAAGAGAACGGCCAGTGGCGCCATGGGTTTTATGACTTGGTGATCAGAACTCGGGCGCAAGCCGGAGCTTGAGCCTGTCAAACCTTTGAACCGTTGGCGCATCAACGCGGGCCGGATGTTTCCTCTTTTTCACACCAAGGGGGAGGACAGGCCATGTTCAACCGTACACCCTCTTTAAGGTTGCTTCCTGCCAGTCCTGGCGGCGCCTGCGCGTCGTGCACATCCTCCAGGATTTTCTTCAGCTCGAAGGAGTCTCCAGAACTCCACCAATCCATCGGAAGTGACACAGAAACGCTTCCAGCTCTATGTCATGTATTGACATCTGTCGTCACCTCAGGCAGAAGTGGTAAAACAAACGAATGTAGTTAGACGTAATACGTGTATGTAGTAAACAAAAACAGCTTGCTTTTGACATTCTTAAACATGTGTGCAGGCTCATTTCTATGATGCAGGCTTTAATATGTTGTTCATACATGGCTCTTTTGTAGTACATGTTGGATCTTCCTTTGTTTTATCACATTTGCCTGCTTATGTTGGTCACTGGCTGGATCCCGTCTTTTTCTTCGTCCATATTCATAAAGCATGTGCTAATCATCTGATATCGTTATTGTTGATGTTTGGCGCTTGTGGAGTTTCTTGCTGCCTTTCCGGTGCTTTCTCACTTTGGGCACACTGACGGAGGCCTCGGCTTTCAGCTCAGGGGGGTTGAGGTACAAGCCAGAACCCTGGGAAAAAGATGGTCGTGGCGATCCTTCAGCTTGTATTAGTTGGAAGTCCCTGTTGAACACTCGGTCAGCCAGACTGATCAAGGCGATCAAGGTAGCAAAGACATGGCGTGCCAAACATGTTGTGGCACGTCCGCCCTTCGAGCGGTGCCATGATCGTGTCTGCCTATATGAATGTGCAATGCTCAACCGCGAGACATGGCTAGTCTCTGCTTTTGTGGAAATGGCAATCTACGTTTCTGATAGCTCACCTCACAAGGCTGGTCTGCATCCTCTCCCCCCAAAGATGGCCTGGAGCCAGAGCGACGCAAAAATCGCACGCGACCCCGCACTTTGCTTCGCTGAGGAACTGGCTCCACAAGGGCAGGGATCAGTGAAAGGTACCTCAAGTTCGAAGTAAACCCCGGTATTCGCTGGGTATTTGGCCGACTTAAATTTCCCCCGTCCGTGAGGTCTGCGTGAAAATCCTGAACCGCGCCGATTTCCGATTTATAGCTTCTTGAAACTGCAAAAGAATCTAAAGAGCGGCACGCCCCTGGCTCTAAGGTTCTTCAGGCTGCAAGCAGAGAAACAGCGAGAAAAACGCCGTGGTTTCCCTGAGTGGCTCAAATGACGCAAGTCTTCGTGTGAGCCAGGGGACTCCGAATCTGGATTTCTGTGGCGGGGCCAACACCCACGTCTCAGAGAGGAGTGCGCTTTGGTCACCCAAGTCCCAAACTTGCGGCTCGCGCGGAACTGACCTGGCGCCTTTTAAAGGTGCCGGGCGCCCAAGTAAGCGCGTTCAAAAGGGCCAAATGCCCGGCTCGGCATTTAACACACTGTGCTTCTCAAAATTGGAGGCCGCGATTCCTCCAAGTTTTGAGTTATTGATTGGTTTCCCTTTTAAGCCCATCCAAAACGGGGTTTCCTAGTTTGAATCAGACCCACTATTGATTGCAACTGGCTGGCTGAAGTCTGAAGGCTCCCTTGGGCAACTTCGGCCCGGCTTACTGTGCCCCGACACCTGCTGTACTCAGCTTCTCAATGTGCTTCTCATCCCGCCACGCTGAGGTCACAGTCTTCAGCTGGGTAAAGAAACTGACTCCAGCCTGGCAAAGTCGATATGGCAACGAGCCCAAAAGCGCTACTTCCACTTGGGCCCCACTTGGTACAGTTTCCTTTTCTCTTTGTTTCTCCTTATCTTTCTCATTCTATTGTCTTTCTTGTTCTCTTCTAGCTTCATTTTCTCCTTTCGTTCTTTCCTGAATGCCTGTCTGTTGGGAAATTCATTCGCATAGATAATATATGTATCCTTCTCTTTCTCTTTATCTTTGTCTTTCTCTTGTTCCATCTAGCTAGCTAGTATCCATCTATCCGTCTATCCATCCAGCATTATTCAATCTGTCTATCGATCAATCAATCTATCTAACAAATCGTTGTTCTTTCTATCGGATCTGTCCGCATCCAAGCCGTCTGCCGGCTTCAAACAAAGACAACATCGTCGCAGGAGGAAAAAACAAGAAAGAAAGAAAACAAAATAAAAACGAAGAAACAACCAAAAAAAGAAGAAAAACAAACAGATCAGGATCCGCGCCTTGCCATAGAAGTTCAGGTCCCCCAAAATGGACTTCTTGTTGCCTGTGAAGGAGAACATGGGCAAAGGCACCTGAGACGTCGGGAGGAAAGGAAGACCAAGACCTGTGTAACTCTAGCTCTTGAGAAAATTCAGCCACACCCAGTTGTCTTGTGCTCCTGGTTTGTCTGGAAATTGATGGGTTGGCCAAACCAAACCAACAGGCTACAAGTGGGTCTGTCCTTGTTAGGGGAACCCCCTTTTTGGTTGGTGCATAAAGGAATACCACGCAAAAACACCATTTCAGGGGTCACCTAAAAAAGACCAGACCCAAAGATCGTTGGAGAAAGCCCGCAGCACATAGCTTCAGCATGAGAAGCATCCCCCAACAAGTGGGATGGCCCTGGTAAATGGAATAGAGCCAATCTAAACCAGTGGAACCCATCGATTTCTCACCAGACTAACCTGAAAAGGACACCTATGCCCCCAACATTCCCCAAGTGACCGCCTTTCTGAGGGCGCCCCTTTTTTGCGTTTTGTTTTTAGAAACTCAAATCACACCGCCCAACTGGTGCATAAGACAAACCCAGTGTGAATCAAATATGGGTATGTGCCAAAATAGGAACCTCCAACTTGCCAACCCCAAACTCAATTAAAAAAAGACACACCCATATTTGTGGTTCAAGGCGCAGGGATGGGCACGTTCACGCCCACCTGGCAAGGATTTTGTAACCTAACAAGCCGGTGGAACCGATGGCGATTCAACGTCGTGGAGAAAAAATCAGAAACAAAAGGTTCAGCAGCTATCGCAAAATCAAATAGTGAACTCCTTTGGTCCATAGAGAACAAGCAACCCACGTGGCAACTATGATTTTAGTTCTGGGAGAGTCAAAACAAGCTCCTGGTTGGTGGCATCACAGTGACACGGCCGTCGGGGCTTGCCAAATGGTAAACAAGCGGCAGCAGCATTCCTTGTGCCACTTCTCTTCATCTTCGAATTTCCGCTGCAGGGTCCAAAAATGTTTAGCCACCCATTGCAAGAACATCCGTTCGGTTTCCGTAAGGGGTTGGCTTCAAACAAGTAGGTCGTCTTGAAAAAGTTCCCCTTGGAGCCAACGGATGGTCCGTCGTTTTCTCTTTCAAGGGCTGGCTGACACACCGAAACCTCGGCTCAGCCTGCCCGGCTTCGATCTCGTCGGTAAACTTCCTCGCAGCAGCGCCGCTGCGAGTGAAGACTGCCGTGCCATTGCCGTATGGATTCCTTAGGAAGGCAGGCCCCACCCCAAAAGTCACATTCCTCCAGCATGGTCATGTAGGTTTATGTTGTCCTGTCTACATGTCTCTCAACAGGAATGTGGGAGCTAATTATCCACCAACCATGTCCTGGAAAAGGACTGATTCATGGTTGGGAGGGGGGTCATTCCCGTATTCCTTGAAAACAAGCAAGGCAACTTTAGTCTAAGTGGTTTTGTTCGCCCTTCTGACACCCGAAAACATGGGTCTGGTCAGAATTGGGTGCCTTCAAGGTTCGCGCTAGGGACCGAGCTTCTAGACATCACCTAAGCGACTGGAAAAGATCTCCAATAATGGCTTTTATGTGCATGTTGCGTGTGCCATGGTTCTGCTTATTTGGTTTTTGCCGAAAAAACAAAACCTGGGCGAGCTGCTCGTTGACGAACTTGATGGCCTCATCAAAGGAGTCCACCTCTACACAGCACAGGACGGGCCCGAAGATCTCGTTGTCGTAGATCCTTGGGACCCCCTTCAAACATAGGTGTCCTTTTAAGGGGAAATAGATGGCCCTGGTAGATTATTAAACCACCAGCCAAACCAGGGCCATCGATTTTTCTGACAAAACAACCAAAAAGGACACCTATGCCTTCAAACATGTCCGCTTGCTGTTGTTGCCCTTCAAACATGTCCACTTCCTGTTGGTGCAGAAATCCTCGTTTTCCCAAAGGTCACAAGGTTGAACCAAGTCACGTTGGTGCTGCGAAGAGGAAAATCGTCTCTTCTCCGGAAAAGTTGGACATGTGTTTCGACCAAAGAGCCGGCCATTTTGCTTAGTGGATGCTCCAAAGGGTCAAAAGGCTCTTCAGGTCCCCCTTCAAGAAGTCAAATTTTAAGTCTGCTGTTCCTTAGGGAAATCGACCTCTTGTCAAAAGGTGAACAAATGGAACCACCATTGCGAACATGTTGTCCAAAAAAACTCTTCCAAAAACGAACCAGGAAGATCCCCCCACGTCCAAAAACCCGTGGTGGTTGCGATCGCTTCGAAACGATCTCGAAACCAAGAAGCTGCATACCTCGCTTCACCTCCGCAAAGACCGAGGGCCCGACCTAACTTGCAGAGTGACCTGGACATAAAATTGGCGATCGACGCTTTGCATAATAATATTATTGTTGCAAAAAAAAAACAAGTCAAAAGGGTGTGGCTCAAATTTGGGGGTCCAAACAGAAGCCTGGTAACTGGAAAAGCAGGCTAACACCTGCGTAACCCCATGCCCTGTGGATCCCAGGCAAGCCCTTTTTTGGTTTGCTAGGTAAATGGATCCGCTGGGTTGACTATGGACCATAGGAAAACCTTATGGCTTCAACCATGGCTACAAAGTGGTGATACATATTTCGTACATCCACGGCATGGACCAAAATAGGAAAACTGAAAGGTGAAAAGGTCGGCTTTGAAGAACTGAGCTACAAAGTAGCCCTCCTTGTTGGCTGATGGCAGCGATGGGCTGCGCCCGTCCAACAGCAGCCGCGCGCCCTCGTCCATGCCCGACTGTATGAGGGACTCAACCTCAGCAAACAGAAGAAACGAGGGTTTGCACCCAAAAGCTGGACAGAACCAAAAAACCGAGGGAGGAAAGCTGGGAATTGCCAATTAGTCGAGCCCAGCCAAGCTAAACCTTGTGCTAGTGGCCCATAAAGCTAAAAAAGATAAATGTCACACCCAGGGAGTCACGAGCAAAACTTGGTACTAAATGGTCCACCCACAATGTAAAGAAATCCGTGGGTGGATAGCTGCACCGATTTCTGCCGAGCGTCCCCTACCCCTCAAGTGTTTCCCCCCGGGTTTGAGTGTGGCTCGAAGGGGAACCAGGGTTCCATGCTCCACCAAAGGGAATAAAAGCCGGAAACTTCACAGACCAACTCCAGTCCTCGGCTGAATTCTATTTGAGTCTGTCTGAAGGGAAACCAAAAGGACACCTATTTTGACACGTGGGTCAGGGGCTAGGCTCAAAAAACGACACACCGATCCTTCTCTGAGGTACCCGCTCTTTTTGGAACACCAATCATACCAGTAGAGCCGGCGAAGCCGGTGGGCGGAAGTGTAAAAAATATAAAAACTATAGTTCTCTTTCTCTTTCTTTTCTTGACTCTTCTCTCTTCTTCTGCCTGTCCATTGTTTCTTTTTTCTCCGTCATTCTTCCTTTCTTCCTTTCTTTCCTTCCTTCCTCCCTTCTTTCCTTCTTTCTATCTGTCTTTTCTTTCTTTCTTTCGTTTGCTTGCTTTTGTGCTGTTCTTTCTTTTGTCTCTTCTCTGTCTATGTATCTATTTATCTATCTATCTACCTATCTATCTTTCTATCTTTCTATCTTGCTATCTATCTATCTCTTGCTTAATCTATCTATCTATCTACCTATCTCTCTCTCTCTCTCTATCTGTCTATCTTTTTATCTCTATCTATCTATCTATCTATCTCTCTATCTATTTATGTATCTATCTATCTATCTATCTAACTAATTTATTTTTCTATCCAGCTACCTATCTATCTATCTATATCTCTATCTCTCTTTCTATTTATTTATCTATGTATCTCTCTATCTATCTATCTATCTAGCTGTCTATCTATCTTCTGTTGGTTTATCTATCTAACTATTTATCTCTCCATCTATCTCTCTATCTCTCTTTCTATTTATCTTTCTATCTCTCTATCTCTTTCTTTCTATTCTCTTTCTATCTATCTATCTATCTATCCATCTATCTCTCCATCTATCTCCCGCGTGTCTATCTATCTATCTATCTGTCTATCTCTCTATCTATCTATCTCTATCTATGTACCTCTATATCTCTCTATGTATCCCTCTGTCTACCTATCTATCTATCTCTCTCTCTCTCTGTCTATCTATCTGTCTATCTATCTCTCCATCTATCTCCCGCGTGTCTATCTATCTATCTATCTATCTGTCTATCTCTCTATCTATCTATCTCTATCCATTTGTGTATCTATCTATCTATCTCCCTATCTCATTAACTCACGTGTGTTTATCCATCTCTCCATCTCTCTATCTATCTTTTTTTCTATTTCTAATTATCTATTGATCTACCTATCCATCCATCTCTCTATCTACCTCTCTATCTCATTCTCTCTACCTATCTATCTATCTACCTCTCTATCTACTCATCTATTTATCTATCTAGCTATCTATCTATCTATCTGTTGATTTCTCTATCTATCTACTTACCTATCTATCTCTCTCTCTCGATCTCTCTTTCTATCTATTTACCTATGTATCTCTCTATCTATCTATCTATCTAGCTGTCTATCTATCTTGGGTTGGTTTATCTATCTAACTATTTATATCTCCATCTTCTCTCTATCTCTCTTTCTTTCTATCTTTCTATCTCTCTATCTCTTTCTTTCTATCTGTTTATCTCTCTATATCTTTCTCTATCTCTTTCTATATATCTATCTATCTATCTATCTATCCATCTATCTCTCCATCTATCTCCCGCGTGTCTATCTATCTATGTATCTATCTCTCCATCTATCTCCCGCGTGTCTATGTATCTATCTATCTGTCTCTCTATCTCTCTGTCTATCTATCTATCTCTATCTATCTGTCTATCTATCTATCTCTCTATCTCATTATCTCACGTGTGTTTACCCATCTCTCCATCTCTCTATCTATCTTTTTTCTATTTCTAACTATCTATAGATCTACCTATCTATCCATCTCTCTATCTACCTCTCTATCTCATTCTCTCTACCTATCTATCTATCTACCTCTCTATCTACTCATTTATTTATCTATCTATCTATCTATCGATTTATTTCTCTATCTATCTACCTGCCTATCTACCTCTCTCTCTATCTCTGTTTTTATCTATATATCTATCTCTCCATCTATCTATCTATCTATCTGTCTGTCTATCTACCTATCTGTCTGTTTATCGTTTATCTATCTCTTTTTCTATCTATCTATTTATCTATCTCTTTTTCTTTCTATTTATCTATCTCTCTATCCTCTCTCTCTCTATCTCTCTATCTTCTGGCCCTCTCTCTATCTATCTATCTATCTCTCTATCTCTGTATCTCTCTCTCTCTCTGTCTATTTATCTATCTATCTTGCTCTCTGTCTCTCTCTCTTTATCTATCTATGTATCTATCTCTCTCTCTCTCTCTATCCATCTATCTTTCTATCTCTTTCTCTATCTCTTTCTATCTATCTGCGAAAGTGGACTTCGCGTACTACTTTCGTACTTAAAAGTTGCGATTTTCGAGCCCCGGCTGCGAAAGTTAAAAGTTGCGATTTTCAAGCCCCAGCTGCGAAAGTTGACTTCGCGTACTACTTTCGTACTTAAAAGTTGCGATGTTCGAGCCCCGGCTGCGAAAGTTGACCTTGCAAAAGTGCTGCGCCTGCCACGAAATCTGTACTTGACCTTGCGAAAGTGCTGCACCTGCCACGAATTCTGCACTTGACCTTGCGAAAGTGATGCGCGTGCCACGAATTTTGCACTTGACCTTGCGAAAGTGCACCTGCCACGAAATCTGTACATGACCTTGTGAAAGTGCTGCGCCTGCCACAAAATCTGTGCTTGACCTTGCGAAAGTGCTGCGCCTGCCATGAAATCTTTACTTGAGCTTGCGAAAGTTCTGCGCCTGCCACGCAATTCCAACCTTGGGAAAACTTGACCTTGCGAAAGTGCCACGCCTGCCACGAAATCTGCACCTCACCTTGCGAAAGTGCTGCGCCTGCCATGCAATTCAAGCCTTGCGAAACCTCCGCGTTGCCGTGCCAATGGGCGCGCGCTCCGAGCCCGCTCCGAGCCCGCTCCGAGCCCTCTCCGAGCCCGCTCCGAATCCACTCCGAACCCGCTCCGAACGCGCTTCGACCAGGCGCCGCGAACAGGCTAGCTTCCCGCTCTCCGGTGACACCAATTCACGCACGGGGCCACGCTTTTTGCAGATTCCTTACTCCCGCCACACGCGCGCACATATTTTCTCGCGTGCTTGTTCCTTTTCTTTATCTGTCTCAGAGAGAGCTAGCTTTCAATTAGTTGCCGTAACACGGAAGTTCCTTCTAAACTTCCTTTGACAAACCGAAGCCCATGTTGGAGGGTCCAACCTATTGAAAAGAACAACACACATCCTTTCGACTGCCACTTTGGAGGGTCCAACCTCGCACTACTTGTTGAAAAAACAAAAGCAAAAACAAAACAAAAGCGCCATTTGTAGGAAAAAAACAAACAAAACAAAGAAAAAAGACAAACGCATCTCTTGGAACAAACTCATCCTCTTCGCTGAGGTACCCTCTGCTTGGCTTGGGCGGAGATCAGTGGCCCCACGTCGGTGGACTCCTCCTTGCCTGGGCCCACCTTCAGCTTTGAGGCCTTCTCCGCAATCTTCGGGATCCACTCCTCACCGGAGCGGACCGGGGAACAAAAATGTGTATCTATATAGATATGTTTATATATATATATGGTAAAAAGGTCCTGTGTTTTCTGGAAAATGTTGGTGTATTTTACGTGTTTATTATTATAACTATTATTATGTGTGTTATTATTACTATTGCTATTATTATTGGTATTCGTATTATTATTATTATTATTATTATTATTATTATTATTATTATTATGATTATTATTATTATTATTATTATTATTATTATTATTATTATTATTATTATTATTATTATTATTATTATTATGATTATTATTATTATTATTATTATTATTATTATTTATTGTTTATTATTTATTATGCAGTATCATTATTGTTATTATTTATTATGATTATTATTATTATTATTATTAGTATTATTATTATGTTTATTATTATTATTAGTAGTAGTAGTATTATCATTAGTATCATTATGTGTTATATATATATGTATAAATGTGTATCTTATTTCTTATTATCCGTTTTTATGTTGTTGTTGTTTGTTTGATTGTTTGTTTTTTTTTTTTTGGGGGGGGGGACCATATGTATATCATGAAGAATATATATATATATATTAGATATATATATATATATATGTATATATGCACCTATCTATATACATATACATATGTGGTACGCCCCTCACAAAAAAACTACGGTTTCCAGAAAACACTGGACATTTACAGGTTGTTCCACTATAATAGGTTGGGCTTGTATGAAAATAGGGGACCCCCAAAATGGGCGGTGTCCTTTCCAAACCCATCCAGGGTTCCCTCAAAACACAACCATACTTTTGCACCCCCAAATGGGCGGGAGGGAGGCGGGGGTTCTGTTGGGCGGAAGGGCTGATTCAGGGTTTGTTTAGCGTTGGTTTTGGGTGGATTCGGGATCCTTTTCAGTGCTGGTTTGCGGTGTGTCTAGGGTTTTTAGGGCTGGTTTGGGGTTGGTTTTCGGTTGGTTTAAGGCTGGTTTAGGGCTGGTTTAGGGTGGGTTTGAGGTTTCTGTCGGGTCTTCTTAGTGCGGGGTTAGTGTGGATTTAGGGTGGGCTAAGTTGTGGCTTAAGCAGGGTTTGGGATTTAGGCTGGTTTAGGGCAGGTTGCAAACTATAGCTACAAAACACGCAAACAGCAGACGACCGGGGACCCTGCCACAACAAGGGGGGGGGCGGGGGAAAAGACTTGGGGCCCGCTTTGTTGGTTTGCCAATAGGCCGTTTTTGAGGCTCACCCTCCTTGAAGTGGCCCCTTGTTGGGGCCAAAGGGAAACAAAGGGGGGGAAGTCAGAAAGGGGGTCGATTTCCTGCCATTGGACCAAGCAGGGTGTTCAATCAAACCCGTGGCCCCTCAAAAAAAAGGTCCCCCTTTTTTACGTGGCTTCAAAGGAAACTCAAAAAAACACGTTTTGTAGGGGTCCCCTAAAAAACACACGCACACACACACACACCCTTCAGTTCGGTGGCCGCGTATTATCCCCTCCTTGGATGCTCCCACGAAGACGGCGACGCTAATGGCCATACACCTCTGCCCTGCCGCCCCACAGGAGGCACCCACCAACTGGTTCACCACGCTCTCCTTAGCTGCGAGCGACAGGTCAATCACCTTTTATAGGTATGGCGCTTGCCATTTCTTTGACCTGGTCTTCGGGAACAATGAGAAAAAAGTCTGTTTCCAAAAGGCAGGTGTTAACAGCCCCAGGTCATGTCTCCGGATCCGCGTCCGGCAGCACGATGGCATGGTTCTTGGCCCCCAAGTTGCACTGCGCGCGCTTCCCGTTCTTCCCCGCGCGCTCGTAGATGTGGGCACCCGCCGCGTTGCCGCCCACGAAACTCACCGCGCGGATGTGCTCGTTGTCGCACATGAAGTTCACGGTGTCGTGCCCCCCGTGCACGACGTTCAGAACACCTCCCAGGGAGGGCAATGCAACTGGTTTGGTCCAAACCGCCTTTTGAACCTCCTGGCTCTTTTCTGCAAAGGGTTGGTGGTCTCCACATATTTTGCAACACGAAAACTACCCAGTTCGGAAAATTCCCACACCAGCGGCCGGGAAACAGGGGCATCCCTGGATGAGTTTTAAGGGTCAACCAAAATTTGCCCACCCTGGGCATAGATGGCACCTGGTTTCATTGGGAGGTTCTGTTTGGAGATCAGGGGGTGGTTTAAACATATTCAATTCAATATGGAACATGTTGATGCTTTCCTCAACTAGACCCGTTTTGTTTTGTTGTCAAAAGCTCATCAGCCAACAGGGGCTCCGCCCAAAATTTTCCGATTCCCCGAAACGCCTGGCGGCAGTCCGCAGTCATTGGCCATCTCTGCGAGCTTGATGGAGGACAAGGGCACGCGCTCCGAAGGCTTCATCAAAAAGGTGTTCCCCGTGGTGGTCGCCGGCGGAAACATCCTCTGGAGTCGTCCGGGGAAAAAGGTTGAGAAAATATGTCCGGTGAAGTCGATTCCCTTTTCAGACCAACAGGAGAAAACAAACACATGTGTTTCAGCAAATGGAAGTCCTGCTGGCTCGGGTTTTGCTCTTTGAGTCAAAGGTTACTTGGGTGTTCGATTCGGCCAAGTTCGTAAGTCGTTGGTATAGGCTATGACACACTTACACGTCCTCTACGTGGGGTTGGTATTGCGGGGGTGAAAAATCCCAAGTGGCGATCCCCACTTGCTAACCTTCTTGGTGTTGGCTTCATGGAAACCCAAAGAAACTGGTAGACTTAAACCCCGGAGTGCTTGGAAACGGATTCCTGGGTTTGACGCTACTTCTGGTTAATCAAAGAATGGAACCCTCTCAAGAGACCCCAAACCAGGAACCCAAGAACTGGGTCAAGGGGGACCCCCCAAAAGTTCAACAGGTACAAGCACCAGCCGAGCATCCACAAAGGGATCATCGCTGGGAAGTTGAAGGGCGCGATGCCAGCGCAAACACCCAAAGGCACGCGGTATGAGTGAACGTCCACGCCTTGAGCAACATTGGGAAGCGTTTCCTCGATGCGCTGCGAAGTCGTATTGAGGAGTACACCAGGGTGAAAGTAGGTGGCACAATTCCCTTTCTGCCTGTCACTAAGGGGACTGCTGAAACCAGATTGTTTTGGGGGTGGGGAGGGGATCGTGCCATGTACTTTCATGCAAAAATTGGCTTTGAACAAAGTGCGGACTTCAAGTCGTTCGCCAAAGAGACAAAAAGGCGTACCACGCAAAGTCAGGCTTCACCCTGAATCATAGAAGGGATATTGCAGGACATCTCCACCACCTCCAGGCCACGGAAAATGTCACCCTTGGCGTCTGCGATGGTCTTTCCTTGCTCCTCCCAGAGCGCTCTGAAGGCCCTTCCCCTCACTTGGTAGAGTTTGAAGCGGGACATTCTGCGGTCGCATCATTGGTATGTGTGACATGCCGGTACAACATCGCTAAAGGCAAATCACACTTGCTCGATGGCTTGTACAAGGTGAGACATGCCACAGGTGAAGAGTGGCACGTTCCGGCAGTGCTGCCCGCGGCAAGCCACTGGTCAATCATTCGATGTCCGATGTCTTTGCTTACAGGCCCATTTTGGGGGATTCTCATCAGATGGTGGAGCCGGTTTTGGTTGGTTCAAGGGAAACCTTCAGGAAAATCTACCGAATCCTGGTTTTTGAGAACATGTGAGCACCCGCTTCACTTTGAATCACGCCTCTTTCCTCGGTTGCTGTCTGCTCCCCTGCTAAAAGTTTAACTTTTAGTGGTTGAATGGACGACCCAGTAGTTGGCAAAAAGTTGAAGTCCTAACATCCAAGCAACCCGTTCGCAAGGAGATGCAAAGAACATGTCGACTCTCGCTCCTCCGTCAAGGTTTTGGCCAAGTCATCCGTGTTGTCACGGATGGCTGCTTCCAGCTTGTGCCTCCGGAACGCGAAGCTGAGCGCGAGCTTTCAGATGGTACCCATTTAAAAAATCGGTTGCAACAATTAAAAGAACTGGGAACTGGAGGTTCACATAACCACCATGGTTTACAAGGATGGTCATCATCCAAATGAGTCAACCATTCTTTTCATAGGGGTTGAGCCTGGTTGAAGTGGGGTACAAATGGAAGTGGGATTCAAGCCACAATAACACTGGGGATTCATACAACCACATGACATGATTTACCCTGCAGTTTCATCCAAATTCGGTCCCACCCTTTCCACCTTGTAAAGGAAAACCTAAAGGAAAGCGGATAAATCCATTTTGGAGCTCCAAATCCCGAGTTTGACGCATGTGATGTGCAGAGTTTTGCTTCTCAACTCAGCTTTACTGAGTGCGGGACATAGAGGACGAGCTTTAAGATCTCAACATGTCCAGGGGAAGCAAGTATTTTTGACCGTGGCTCATTTGGGGGTCTTTATGGGGGTTCCCCCCTTTGGTTGGTGAGCTTTTCAGAGAGCCCAGAACAGAGCAGCGACATGGCATCCTGAGCCATTTTTTGGCAGCCGGTCCGCCCAAAGTTTCAGCCGGCGTCACTGAGCATGCATAGCCGCATAAGTGCACAGGCACAAATTTGATGCCTCCAAGTTGGAACTTCCCCAGCACCTGGATTTCATTGGTGGCATTAAAGGCAATAGGACCCCTAAAGTGCCACGTGCTCCTTTGGTTTCCCTGAAACACCCACCAACTGAAAGTTCCTCAACCAAAAGCACACTCAAAATCACTTCGTTTACGCTTTGGATTGGCGGTTTGGAGGGTTAGGATTGGTTTCCCATGTACTTTCAGGGGTTCAAATCCAAATCCAATCCACCAATCCAAGCCACCCAGTCACCAATGAACGGTTGCCTGACAAATGGTGGTTGATCAATATTCCTGGCCCATGTTCCAACCAATGGTCATCCCGTGTTCATCGGACCTTTTAACATCAACCCCCAAATCTTGCTAGTGCTGAGAAGGGAATGCTGAACTGTAACAGAATCCCCGGGTTCATTCCCTCATTCCCTTCCCATCGCACCAGTTTGACATGGCTATGGGTCAAAATCAGGTACCCCCAACGAACATCGCAATCCCCGCTAAAATAGACCAAAATGGGTGGTGCACCTACCAACCAAAATGGGATCCTATTTGGTTTTGACAACCACGGCAAAATCACATTCCATAGCTTCCCTTCCAGTAAAATAGAACCAGTGGGAGGGTACATTGGAGTATCATTCTCTTGTAGGGACCCCCGGTCAGATGCCATGTTTGTGGGAGGAAGGGTACCTATCGCACCAGCAAGACAAATCCCCACTAAAATAGACCAAAATTGGTGGTGCACCTACCAACCAAAATGGGATCCCATTTGGTTTTGACAACCACGGCCACATCTCATTCCCTACCCTCCCTTCCACTAACATAGCACCAGTGGGAGGGTACCTTGGAAGATCATTCTCTTGTAGGGACCCCCGGTCAGGTGCCATGTTTGTGGGAGGAAGGGTACCTATCGCACCAGCAAGACAAATCCCCACTAAAATAGACCAAAATGGGTGGTGCACCTACCAACCAAAATGGGATCCCATTGGTTTTGACAACCACGGCCACATCTCATTCCCTACCCTCCCTTCCACTAACATAGCACCAGGGAGGGTACCTTGGAAGATCATTCTCTTGTAGGGACCCCCGGTCAGGTGCCATGTTTGTGGGAGGAAGGGTACCTATCGCACCAGCAAGACAAATCCCCACTAAAATAGACCAAAATGGGTGGTGCACATACCAACCAAAATGGGATCCCATTTGGTTTTGACAACCACGGCCACATCTCATTCCCTACCCTCCCTTCCACTAACATAGCACCAGTGGGAGGATACCTTGGAAGATCATTCTCTTGTAGGGACCCCCGGTCAGATGCCATGTTTGTGGGAGGAAGGGTATCTATTGCACCAGCAAGACAAATCCCCACTAAAATACACCAAAATGGGTGGTGCACCTACCAACCAAAATGGGATCCCATTAAATTTTTGACAACCACGGCCACATCTCATTCCCTACCCTCTTGACAACCACGGCCACATCTCAGTCCCTACCCTCCCTTCCACTAACATAGCACCAGTGGGAGGGTACCTTGGAAGATCATTCTCTTGTAGGGACCCCCGGTCAGGTGCCATGTTTGTGGGAGGAAGGGTACCTATCGCACCAGCAAGACAAATCCCCACTAAAATAGACCAACATGGGTGGTGCACCTACCAACCAAAATGGGATCCCATTTGGCTTTGACAACCACGGCCACATCTCATTCCCTACCAGTGGGAGGGTACCTTGGAAGATCATTCTCTTGTAGGGACCCCCGGTCAGGTGCCATGTTTGTGGGAGGAAGGGTACCTATCGCACCAGCAAGACAAATCCCCACTAAAATAGACCAAAATGGGTGGTGCACATACCAACCAAAATGGGATCCCATTTGGTTTTGACAACCACGGCCACATCTCATTCCCTACCCTCCCTTCCACTAACATAGCACCAGTGGGAGGGTACCTTGGAAGATCATTCTCTTGTAGGGACCCCCGGTCAGGTGCCATGTTTGTGGGAGGAAGGGTACCTATCGCACCAGCAAGACAAATCCCCACTAAAATAGACCAAAATGGGTGGTGCACATACCAACCAAAATGGGATCCCATTTGGTTTTGACAACCACGGCCACATCTCATTCCCTACCCTCCCTTCCACTAACATAGCACCAGTGGGAGGGTACCTTGGAAGATCATTCTCTTGTAGGGAGCCCGGTCAGATGCCATGTTTGTGGGAGGAAGGGTACCTATCGCACCAGCAAGACAAATCCCCACTGAAATAGACCAAAATGTGTGCACCTACCAACCAAAATGGGATCGCATTCAGCCACATCTCATTCCCTAGCGGTACCTATCGCACCAGCCATACATCTCACCCCCGCACCTCCGCAGAAACCAAGACAAGTCGAATCGCCGAGGCGCATGACCCGCGCCCGCGCGGAAACCGGCGTGGTGCGCCAGGACTTGAAGGCTTCCGCGCAGCTGTCGGCCGCCTTCTTCAGCCTCGCGACGCCGGGGATTGGTTCGGTTCGAAAAGACCCACATGTCACATCACTTGCTGAGTGGATGGCCCAAAAAGAGTCCAAACTTTATATTTACCACCAAAATCTGACCAAAATGGTTTTCCCAAAAAGTTGAAAGTTCATGAACTCAGGAAGTGAGTGTCAGGCCTGTGACACAGCCAGCGGGAGAGGGAGCCTAGCCCACTCGCTCGTATTAAGCCCCCAATCTGTATTTGGGCTCCCTCCCAAATAAGGCCCCATGGAAATGGTGAACTAGAATGGTGTACGCAAATCCATCGCAAATACTTCAGCCCTGTGGGGCCACGCCTATAAACGAGCAAAGCACCACTGTTTGGCAGCCGAGACATCCTCTCCATGGAGCAATGCCATGCTCTCTCGCAGCTGAGATCGTATCAATATCAGCGGTAAAACAAAGCGATGCACTTGGCATCTAGGGACAGCTGTACGCAAAGAATTGCAGAAAAAGGCTAATGCCAGCATGCGCTCTTCTGGTGAACTGAGGTACCAAAATGTCCGTTTGCGCTTTCAGCTGTCATGACAGCTAGCATTGCAGCGGGTGGGGAGATTGAGGAACGAGATAACTAGCAGCTCGGAGGCTGAGACTCGAGGCCATGTTGGCACGTGATTAGACGCAGACGGTAGTGGAGCTGTCTTACATCTTCCTACGCCGAGCTGACGTGCGCGTCCAGGAGTCCACGTGCACTGCTTTTTTGGGGCTTACTTGGGCTTTCTACCAACCCCGGCCCCCAATAAACTTTGGGCGGGCGATGTTTATTTATTTGTTGTTAACCATCACAAAGTTGAGCCGAGCTCTTGGTAAGTGCGATGAAATCTCGGCCACTTCAGGCTTCTTCTGTACGTACAAAAGAACAAGTGGGGACACGGGAGCGGGGATATGGGGGGATTCCCTTGGCGCCATTTCAAACTTAGTCAAGATGCATTTAGGGGGAATCCTCCCCTATCCCTGGGTCCCCTTCTATCCCTGCTAGATTCTGCCCCTGTTCTGCCCCTTTTCATTTTCCCGTCAGGCGTGCAGCGCTTGCTGCCGTGCTGCTCTGCTGGGGTGCACTGCGGCGTCCGGGCGATGAGCTCTCCTCGGGGCCGGCAGCATGTGAGCGCCAATTTGTTGGGAGAGTGGGAAATCCCAAAAAAACAACGAGAGGGGAACAAGCGACGGACTTGTCCACCAGAATGGTCAAAGGGAAACCTTGCTACCCTGATCTACTGTTGTTTTGGGGGCATGGCTTGAAACAACATGCTCGCTGGCGGCGAAGCTTCGCCAATCTGCCACTAAGCTGATGACGACTCAGCTGTGTTCAGTTTGGGGAAAAGTGTTGCTCAAAACGTATTGTGGGTGCGTGTCAAAAATAGAGATTTGGACCCCAAACGTGTCAAACCAATCAGAACAAACGCGCACGCGCCCACACACACACACACAAACATCTTATCCATCTATGCACATTTAGTCCATCAGCCACGGTCGACATTGCGAAAGGTTTCCCCAAGGCATTGGACAATTGTTTGTATAAAGAATTGAGAGCTCGTTCGCCGTAGTTCTCACCTTCGGAGGCTGAACAACTTTCTTCGGCGTCGAGCTGGCTCCATGTCGCGAACCCCAAATGGATCAATCAAACCGGAAATTTCGACCAACCTCCCATGAGCAGCGCCCACAACCCATTGCTTTGGTTCTAGCGACACGGCTAGGTATATAGAAGCCTCACTATGACCCCACGAATCCGGGATGGCAGAATCTCTTTTTGGCCAAACACAAGTCGGGCGCGATATGCTCACATACGTGTTCAACGCGCAGAAAGGTGACCTGACTGCCGATGCCGCCTCCGCGCCTTCGGCTCCGTCACGGGTCATGGCGAATGATACTACGCGGATTGATGCTGCTGTACTCTGCATGAATTGCTAAAGCAACGAGAGATGGAGTGAGGACAGCTCCCTTGAAACAGCAAGCCCAGGCCCTAAGCAAAGACACGAGTCTCACGCAAGGGAATGGGAATCCCAATTTAGCAGCGCCCAACGCGCACGACCTCAAACTTAGCGCCAGTTGATCGGCGGTTTATCCCAGCGATTTTTGAACATCCCAACTGTGGGCATGTTCAGTTGGAAACCAGCTGGTTCCACCGGATTGGCAAAAAAAAGTACCCAAACTTCCTGCTGAAAATGGTCCACCCCCACAAAGTGACGAAAGTCCGAAACGGAACTCAGGGAGTGAAATGAGTTTCGGCATTCCCAAAGTCAACGCCCCCGAATTGGTTCTGAGTGGAGCCTCCCGCTCCCCGAGCCATCCGCGCTTTTGGCGGAACCGAGGCGCCGGTGGCCGGATTGTGGACGTCATAAAACTGGGTGGCCTCCGACTGGACCTTCTTGCCATCGATGATCATGGGCACCTTAACCAGTAGCTCAGTTGAGTCACTTGCTCAAAACTCGGTACACAAATGGTCGATTCCCAGAACCATGCTTCAAGAATTAAGAAGGCAGATATCCGCAGCTATTTATGGCTGGGACCGCCCCAAACTAACCTTCACTTACCCGGCTTTATCCGGGTTTTGATTGTGGCTCAGTTGTTCAGTGACCCTGGAAAAAAAGGGAACCCTTTTCGGGGCTTGGACCATTTTTAGTGGGGCAGCCACCACAAAAAGGAAAAAGGGTGCCACTGAACAACTGAGGTAGACAACGAACTGGCGTGGGATAGCTCTCAACAAGATGCCAACGAAGTGTGTCGAACTACCCTCCATGGGTGTGTTGTTGTTTTTTGCCCTTTTCGGGTTGGTTCGAAGGAAAACCAAAGGGACGCCGCCAGCTTTGGGGCTCCAAATCCTTGATAGAAATAGACCCATGCTGCAAGTGGACCAACCACATTATGGGTAAAGTACATATCACAGGGATCGTCTGGTTCCACTGGCAATTGTTCATGCTTGGGGCATCCGCATGTGCCATGGTCGAAATGTCTCATACCCAGGTAACCCACTAAGTGGCGGTTTGGATTGGTGGTTTGGGGATTGGAACTCCTGGTTCTTGTAGAGGGAAAATGGAAAACCACCACCAGCAATCCAAACCATCAATGAAGGGGAAGCTGAAACTTTCGAGAGTCCCCTGGTTTTGTGAGAAATTTAGAGTGTCCTGTGGGTCCCTTCACACATGGACTATTTACTACAAGAAACTTTACCGGAGTCTGCACATATAAAACTAAACCAGTGGAACACACAGACAAACACACACGCACACGCGCACGCACACGCACACGCACACGCACACGCACACCCACACACACACACACACACACACGACACACGACAAACGACACACGACACACGACACACGACACACGACACACGACACACGACAGACGACACACGACACACGAGACACACACTCACACACATGCACACGCACACGCGCACACACACAGACACCCAGGCACGCACGCACGCACCCACCCACCCACACACACACACACAAACACCAACACCAACACAAATAAGCACAAGCACAAGCACAAGCACAAGCACAAGCACACACAAACAAACACACAAACACACCAACACACAAACACAGAAACACACAAACACAGAAACACAGAACCACAGAAACACACAAACACACAAACACACAACCACACACACACACACACACACACACACACACACACACACACACACACACGCACACGAACACACACACACACACACTCACACACACACACATATACCACACACACACCGCACACACACACACACACACGCACGCACGCACGCACGCACGCACGCACGCACGCACGCACGCACGCACGCACGCACGCACGCACGCACGCACGCACGCACGCACGCACGCACGCACGCACGCACGCACGCACGCACGCACGCACGCACGCACGCACGCACGCACGCACGCACGCACGCACGCACGCACGCACGCACGCACGCACGCACGCACGCACGCAACCACACACACACACACACAACACAACACACACACACACACACACAACACAACACAACACAACACAACACAACACAACACAACACAACACAACACACCGCACCCCACCCCACACAACACAGCACAGCACAGCACAGCACAGCACAGCACAGCACAACACACACGCACACACACACACACACACATTGACAGGCACAAAAAACATGCGCATGCTTGAGGACATGCTTGACCAATCTGCGGCAAGTGCGCTGAGGCTGCAAAGCGCCTCTGTGCCCGCTGTAGAGGCATGCGACGTGCCAATGCCATAGCCTCAAGGAAGGTCATGGATATGGCTCTGTGTGACAAAATAGGGTAAAAATGTTTGTTGGTTTTTTTTTCGGGGGGGGCGGGCAAACCCACAAAAAAGACGCATAGGAGCCCCATGGCTTCAGGGTTTCCTTGTATACCACCCCAAAACGGGGTAGCCTCAAGAAGATACCCATAAATCAAATTTGCACACGCAACGCCCGTCCTTGTGGTTCAAAAACGGGAACCCACCCTAAAAAGTCACCAGATACTGTATCAGAGGGTCACGAAGAATGGTGGCACTGTGTCTGTGGACCCATTTAAAAACAAACTAGCCCTACCCTTCAGTCTAACGGGGATCCACTAGAAAACTGACCATCGGAGGGGGAGGAAGTCGTGCGTGGCGCCAAACGTCCCGACACGAGCATCCTGGTCGATGAAAGACAAGAACTGGGGGTCCAGACGCGAGCCCAGGAATGTGCAAATCAGCTGGAGACCCGGCTTAGGCTCAGGGATAGCACACTGTGGGCAAAAGCTGCATGCCGCGAAGAAACCACCACTAACATGAATGATGCTGAGTCTCTTCGACATTGTGCGGGCCTTCATACGACGCTGTGCAGAAGGAAACGACGGCTCTTTTTCCCTGTCCCTTTCCACTGGAGACGGCAGTTGGCGCTTATCAGACCGAGACGCCAAACACATCTGTGGGTTAGTGCACAGGTCAACATTCAACAAATCGAGCACCGCATCACTCGCCGCGGATGCCCCATTCCAAAAGCTGCCCCGTACGTGCGGGGAATCTTGCCCGTGGCATTGAGATCGGGCAATCGGACTGGTGCGAATCACCCAGACCTCCTGTGGCCTCCTGCGGAAAAAAGGTGCCCTGTTTTTGGGTTGATTTGAACCAAACCAGAAACCCAGGAAAGGGCACCTTCGGAGGTCTGGGATCTTCTTCTTTGTTCTTTTTGGCACCATTCAGTCGAACGCCCTGATCTCGAGAGCACAAACCGTGTACATTTGCAAAACCTTGACAGGTGAGACACCTACACCCCTGACTTGATCGAGCATACAACCGTCCTGAGAGCAGAAAGGGTGAGGTAGAGAAACCGCGTGACTAACTTGCACTCGATACCAGGCTTGGCCTGTCTGCAGGGCTGGCTACTAGGCATCCAGTTTGAAAAGCAAGCAAGAAGCACTTGGCAGCTAGGAACAGCCGAGGAACCGCCGATCCAAGCATCAGCAATCCAATGGACCTCACGAAACCAGAAAACCAGCTGGCTGTGGCTCAGAAACACGTACTAGAATGGCGCCTTGGTAAATGGGACCAATTGACTAAAACCTGCGTAACCCTAGCTCTTAAATTTTGAGCCACACCCAGCTGCCAGTGCCATACATGCCGTGCGTGCCGTACGTGCCTCGGGGCCTTGCGGGGCCATCACCGGGCACCGGGCATTACATTGGGAGGCTTCGCTCTCAAACTTGGCCATGGGTAGGAGTCCAGGTGTGAAACAGGGCCTGGAAGCAGGGCATAAGCACACGCAGCACGCACTTCCTAAAGGGTTGTTTGTATACCTGAATATGTCTGACGCCCTACTTCTTTCTGCACACACACACAAACACACACGATGCCACGCCACGCCACGCCACGCAACGCCACGCACACGCACACGCACACGCACACGCAAGCGAAATGAGGAGCACTGAGGCCAGGGCCGGAGTTTGGGCCCTTGGAACGCAGACTCTCACGTGCCTGAATTAGACCCTGGGCATGCGTCAAAATTCAACAACGGAACCGTAGGTTATAGCCCTTGTTTCATAGAGTTCCATTTTGGGTGTCTATTTGTGACCCAGGCTGCCCTCTCGGTGGTATATAACCTCCATAAACCCTGAAATTTCCCCTATTGACTTGAGTGAGTGAGGTCCAAATCGAGCCCCTAGGAGGATGGTGACAAATTACAACGTAATTGCTACTTTGAAAAGAGGACCCTCCGGAGGATCTGAGAACGGTCATAGGGCATGAAACTATGTCTCTCAAAACCACGCACTTACGTTCTTTGATAAACGCCAAATCAGTACCACACATTACATACAAGTACAAGCTGTGAACAAGGAGCATCTTGTCGTGCACCATGGTTTGGGTATCTGATGAGCCCCTGCTGATGATCCAACTGGCTTGCAACCCTCGGGCAGCGTGTGAATCTGTATACAGCAAGCAGTGGACGGAAAAATACATGGTAAGGAGCGTCTCTTAACATATCGGTCCCGTAAAGATGGTTGCTTCCCTTTTGGTTTCCCTTTACATGTGCAAGGGGGTCAGCCCGTTCTGAGAAACTGAGCCCCGATTTCAAACCGCCATTGAAAACCAAGGAAGTTACATGGCCGTGGGTCAAACATAGGTGCCCAAAATGGACCCTATTAAATGAAAACATGGACTAAAACCTGCGGTCCCCTAGCGGTTTAATTTTGACCCACACCCAAGTTTACCGTTCAGGAGCTTCATCATCAAAATGAGTCAGGAAATGGACAGGACCGCCGCCAGGTGTGTTGAGTGATACTTCTCACCCGGAAAGGAGTGTCCAGTTCCCCCCCCCCGTTCCAGAAACCTGATGATCCCCCAACGAAAAGTCCAACAAGAAGTGGCTTGAACCCTGGTTCGCCCCATAAACCCAAGTGATTTTCCCTCTAAGCTACCAACCACCGCGGCTTCAAATCGAAGTGAGATGTCTGGACTCCGCAACACCCGCGGAATCCCTTTCAGCTTCGAGCTCCCCACGGCAGCGGCGGAGGGAAGCCAGGCGGACTGCACAGATCCATGGGACTCGGCCTTCGCTCGGCGCGGGGCCGATCTGATTTTAGGGTGGTTTTCTCACTTGCTGAATGGATGGCCCCAAAAAAGTTCAAACTTTGTATTTACCACTAAAATTGTCTTCCCCAAAAAAATAAAGTTCATGAACTCAGGAAGTGAGTTTTAAAGGGACCGCCAAGCAGAAAGCCACTTGGTCATGGGGTTTTGCAAAACCCAAATCGGTTAGCCCCCAGTGAACATCCGATTCAATCCAACCACAAAAAGAGGTCCTAAAAGGGAGGGTGAATTCACCTATCCCAAAATGGGATCCCATTGGCTTTGAACCATGGCCACTTGTTTGGGTCTCTTAAAGCATACTCACGCGTAACCAAAAGGCAGAACCAGTCTTTCGGATCGGTAGCAACGCCCCGATTTGGCCTAACGGGAAAACTGAGCTGCTTCGAAGCATGCTGCTGTGTCCAGAAACCTCACCGCACTGGTCTCATTGTTTCACCAGATAGAAAGTCAGCCCTGAGGTGGTAGGTTAAAGGAACAAAACCGTTTTCTGACTTTGACAAAGTTCCAGCAACTGTCGAAAAGTTATGGCCCCAGTCGCTGTCGCTGTGGTCTTGATGACCTCCCGGCTCTGAAAACCCCTCCCAGGGCTAGTGCGTGAAAGCCAAGCCCGCTGTGGTGTTTAGAACCTCTCTTCGGGACAAGGGCGTAGGTGACCTCTTGGATCAATAGATTCGGATGTCCTGGTAAATTGGATGGCCTCAAAAAAAAACACTTTTAATCAGTACAAACCATCTATCTCATTGCCCACCGATGAAAAGAACTATGCAACTACTTTTACCTCTGGACACCACTCCACTTTTCTGCTGTTGGTGACTCTTTTCTTTGGCGGCAAACTTTGATTTGGAGCCCTACTTCGCTCCGGGAAAACACCACTTCACCTTGGTTGTGCCCTCACCAAGCCCCGAAAAAATAAAATCGCCGCGGACGAGAGAGATGCCCAGGCCTCAGCACCGGCTGGAAGAGGTTCGGGGCTGAGAGCTGGTACCTAGGCCCCGAGGCTTTGAGGGCAAGGCGGGGGCAAGCTGAAACCACCTGAGGCTTTTTATGGGAGTTGGTACCCCCCCGGGTTTTTGGGTGGGAAACCAAAAGAGAAACCGAACAGCTCTTGGTTCTTCTTCTTCTTCTTCTTCTTCTTTTTTTTTGGGGGGAACTGCAGAACCAAAAGAACAACCGAAAACCTGCTTGTTTGGGCGGGGGGCCCTTGAAAAAGACACACCCAGGTAGAAATGTCTGACCTGATTGCGCAGCAAGTGTGGCAAGAGGTTCACCTGCGCAGCATCCGCCCGACAGTAGCCATACAATTTGAGAGGTATCCTTTTGACTTATCTGAGTGGTCACAAAAACTTGAAGTTTCCGTGAGTCCCGTATTTATGGAGAATTTACCAACTCACCCTCCCTGCCACTAACATGGCTCCTGGATGAAGGGTCTCTTTAGTTGTCCAGGTACCCTCCCACAAATGTTGTGTTAGTGGGAGGAAGGGCAGTGAGTCTCCCATTCTCCAAATTCACCCTAGACAACCAGTAAGTTGTACCGAACGAAAGCTCCAGCCTCGGCTCTTGCCACGCCTGCGGCAGGTCTTGAAGACGTTTCGTTGCCAACAAGCTGCATCTGCGTCAAACGAACTTGGCGCAAACCCCGCCCCAACATCATTGCATGAAAAATCACTTAAAATCAACACGTGGACCTGTCGTTGTTCTGTCTACAAAAAAGAGGTGCCCTCAAAAGCAGAGCCAGCCCATTCCAACGTGTCCTTCAATAAAGCGATTGATCCAAACAGAAACCTCCAAGGCCCTAAGGCCTGCGGAGGTGAGGATGTCCAAGGCCTCGGGTTCGAGGCCATGGCCATAGCTTGCGGTCCCGGAAAACCAAACAAAAAGACATCCGGTTGGCTCCTGGGCTCGAGGCGAAAGAAAACGCGTGAAGGTGGGTTGCTCCAGCTTTTTTTGATTGCATGGAAAGTGAGTCCAAGCTGATGCCCTGCTAAGACTGAATCACTTGTGGGTTGAATGCTAAAGACAACTAGAAACCTAAGGAACCGGATGGCTGGGAGCCACCAAGGATGGAGAACCCACTTCGGGTCCAACTCAGGAATCGACTTTGCGATTGTCTCAGGCAAAGGCTGCTGATACCCGGCGCCAAGGCCTTCAAATCGGGCAGGTGCCAATTTGGCTGTTCCCTTAAAAAAAAAAAAACGGCTCAAGCCAATGGCTACCTGAGTGGATCCATTCACCTGGTTTTGTAGGTTACCACGGGCGGGAACCACCCTTCCAAAAACCAACCGGAAAATAGCGGGCTATCTACGCAATAACAGCTTGCTCGGGATGCAACACATGTGGCATCCAGTGAAACTGCCCAAACCTCTAGGCGGCTTCCAAACCCCGGAACCTTCGAAGGAGTGCGGAACCGCATGGATGTGGAGAAGTGCTGCATGGCACCGTGACAGCTCGCAACCACTCCCCGCCTAGCTGGGTAGGTGGCGGAAAAGGTGGCTGCCAGTGGTGCCTCGAGTCATAAGTCATGAAGCTGCCACTAGCGTGGGTTGCAAATGGGGTTTCAAAAAACAGCCCCGATTCAGTCCCCGCGTTGCGTGCCATGTCTTGATTGATACTAAATTTATACTCTACGTATCACGCACTTTGAAGTATAACTTGCAGGAACGCTCGCAAACCAAAAGAACCATCCTGGCATCGCAAGGAAAAGGAGAAGTGTTGCCAAGCAGTGCGTGTGGGCCCAGAACCCTGGACCGCTTGCACTCGGGCCTGCAAGATTTGTATAGATAGCTCTTGAGCCATCATTCTTGGAACTGCAATATCAGTCCGAGGTCACACATAGCAATGACAGCGCATGTGGGCATATGATGCCACCATCCGCAAAGTTCTGCTCCCATGGGCAGCGGAAAAAAAGGCAAAAGCAAGGGCAAATCCAAAGGAAGCGGATAATCCAAGCGAGATGCTGCAAAGTGGAGGAAGAGGGACCAGGCACCTGGGAGCCCCAATTTCCCAGCATAGTACTCCTGAAGCTGCCACGCCTGTGCGTGCATCGCCTGAGGCACAAATGAACAAGACAAGAGCTGTTGCAACAATCGAGTCCTTCCAGCCCAACTGGACGAGTTTGTAGGAAGCTATGAAAGAAAGATTCGAAGAGAAAGCCAGCAGGAGCAAGCAAATCTGCTTGCCGCGTACCGGGACCTCCTCCTGACAACTGAGAGGGGGCCCGACTACGCTAATTAAGTGCACACCGCTGCGTCTGACCAGGACTCTGTGCGCTGAGAGAGAGAGAGAGCGAGAGAGAGAGGTATGTCAACATGTTTAAACAGGGATTTTGGCTCACGCATGTCAAGTGTACAGTGCATAAGCTGAATGTCACACTCATCGTGCTGCGATGACGTGATCTGAGACGGAAAGAACAACGACATGAGTCACACTGTTGCGCTGTTGGACCAAAAACAACAGGATGGATAAAAACCAGCAACTTGTGGAAGAAAAACCGCTTGTTTGGGGTGTGAATGTTATTCTCTTTAAATCAAAGAAAACACGTCACTTGCAGGTCTTGTTCATTAAAACAAGACAGTGCGTACAAAAACGAAACAAGAAGAAACAATACCTGGTGCCAGGATTCTCTTCGTCAACCGCTGAGCACTGCTCAGTAAGACCGTCCGAGTCCCTGGCCCGTTGCCAGCCTCTCGTGCTTGTCGTGTCCAAACTTTCCGGGAGAGCTGGGGATTTCCCCTCCCCCAGAGACCAGAGAGAGGCGCTACTCCTTTTCGTTGTTTTGTTGCAGCCCTTTGATTTCCGGGCGGCATGAACAAAACGATGTGTGTCATGTCTTGATTAAGTTGAATGAGCGCACAGCGAATTAGTTTCGTTCGATTGGATGGTCGTGGTAAAGTACTTGGATCCTCATTAGTTGCTTGAAATTGTGAAGGGTTGATCGAAGTACAGTATGCCTTTTTGGGGCTGGTCTTTTTTATGCTTGGACCCCCCCAAAAAGAAAAAGAAGAAGAAGTTGTTTTCCTTTTGGTTCTACCCTGAAAAAAGACACGCATGGGGGGCAGCCTCGCAAAGTGTGTGGCAGCTCTGCCAAGTGTTTCGGAAGCGCCTGAGCGCGGCCATTGAACACCTGAGGCAGACAGGTTTCGCCAAATTTCTGGTGCAGACGAGCTGAATCATCCACGGAGTGTCATTGTTTGAATACAAAACGGCTTGGAAAAGGATGTTTTTGTTTTCCTCAGAAAACCAGTGTTGGCAACCACTCATATAGTGTCTTTCCCGGAGGGTACCAAAAGGGGTGGTTTTCCAGGAAATCAGTTTTGGAAATCACTCATTTTGGGAGCTTCCTGAGACAAATCCATGTGTGGGGCGCTTGACAGCATGTATTTGCGGCCAGGAGTTTGACGACTTGGCCAGTTGATATCCTGAGCACCCGGGCAGGTGGCGGAATCCTCGGAGACCGAACGAGAATTCCTTTCAAGCAATACGTTGGTCTTTGGCCCCCCAAAAGTTAAACTGCGCGAGCAGAAACAAAGGCGTCATTTTCCAGGCCCTTTCGCCCACATTGCGTGCGGGGGTATCACGCCGACCCAAAGGCTAAAAGCTTGTCAAGAGCCACTAGGTCCTCCAGATTTGAGAGGTTCGAATAAGGGTACCCTTTTTTCTGTAGTCTATTTTGGTACAGGAACCCTCCCCAAAAAAGGGTAGAGAAGTGCACCTGGGACCAAGCGAAAAGGTCTTGAGGGTAGCCTTGCCGGTCGGAAGCCAAAGAGAAACTGCCCATGAGTCCATGGAAGCTGACTGACTCACTGGAAACCATGTTCCTCCATTTGGGTGTGTCGTTCTTAGACCCACGGTTGTTCGCCTTTTGGCTTCCCTTCAAAATTCCAACCACAAAGGGTACCCTTCCTCCCACTAACATGGGACTTACTGTGGATGGACGAAATCCTGCACCACTTTGAAACCACCGGGAACCATTGTTTGCTTGCTATTTACAAGGGACTCATCAATCCAGGGTTTCTTAGGTGGTGCGAATTGGATTTATTCCATCCACATGGGGAGGTGCCTGGAAGATGATATTCCTTTTGAAGGGACCACTTTTTTCTGTCAGAGGCCGGGTACCCAAAACGGGTACCCGTAGGAGCACCCGTAGGAGCCCCGACTCCGGCCGCTCCGGCTCCGCTCTCTGCTCCGGCCGCTCCCCCGGTCGCTCGGGCACCTCCCATGGCTTGGATTCGAATCCCAAAACAACGGGGCGGCTTGCTGCTATGACTGTGTTCCCCAATTCTGTCGTAAAGACCCAGGTCTTGGAGTTGCAAAACTGCTTGTTCTCTGCTTTGAAATGAATACCCTCCCACTAACGTGGTGCACAAACACCTTTGTGAAGACTACTTTCATGTTCGGCAGCCGCCAAAACTGGTGGTACCCCTTTTGGTCGAATGGAAAAAGTCATGTCTTTTTGAATGGCACCGAATCGGCTCCCATTCGAATCCATGGACACAGAAAACTCCCCTTGCCATCACATGTTTTCTCGGCAATGCTGAGCAATGGAAAGCTGCAAAAGCAATGCGTTTTCGAATTTGGTTTGCGAACCCTCTGCTGCGAATCGGAAAAAAGCAGCGCCAGTCAAAGGCGGCCTTGCGCTTACCTGCTGGATCTAGCTTGAGAGCGATGGTCTTTTTGTACCTTGGACGGTGTGGGGCCAGAAGTTGCGAGAAAAAATCGCTGACAGTGGACATTTCTTGGATGCTTGACCCGCTTAGTAGGTTAGTAATAACAAGGGTTCTAAGGGAACCAAGTTATGCTACTGAGTTAAACATCCAAGTGGGTGTCCTTTTTGAGGATACCCCATTTGTGTGGCTTTAAAGGAACACCAAACGGACACACTCAAGTAGGGCTTCTCCTCCTTCGACTTTGCAAACAACTCTTGTCCATGCCCCGAACCTCAAGCAAAAACCCGAGAGGATATATGTGGTTCCTTTTTTGGAAGTTGGTACCCCCTCTTTTGGGCTGTTTGTTTTTCCCCGTGAAACCAAAAAGAAACCCCTGCCACTTTTGGGGCTCGCCTAAAAAACCCACGTGCCGCTTTTAGGGGGTGCGATCCCGAAGCTCAGGTGATATCCCCAGCATGCGGTGCTGTTTTTAGTGCTCGCAGCACCTCGCAGCCCTTGCAGAACCTCGTGGAACCCTGGTGGAACCCTCGTGCAACCCTCGTGGAACCTTACCTCAGGGCCGCCCCGGACCACCCCGGAGCCTATCTGGGCTAAGACCCCAGAGCTTTCAGCTGTTGGGGAAAAAAAGGCAGACACATTTAGGATTGGAGCTGCAGGAACCCTGAGTGCCAGGCTTGCTCATCAGCTCTCTGGGAACCTGTCAGCCGACGTGAACTCTCTGCAACGGGCACAAAGATCCAATGGGTCCATCTGGCTGCTCCAAAAAATTGGAATCCAAATGGCCCCTGGAGGTACATGAAAGCAAAGACCGGAATTGCTGCGCGTAAATAAACCCCAACTCTTGAGTTTTCAGCCACACCCCTTCATTTGGTTCAGACCCCTGGAAAATTCAATAACATGTCCTGTATAATATTCCCTTTAAAACCGACAGGGGAACTAAATACAACATATTCTTAAGCAAACGGAAGACCCAGTTGAGACCTCCACAAAATCTGCGCCCGGCCACGTGCCCTCGGCAAACCCTGGCCCGGCTCCTCACGGCCATCCTTGGTGTAGTCCGCAGCCTTCTCACGCACCAGCGCCTGGCCGCTGCGCTTCCCAGGCAGGTCGTCAGTTGACCGAAAAACCAGCTGCGCGATTTTCCTTTCTTTTGAGGGGAACCCTTACGTTTGGTTGTTTTTTCCAGAAAAAAACAAAAGGAAAGCCACCATTCTATGGGGGCCCCTACAAAAAAGGTGACCCTCCAAAAACGTCCCATTTGAGCGCCATCTAACACAATGAGTCAGCAAACATGAGCCACTGGAGATAAACAGAAGCATCACCTGTTTATTCCATGCCAAACAGCGAATCGCTGTCTGCTTGTCGCCTGCCTGTTCTTTGGCAACCTTCATGGCTTCCAGGCGAGAGTAGACTTTGTGCGTGTCGTGGAAAGACCTTGGCGTGCATGCTGAACGGTCCCCAGCGTACAGCTTCTGCACTTGCCGTGCATCATCAGGGTTCGTTAAAGGATACCTCCATTACTGCCTGCCTTACAGGGGGGTTCTCTAAACTACAGCTGGCAACATGTGATTTGGGGGTTGATCAAAAGGTCCTTCACATGAGATGGCCATTGAGGACAACCACCAAAAAGATGATATGTCCCACATGGGAAAAGCTACCCCTGGTCATCTTGGGGGCCAGCAAAATTGATCAACCCCCATTGGTCGCTGGCTCAAATTTGTGTAGGGACCCTGATGCTAGCTGCTGCGGGTCACTCGCTCGGGTCCTGACATGCGCTTCTCACGAGGGATGCTGTGCAGGGAGGTGTCCACGCCAATGCCTGCGACCATCGCGCGTAACAAGCACAGGCAAAGCACGGCGCCGATCCGGTGACACTGAACATGAGGTGAAAGCCAAGAAGCCAACTCAATACGCCATGTGTTTTTGATTGATTGCTTGCTTGCTTGTTTGATTGCTTGTTTGCTTGCTGCTTGTTTGATTGCTTGCTTGCATGTTGCTTGCTGCTTGTTTGTTTGTTTGTTTGTTTGTTCGTTCGTTCGTTCGTTCGTTTGTTTATTGGTTGGTTGGTTGGTTGGTTGGTTGGTTGGTTGGTTGGTTGGTTGGTTGGTTGGTTGGTTGGTTGGTTGGTTGGTTGGTTGGTTGGTTGGTTGGTTGGTTGGTTGGTTGGTTGGTTGGTTGGTTGGTTGGTTGGTTGGTTTGCGCGGATACCAGGGCTGCGAGTCTTTCGGGGCCCATCTCCCGCAGCATCCTCAGCTGCTCGCGCACCGTGCAGTCGCCCCCGCGCAGGGGGTCTCCCCAGGTGACCACCTCCCCGTCGTGGCGCAGAGCCGCAAAGGCGCAGGCGTTGCCTGGGTCAAGTTCGCCCAATGAGAATCATGGCTGGGGGGGAGGGAGGGGGGAGGGAGGAGGGGAGGAGGAGGGGAGGGGAGGGGAGGGGGGGGGGGGAGGGGAGGGGGGAGGGGGGGAGGGGAAAAAATGGAGAAAGTAGGGGGCCTGGGGGGTGGTCTGTTGAGGGTTGCCTGTTCTGGTTTTTATGTTCATCTCAAATCTGTGTTCCCCCTTATTCGTTTTTAAAAGAGGGTTTTTAGGGAGCTTATTTATCGTTTTCGTTAAGGTAATCATTTTGGTAATTGCCCCCCTTGTTCATTGTTGGGCTGGGGGCCGACATTTTTTTCATTTGAAAGAGTTGACCCTTTTAGTAGTTATCAATTTCTGGGGTGATGCTTGGTTCGTTTTACTCTCAATCTCTCACTTTCCGCTCTCGCCTCGACACCGCGTCATCGCTGACCTCATCTTCGATGGTTGTGTTGGGACACTCAGTGGATGCTGGTGTGGAGGTGCTCGTTTTTTTTCTTCCATATCCAATGTCTTGAAAGAGTCTCATTGAATGAGGCAGTTGAGTGGTCGATTTGAGCGGTCAGAAAGCATTGTGAACTCTTGTTTTTTCGCAGACTCTGCCTTTCAAGCAAGTTTGCTCATAGTGATTGACATTCCTCGTCATTCTTGTAGCAACATGGCCCCAAAGCGAGATGAGAAGATGAGCAAGAAGTCCGAGGGTTACACGTCAGAGGATGATGACCATGTTGACCCCACGGCGTCCTCTTCAACCGAAGACGCCAGCTTGGAGTCTCTCGTTGAGTTGGTCATGAAGTTGAGCTTGGAAGAGCTTTCCAACTCTTCTGAGAAGCACATGATGCTCGCCAAGCTGAACTTTGAGAAGCACAAGGTCATCGCTGACCAGCTCAAGGCCATCAACAAGCAACAGAACGAGGCAACCAAGAAGGAGAGGATGGAAGCATCCCGCGCCAAGGCAAAGGCAGAGAATCGTGCTGTCCGTGAGAAGGTGGTGAACATTAATTTGACCAATGGTGTGGTCACTCATATCATCACTACACCGTTGAACATCACCGTCGGCATGCTTCGTGTGCTTCTTGGTCAGATTTTGCGCTTGAGCAAGAAGAAGACAAAGACCATGACTTTGTCTGTGGGTGGTGCCGAGATTACCCAGACGCCACGCAAGACGTTGCTGGGTCGTCATGTTCAGGCGAACTCCTTAGTCAACTACGCCTTCCCCGACGAGACTGGGTTGATTGACAACACGGATGACCAGTCAGTTGCCCCGACAGAGGAGGAGCTTGAGAGCTTGGCGCCTGATGCCGAGGATAGTGATGAGGAGGAAGTGTCAGAAAAATAGGTTTCACAGTGAAACCATGACATCAATGCCTCTTACTGAAGCGTGAGATAAATCTCTCAGTCATGTGTTGATTTTCACATTTTACAGCTGTGTCGAGAGTTCAACACGCTCAGTATGGCAACGTTCATCATGACATTGATGAATCACAGACAAAGCATTGTCTTGCTGAAAAAGAGTTTCCCCTTCATCAACTCAGTCATTGAGTGTCTCTTATCTTGACTTGAACTTACTGCTTGTTGATTGTGGAGCTTGTCACCTTGTCTCTGGTTTGCTTACCTGACTTCTCAAGCACGCTTTTTCTCTTTCAATTCGAGTAGTACTGCCCTTCTTTGCACCTCATCATGCCTTCTGTCGTCTTCATTGAGTGTGAGACATCGGAGCAGAAGGTGCTAAAGCCCTTCTTCGTGAGTGACACTTTGGCAATCACGTCATCAACAAGGGCTTGGACACCTAACAGGGATGAGCTCAACCTCCTGACCAACAAACAGTTGAGAAAACTGTTGAGTGAGGAGGGTAGAAACATGGTGAAGTCAGCGTCCAAGAAGGAGGACCTCGTTTCTGCTTTGATATCATCGTGGCAGTCAACAGTCAAAAAGATGGAGGGTGAGTTTCATGCTTCCGAGGTAGAGGGCAAGGACTTTTCTACTTTTGCTTCGTCAAGTGGTGGAAGTGGGGGAGGAGGCGGTCATGAGTATCGTGGCAATCCTGATGACTTCGGTGATGGTTCAAGTGATGACGATGATGACGATGATGATGAGGACAGCATCCCGCCTCACGACGAACCACCGACAAGTGTTGATGACTATGACTTCAAGTTCATCACCGTGACAGTCAACAAGAACTTTGAAGAAAACACCAATGTGCAGTTTCGGGTGTGCCCTTCTTGGAAAGCTGGTTCCATTCGCTACATGCTTTTCAACCATTGGGGTGTTCCTCCTGCTGTTCAACGTCTTTTGAAGGGTAACAGTGACATCTTCTTCAACATCACCTTTGCTGAGAACAGGGTGAAAGATGGTGATAGGCTCACCCTCTCTCTTGGTCTTCGTGGTGGTGTTTTGCAACCCGCTGTTCCCAGAACGGTCCCCGACAAGGTGATGAAAGCGTTCGTGAAAAACTCCAAGAAGATGTACAACAAGCGGGTGGAGTCTATAGATGAAGTGAGCCCGAACATCCCACCCCCCCTTCAACCGTTCTTGTTGGGAATTGATAGTCAGATTGCTCAAATCAGGCAGAGGATGACTTCCAGTGAGAACGTCATCAAACAGGTTCTCGAAAACATGGAGGACTCAAAGCTCAAAGAGCTCAAGGAGACGTTTGAGCTTCGTGATGGTAGTTCAACGGAGGAGAAGTTGGCGTCCATGTCTGAGTTCTTTTGGAAGGAAATCGGCTACATCAAGGATGGCATCCCTCACATGAGAAACAAGAAGGTCATCATGACTGAGTTGTTGCTTGAGGTCTTCGGTGTTCACTACAACAAGTTCCGTGCTGGAAACCTCACTTACTCCGTTGATTCCTTTGTCAAGGAGATTGAGGGCATTGAGAGATTCCGTCTTGGTCAACGGACTGCTTTTGAGAGAGCTGAGAACACTGAACATGAAGAGGTTGCCCGAGGTTCGTGCTTGATTATGTAGAGACCGCCATTTCCTCTTTTGCGGGAAACACCACGACAAACTGTCGGGAAATCCCACGACAAACTGTCGGGAAATCCCCTGACAAACTGTCGGGAAATCCTACGACAAACTGTCGGGAAATCCATCGTCAGATTTGCTTTCGCATCACATACTGAGACAAGCATTGAGAAAAAAAAAGCTTACAGCGACTGTCTTTTGACCTGAAGGTATGAGGTATGAGGTATGTGGAGGTATGAGGTATGAGGTATGAGCTATGAAGTTTTCACCCAGCCTCGCCTTCAAAGTAAGGGAACACCGTTCCCCAAAGTAAGGGAACAGGAAACTGACCCTCCTTAATCCACATTTTCCCACCTCTTTTGCAATAGTCCCCGCATCCACTCACGCTGCTGAGGTTGAGAAGTCAAGGACGTCGTTGTCTTCAAGACTGACCCCTTCCAGGTTTGACAGTCACAGGGTTTTTTAGAGAGTGGGGCTTCTTTATTCACCTCTAAATCAAGAAACAAGGAAAACTCTAGCCAATTTGTCAATTCAATGTTTGAGCCCAAGCCCAATTTTCAAGGTTTCTTCCCTTCGACCCTTCAACACCACTTTCCACAAACCCACTAAAAGCAAGGGCATAATCCACCAGTTCCCAAATTCAGCCAAACCCCAAAATCTGAAAATCCATTTCAAGCTCATCACCAACGACCCCAATTTCAAGTTTCAAGTTCAACCCCAACCCCAACCAGCACCAATCCTGTTTGTCAGAAGGTCCGTCTCCAACGACATCAAGGGTGGAGGGTGGAAGGGATGGGTTTCCCCTCTTTATTTCAAGGCTTCACCTAAACCGCTTCGCTGTTGATGCTGGTCGCTGGTGATGCTGGTCGCTGGTGATGCTGGTCGCTGGTGATGCTGGTCGCTGGTGATGCTGGTCGCTGGTGATGCTGGACTAACTAAAACCCAAATCCCGAGCAACCCCACCAACCGAACCTGTCCCTGAAAATAATTCTAATAATTTCATATTATTAGAACTATTTAGATAATTATTTTATGGAGTAATGTCGCGAAGCTCATTAGGCTATTACTTTGTAATAGCGTAATGTCCATATGGTAATGAAGTGAAAGCATCAATATAAAACCTTTTATTTTCATAATTACTGAGAGATTGCTTGACTTGAGACATTGAATATATTTGATGCGACTTACTCCTGATGAAGTTATATGTGATTTCGTGCTTTTTGTTTTGAAATAATGCTTCGTGGTAGTTCTGATACGACAGTTCTTTTTTCACTTTGTGTTTCACTACACCTTTTGATTTCTTATGTTCATCAACCTCACCGTGAATTGTGAAGGCATAAGATTTAGGTTTTAATCCGATGAATTTAGTAATGATTTTTCCATTCACTTCGTCCTTAAACATTCCTAAGACCTTTTTATTAGTTTTGTCATGACATGGATGCTCAACAGGATAGTCGCTAAAATCCATGTGTTGCTTTATATCATTGAAATCCTTATAGACATCATCAGTCATTGTTTGAATTACATAACTGTCAGTATCAGTATATATCAATTTGATGTTTTCATTATACTTCTTTTTCAATACATCATAGTAAAACTGATACATATGTAATTTGCTTAAATCTAAAATGCTCATTCCTAAGAAAATCGGTTTATCCAGTTTCAGTTTTGCTTTAGTTTTCTCAACTCCGACGAGATTTTCATTAATAATAAATCTATTTTTGAAAGTTGGATTATTAACACATTTTTCATATCTTACGTCATTATCAACTAATTCAAAATCCATATGGTTTCGCTTGTCTTCCATAGTTTTTCCGTACACCGCGTTATTCATTAATTTGAATAAATCTTTCTCAAAATCGCTTTTGGCTTCTTTCCTTTTACCAGTGTTGAAGTCAATCCACGGTTTCAACCATGCCCTCTGTTGAAATTTCATTAACTTATGGACTTTGGTCATTTTCATTCCCATTTTCAAATAATACTGTAAAGTCTTAATATGAACCACATATTTTTCTTTATCCTTTAGATTTAATATTAACTTACTTGTTTTCTCGTCCTTGGGACTTTTACCATCATAATATATTTTGAAGACTTGCTTTTGATAATCGGAAAGCATATTCACATTTACATTCATTATTTCAGGCGCTAGTGGATAGTCAGAGTGGAAGTCGTGCAATGTTTCGGGATATTCCAAATCAACTTCCATAATATAACCGAACTCATCGTTTTCATTCCATTTTTCAACAATGGGAGTTTTCTTTGCCCACTTGATATTTTTTAGCGGTAACTTCTGGGACATTGCTAAACCATACAAGTTATTAGCATCCAAGTAACTAATATAATTTGATGGCTTGTTCTCATCATATGCTTCCCCCATATACTTATTATTTGCCACCGCTAATTTATGACTAACCTGACACATACCACCTCTCATTCCCTTTTCAACCATCTCAAACATTTCTTGGTCATGCAATTGTTCTATTTCAACACCAGTTTTTAGAAGCATCGCGTCCCATGCGAAATTTGGCAATGTGTAATAATGAGCGGGGTCTAAACCGTAGTATTCCATACACAAGTCTCTAAAGTTTTCAAAGACATCGGTCAGTAGTAAAACATCAGTTCTTAAATACAAGTCGTGATACTGCCCGAGCGTCCTGATGCCGAAGTGCTTCCAGACCTTCAAGGCTCGTTCGTAATCTCTTATCGCTTACATGTTCTTCACTCAATTTACTGTAAAACGCTTCTTTCGGTGGTAAAGCCCTTTCCTTAAATCTTTCAAAATCATCAAAGTAGTCATAGGGATAAATACCCTTATCAGTCAATAAATCCAAATCTTCATCGGTTTTAACATACGGGTTTCTAACGCTGTATCTGAAATTGTTCTTCCAATTCTCACGCTTTTTATCATCCTCATATTTACTCAACTTCACCAACTTATCCAACGAAGACGATAAGAAACTGAAACTGTCCTTGAAACAAAGATTTTTAAAACCAAAGGTTATAAACTTTTCGCTGTTCTGAGCGATACATTCTATTTTAGAATTCTTGTTCAGTTCGTGAGCCTTGTTGATGATTAAGTGGGCATCGTAGTTTTTAAGGTTATGAAGAAACACAGGGATTTTATAATATCTCATACTAAATCGTAGATTACAGTCCTCGTGGGCGCAACCTCTATACTGCCCCGTAAAGTGGCAATGGTCCCAACACTTCTTTTCTCCTTCCTCAAATTTGTTTCCGCAAATGAAGCAGTTAGTGGCATTATTGAAGTCCTCCCAGTCCTCCTCGGTTTCAATACGGTCTTTGACCTCCTTCATTTTCTCAAAAACATCCCATTTCACTTTATGCATTCTTTTTACAAACACATCCATACAATCTTCACCTCTGTATAAGTAAGGCTCACTACTTCCGGTTATAGCATTGACTACATTAATCATAAAACCACACGGACGATGATTTTGATAAGATGTAGTTTTAGCTTTTGCCGATTTGCTTTTAACATCAATTGGCACAGTTAAACATTCAAAGTCGGCATAGATTACGAATGGAGCTTTAAGTTTCTTGAAATGGTTTTTGAATGCTATTGTTTCACCTGCTTTTGGCATTTCTATTTTTTGACCCTCAACTGCTAGACATCCTTGTTCTTCGTGTTTCTTTAAAAGTTCTTCGGTCTTGAAACCATGTGAGCAGGTTCTACAGTGATACTTCTTCGCCTTCATCTTGTTAGTCTGACTACTCATTAACTTATCGTAATTTTTGATATAAGCGTAATGCGATTTAACTTCATCAGTCAATTTAATCAAATCGATTTTGTGTTGTGCTTGTGGGTTGTTGCTTCTTTTGTATAATAAAATAGTTTTACTATTCGTATCGGGGTTTATGTAATAAACATTGACCGATATGTGTTTGTTCTGTTCTTCAAATAGTTCAATCTCATCATTACCTACTGGAAAGTTCATTATCCCATTTGATAAATTTGTCATCTACATATTTCTTATAATGATACATCTCGCAGGGATGGTCTTTTTTGAATAACTCATAAAATCCACATTGAACGGAATATTTAAAACATAAGTCATCCTCATTTTTAATGTTAATACAAGCCTTTTTGTTTGCCACCCAGTCGGGCAATGAATAAAGGATGAACCACGGGTAGGATTGTACCTATCATAACTGATGACTAACTTTTCAACTTGTACAAGAACCAAACTCGACTGAACGTCTTCGACTACTTCAATTTGTGTCTCAATGTCATGACCAATGTTGTTTAAGACGTTGTTCAACTCATCGGGATTATGAATATTGTATCTTCTGCTTCTTAACCTCCTTTGAATAAGTTCATTGTCGGGATTTTTGAATGATAAATCAGTTTCCACGATTATTTTCATGTTCGGGCTTCTGTTCAGGAATTCGGCCAGTCGTTGCTTCTGGTATTTTAAGTAGGATAAACCTTTCAACCCCTTTAATCTTATATCACTTACCGAGTAGGTGTTGGCGTATCCCTTGAACGCTTGTTGCTCGTCTGTGATTTTGGACTTGAATCGCTTGACATAATCCTGTAAGGGTCTGCCTCTCGTTAGTTTTAGATAATTAGCACCTTTCATTAAAAGGCCATGCTTTCTATATCCGTCACTCCTGCCACTTCCTTTAGTTTCGTGTTCAATACGTTTGAAACTGGTTTGTTCTTATCATATCTGTAGGTCTTATCACCTATTTTGAGTTTTTGTGTTTGCCTCCCTTCTTTTTGTATTAGTTCGCCTTGTTGGCTGTTTAAAATGAAATCTATGATTTTATTTTCTGACATGGTAACCATAATACTATACTCTATATAATATAAGGTATTTTCTCTTTAAGTAGTTTTTCGGGCTGGGGTTGACTGTTGGAGAAAATGGGTTTCGGGTTGAGAATGAACGCATTAATCTCATTAAGTGTTTTTAATAAGATGAATGATTATTATTTTTTCATAATGTGCATTGTCGCGAAGCTTGCGAACAAATTTTAGATTTCTTGTGTTTAGATAAATTTGATTTGCTTGATATCGTCCTTCCACAGTCCTCGCAAGTGTAAGACTGTTTTAGGTTATTGTTGTAGTAATTCTGGTGGTAGTTCTTCTGGTCGTCCCTCCATCTCACGGGTTGCTCATTGTCCATCGCTCGAAGTCTGGTTCTGTTCGCTTATCATCTGTAAGACTAAGTCGTTTTCTGCTTTCATCAGTTCAACCATCATATCAAATTCATCATTCGTTATTCTCTGTTTACTATTACCGTTAATAAAAATTCCTGTCATTTTACTATATTAGGGCGTTTTGTCTTTAAGTAGTTTTTATTTTTTCTTCTTGCCTCGGCTACTTTTTGTATTTGTGCTTTCTGGGCTTCTACTCCTGCTTCTTGTTTCCATTTGTTCCCTCGTCCATTCACTACCTCTAGCTATTTCTTGGGGTGAGTTGCTCCTGCTTCTTGTTTCTAATTGTCTTCTGTTCATTTGATTATCTCTTGCTCTTTCTTCTGGTGAGTGGCTTCTGCTTCTTGCTTCTACCTGTCGTCTTGACCAGAATGATGCCCTTGGTTGTTCTTCTTCCTGTTCCCTTGATTGTTCTGATGGTGTGGATGTCTTCTTGTCACGTTTGAATAGTTCAAATACGCTCTTGTCTTCTCCACCTAAAAATATGTTTCTTAACGATTTTATTTCTCGGCTTTCCTCTTTCTTATCTTTTTCGGTTGATGCTGATGACGATGATGATGTTAAATGAAGACTTTGTAAATCTTCCTGCTTTTGGTTCATCTTTTGGTTCATCTTTTGGTTCATCTTTTGGTCCTGAAGTTGCATTACTATAAATTTCATCAGCAAAATCTTTTGCTATATATCGTGTTGTTTGTGCGTCTGCCTCGTTGTTTTCATATAACTGTGATGTTGGCGCTACTTCATCAAACATATCAGGGAACAATTCGTGTTGAAGAACTTGTTCATCAGTTTGAACCCTAGCATTCAACCGTAGTCTCCTATCGTATTTTGAAAGGTCAAAATCGTCAAAATCTATATTGTTGATTGACAAGTCAATTACCTGTCTTTCGGGGATGATTTCAATTTTTAATCTGTGCGTCATCGCTTCCTTTAGCATTTCTTCAAAAGTAGGGCGTCGGCGTAATCCATAATATTTATTAGTCATATTAAATATTATATATTTTATTAAACTTCCGCAGGTATTTCTTTAACTGAACCATCCATCACGGTTGGACTATCTTCTTTTTCCTTAGGTCGTGGGTGGAAAACTGAGTAATACACTTTATCATTGTAAAACCTTACTAATTTCAATCTGTGTTCCTTCTTGATAAAATCACCATCGCTATTAATTAAAGCATTATATAACTCAGTGAATTCTTCATGAACACTGTCTTTAATCTTTCTAAATCCTTTCAGTTTGTCCATGACTGTTTTCATCTCTTCTGGTCTGCTTGCAAGATAAGCGGGTGTTAGTTCAGACGCTCTTTTCTTAAACTCGTTGTAACCATAAGCGTCTTCTGCTTTTGATTCTACTTCAACAACTGGGTCGTCTTCTCGTTCATCTTCTTCTTCGCCTTCCTCTAATGGTTCTAATTCTGGCATTTCATCAGCGGACACCATTGAATGAACTTCTACACCGGCAGGATATGAACTCTTTGATACAGCACTTGCCATTTCTTCGTGTTGTTCTCTCCAACGTCTCATTCGTTCAGCAAGTTCTTCTTTCTGTTTGTTTGTTTCCGCCAATCCTTCTTGAATGAAAGACTGGTGTTGTTTCAGTGTGTCAGCAAGTTTCAATTCATCATTAAGTTTAGCTCTTACACTGTCAGCGTCCGACATTGCTCCTTTCATAACTTCTCCTCTCCGGTCTAGTTCTTGTTTCTTTTGAATGTCTAAGGCTCCTTATTATCAAACTGACTACCGTATTGGTTTAATCTGTATCTTGTCGCTTTTCTGTCTATCACATTTTCAATTGCTGGACGGTTCTCATCTCCTACTAATGTTTCTTTCAATAATTCATCATAAGAAGGTCTCAAATGTAATTGTGATTTCAAAGAACCTACTTTTACCGGTCCTACTGTATTCAATCTATTAATTGATTTAATCATAGTATATTAATTATTTAGAAAAATAAATTAATCAGAGATATTCTTAATCATTTCTTCTAAATGCTTCTTTCTTACAGTTAGTTGTTCCTTCGTTTGTATTCCATCTGGTGACCGTGTGTTGTCTAATATGTTTCTTATTCTGTCTAATTCCTTTCTGTAACTTTCGGTTCTGTTGCTTTCAGCTAAATCATTTCTATATTTTATTAATGCTCCCTGTGATTGTCTCGCTTCCAGCGTTTCCTTCAACTGCTTAAAATAATTCATTCTTGAAGCAACTCCCCATAAATCTGAAACATTATAATGACGTTCTACTTGTGGCGCCCTTTTAAATTCTACATTTCTATGACTTCTCATAAGCATGATTAATATATAATATAATTAGATTATTATTTAAAACATTGATGAAGATAATTTGTTTATTTTTTCTTGTTTATCTTGTTTTTTCTTTTGTTTAAGTTCTTCATCAAAGGAAGTTTAACAAGAAACTTCCGTAGTACTGGAACTAAATGAGCTAGCTGCTTTGACATATAGCTATGACAGGTAGCTAGCATGACAAATAGATAGCTTTGACATATAGCTAGCTTGACAGATAGATAGCTTTCCAATAGGCTTGCATGACAAATAGACAGCTTTGACATATAGCTAGCTTGACAGATAGATAGCTTTCCAATAGGCTTGCATGACAAATAGATAGCTTTGACATATAGCTAGCTTGACAGATAGATAGCTTTCCAATAGGCTTGCATGACAAATAAATAGCTTTGACATGACAAATAGATAGCTTTGACATATAGCTAGCTTCACAGATAGATAGCTTTCCAATAGGCTTGCATGACAGATAGATAGCTTTGACATATAGCCAGCTTAACACGTAGATAGCTTTCTCAAGTATAGATTTCGTGGCAGGCGCAGCACTTTCGCAAGCACTCTCTGCGAGCTGGGGGATGGCAAGATGCAGAAAACGTTGGCGCTGTGCGTGAATTGGGCTTCCGGACTGTGCGCAAACCACCTCGGCTGCGACGCCTGTACGGAGGCGGTCTCGGAACGGTCTCGGAACGGTCTCGGAACGGGTTCGGAGACGGGCCCATTGGCACGGCCGCGCGAAGGTTTCGCAAGGTTTGAATTGCGTGGCAGGCGCAGCACTTTCGCAAGGTCAAGTATAGATTTCGTGGCAGGCGCAGCACTTTCGCAAGCACTCTCTGCGAGCTGGGGGATGGCAAGATGCAGAAAACGTTGGCGCTGTGCGTGAATTGGGCTTCCGGACTGTGCGCAAACCACCTCGGCTGCGACGCCTGTACGGAGGCGGTCTCGGAACGGTCTCGGAACGGTTCGGAACGGGTTCGGAACGGGTTCGGAACGGGTTCGGAGACGGGCCCATTGGCACGGCCGCGCGAAGGTTTCGCAAGGTTTGAATTGCGTGGCAGGCGCAGCACTTTCGCAAGGTCAAGTATAGATTTCGTGGCAGGCGCAGCACTTTCGCAAGGTCAAGTATAGATTTCGTGGCAGGCGCAGCACTTTCGCAAGCACTCTCTGCGAGCTGGGGGATGGCAAGATGCAGAAAACGTTGGCGCTGTGCGTGAATTGGGCTTCCGGACTGTGCGCAAACCACCTCGGCTGCGACGCCTGTACGGAGGCGGTCTCGGAACGGTCTCGGAACGGTTCGGAACGGAACGGTTCGGAACGGGTTCGGAGACGGGCCCATTGGCACGGCCGCGCGAAGGTTTCGCAAGGTTTGAATTGCGTGGCAGGCGCAGCACTTTCGCAAGGTCAAGTATAGATTTCGTGGCAGGCGCAGCACTTTCGCAAGGTCAAGTATCGATTTCGTGGCAGGCGCAGCACTTTCGCAAGGTGCTGCGTCCACTCTCTGCGAGCTGGGGGATGGCAAGATGCAGAAAACGTTGGCGCTGTGCGTGAATTGGGCTTCCGGACTGTGCGCAAACCACCTCGGCTGCGACGCCTGTGCGGAGGCGGTCTCGGAACGGTCTCGGAACGGTCTCGGAACGGGTTCGGAACGGGTTCGGAGACGGGCCCATTGGCACGGCCGCGCGAAGGTTTCGCAAGGATTGAATTGCGTGGCAGGCGCAGCACTTTCGCAAGGTCAAGTATAGATTTCGTGGCAGGCGCAGCACTTTCGCAAGGTCAAGTGCCAAATTCGTGGCAGGCGCAGCACTTTCGCAAGGTCAAGTACAAAATTCGTGGCAGGCGCATCACTTTCGCAAGGTCAAGTACAGAATTTGTGGCAGGTGCAGCACTTTCGCAAGGTCAAGTGCAAAATTCGTGGCACGCGCAGCACTTTCGCAAGGTCAAGTACAGATTTTGTGGCAGGCGCAGCACTTTAGCAAGGTCAAGCACAGATTTGGTGGCAGGCGCAGCATTTTTGCAAGGTCAACTTTCGCAGCCGGGGCTCGAAAATCGCAACTTTTAAGTACGAAAGTAGTACGCGAAGTCAACTTTCGCAGCTGGGGCTTGAAAATCGCAACTTTTAAGTACGAAAGTAGTACGCGAAGTCAACTTTCGCAGCTGGGGCTTGAAAATCGCAACTTTTAAGTACGAAAGTAGTGCGCGAAGTCCACTTTCGCAGCCGGGGCTTGAAAATCGCAACTTTTAAGTACGAAAGTAGTACGCAAAGTCCACTTTCGCAGCTGGGGCTCGAAAATCGCGACTTTTTAGTACGAAAGTAGTACGCGAAGTCCACTTTCGTAGCTGGGGCTCGAAAATCGCAACTTTTAACTACGAAAGTAGTACGTGAAGTCCAGTTTCGCAGCTGGGGCTCGAAAATCGCAACTTTTAAGTACGAAAGTAGTACGCGAAGTCAACTTTCGGGGATTGAACATCGCAACTTTTAAGTGCAGAGAAAGATGGGTAGATAGATAGATCAATAAACAGATATAGAGATAGCTAGAGAAATAGATAGAAAGAGATAGAGAAACAGAGATAGACAGAGATAGATAGATTTGTAGATAGATAGACAAATAACTAGCTAGATAGATAAAGAGATAGAGAGATAAATAAATAGAGAGGTAGATAGATAGATAGGAGATAGAGAGGTAGATAGATAGGTAGATCTATAGATAAATCGCAACTTTTAAGTACGAAAGTAGTACGCGAAGTCAACTTTCGCAGCTGGGGCTTGAAAATCGCAACTTTTAAGTACGAAAGTAGTGCGCAAAGTCCACTTTCGCAGCCGGGGCTTGAAAATCGCAACTTTTAAGTACGAAAGTAGTACGCAAAGTCCACTTTCGCAGCTGGGGCTCGAAAATCGCGACTTTTTAGTACGAAAGTAGTACGCGAAGTCCACTTTCGTAGCTGGGGCTCGAAAATCGCAACTTTTAACTACGAAAGTAGTACGTGAAGTCCAGTTTCGCAGCTGGGGCTCGAAAATCGCAACTTTTAAGTACGAAAGTAGTACGCGAAGTCAACTTTCGGGGATTGAACATCGCAACTTTTAAGTGCAGAGAAAGATGGGTAGATAGATAGATCAATAAACAGATATAGAGATAGCTAGAGAGATAGATAGAAAGAGAGAGAAAGAGACAGAGAAACAGAAAGAGAAAGAGAAAGAGAGAAAGAGAGAAAGAGAGAAAGAGAGAAAAAAGAGAGAGAGAGAGAGAGAGAGAAGCAAGGGGCCAAGGACAGTTCTCCAAACTATAGTTGTTCACTGCTTTGAAACTTCCGCCCCCCGGCTCTGCCGGACCTTACTTGTAATGTTGGCTTAATAGTTCTGTTGCCGTGGGTTTCTTAATAGTTTCTTTAATCACTTCTTGTTTAATCTCATTCTTAATTTCTTCTTTTACTTCTGGTTGTATCTTTCTAATATTCTTTTGTGGATTGACTGGGAGCATCTCGGTTTTTGCCCCTTTACAATTTTTAGGATGTGAGTGTCTCAAACTTTTCAATGTCATCTTTTTAGAGCATTGTTCACATTCTACTAATTCAACTTCTTTTTTAGTTCTTGGTAATGCTTTTGCTTTCGCTTTTGGTTCAGGAATGACTTCTTCAGGTTTAACTTCTTCTGGCGTTGGTTCTTCATTAACTGTTTCATTTTGTTCAACGACTTCATTATTAACAGGTGCTTCTTCTGTTTTAGTTTCATTATTAACATCTACTACCTCAATACTTGACATATAATATATTCTATATATTTTCTATATGGAAAAATTAAAGAATATATTTAAATAATATCGCTTTTCACAAACAATAATGACAGGGATACATTTACCCCATTTAAATTAATTTCATTTCCTAATGAATTACTAATCCAAAAATCTAATTGTTTAAAGCTTCTATTTGATACATCCAAGTAATCCAGAGGGTTTAATTCCGAATCAAAGACAATTCCCGCGTGTGGTGCTGTGACTGGTACTTTCTTAACAACTGTGCTATCGCCGGTTCTTAAATTTACTTGATTATAATTAGACAATTGAGAAGAATGAATATAAATATTTCTAATGGGTTGAAGATTAACGAAACCAGAAACATAAGGATTATTATATTGATAAACTGCAACTTGATAATTTCCTAAAACTTCATTAACAGATTGTAAGTTATTAGCATTAAAAGTTCCATTCCATATATAATCTGCATATGTTAGTTTCATTTGTTCATCAGTTAACACAGCGAACTTTCTATCGGCATAGTTTGAATAAATTGTTATTTTATTAGTTTTCACACTGTAAGTAACTTCATAAGTATTTGAGAAATTAGTATTATCTACAACACCATTTATTTTTGACTTTAATTCTGTCGCTAGTTCTGTGCCAGTATATACTCCTTCGTCCAATTGTAACGCTAAATAATGGACATTTGTGTTATCTTCATCTGGAACTAGTGGAGAAGAATAAAAGTATAATATATTATTTAATCCTGACTGAATTGAATACCACGAGTTAGGTAATGTTACTTCGTGAATGTAGCAATGAACTCCGTTGTCTGTTTGTAATGTTTCCGGCAATTCAACTTTGAAATTCGATGATGTACCACTAATTCTATGAGCGCTGTCAATATAAACTTTTTTGTAAGTCAACATGATATATTTTTAATTAGAAAATAAATTTTCTAATTAACAAATATTCTGTTGCTTAGGACTTCGTCGTAAGTCAACTTTTCTATATGAAAAGTTGCTTAGAGCAAAGCTGTAAGTCAGCATTATTAGTTAATTGAGAAATTAATTTATAACTTTAAATATATGATTAATAATAAAAAGTTAATTTATGAAATGAAGCATGGGAAAATTAAACATTATCAACCTTATAAGAAAACAACTAAAATAACTAATGTTATGAAACAAACTGACAAAATATTAAATAGTTATAATCCTAATTCTAATTTAACTGATGCACAAGGATTTTTAATGACATTCTGGCAGATGTAGGACTTCCCTTTAAAATGACTAAATATTCACAACGATATAAAGACACATCAACAGCATTGGATGAAAACAATGAAGTTAAACATCTTATAACACATAGTCTCGGTTCAAGTGTAGGGGCACAGATAACAAAAGATTACCCTGAAAGAGAATTAACTTTAACCACTTATGGAGCGCCGTTTATATCACGAAGGTCTAAAATTACCGATGATTACATTAATTTTAGAAGTATCTTAGACCCTGTCAGTATTGCTGACCGTGGTGCTATAACTGTTTATACTGGTTCATTAAATCCATATACTAACCACGATTACATAACTGGATACGGAGACCAAGGCAAAGATGTTTCAAGAAGTGTTGACCCGGTAACGGAGATAATATAGTTAAATAAGTACTTAAATATATAACTATATAATATTATATATGAATAATCAGTTAAATGAAAACTTGACAGAAATTGAAACAACACATACACCATTAACAATTGAACAAAGATTAATGGATTTATATAGAGATAATAAACGAACATATGTAAAATGCCAATGTGGATGTTATATATTTAGAGGTTTTGAATATTCCAACTGTTATAATTTTATCTTGTTTAAAGCAAAAGTCGCAAATAATAAGTTCTTGTTATTAAATGACAACAACAGATGTAATCACACTCAATCAGACATTGACAATATAGTAAAAAGAAAAAACATAAATTTATTATCATAATAATATTAATGATACAACATAAGAAATATGACAATGAAACAACGGATGATATGATTAAGAATGAAAATAAAAAGTATAAGAAAAGTACATATGAAGAAATTAGAGAATTAGTAATGGAGAAAGAAAAAGGGAATAATCCAGTTGAAGATAAGATTAAGAAAAAGAAAATGAAAATATTTAAAAATAATAACTCTAATCAAAAGGATTACACTAAATTATTTAATTTAGTTTAGTTTAAATTATTTCTAAATTAAATTATATATAGCAATGGAAACTTTTAGTGCTGAAGATATTCTAATTGACAACCTCTCATTCAAGTTAAATAAAGGTGCAAGTTATATCAACGACCGTCGTTCAGTCTCGTTTTTCCCTTCTGGAAGTAATATCTACACCCCTTCATCTGGTCAGCGTGTGTTGAAAATAGCGTTAAATGCTGAAGATAATAGTTGGTTAGACCCGCAGAGTGTAATGGTTTATTTCACTGTTGAAAACACTGACTCGTCAGACAATAAACGCTTACGTCCTCTGTCTCCTGCTTATTCCTTTTTTAGAAGAGCAAGACTAATTGCTGGTAATCAACTTGTTGAAGACATTGATTATTACAACCGAAATCATCACATGATGAGTTGCATGATGTCAAAAGGAGCAAGAGACAATAAAGACGCCCAGAGTTTTGGTTCTAGATATGATGATGATTTAAACACACGTCGTGCAGTTCCTTCATCGGGTCATATTGGTCCTGCATATGACGCTTACACAATTCCAGGCTTTAACAGAAAAATGGTTGTAGGATTTAAACCGATGCTTGGTTTATTCAATCAATTTAAGTATATCCCGTTAAAAGCGTGTCCTCTTGTTTTAGAACTTGAATTAGTTTCAAATTTTACCGATTGTGTTGTTACAGCGGGAGGGTCGAGGTTTCCAGCAAGTGGCAATGCAGACTCAAGCATTCATACAAATGAGCAGTTCCCAATTAGTAACGCATTCCTTCAAACTGATTTGGTAAGCTTGGACAATGACCTCCACAATAAATATGTTGCTCACCTACTTGATGGGAAAGGATTACCTATTACTTATAATACTTATATTTGTCAATCTAATCAAGTTCCCGATGGTTCGTCATCAATTAACACCACAGTTGTTCGTTCAGTGTCTAAACTCGTTGCCGCGTTCATCTCTTTCAGTAAAAGCGGAGTAGGCGATACTCACGTTATGAAAGAATACAACAATTTCTATCATCCTATGTATTATTTGAACTACCAAGAAAGTGGATACTACAATCACGACCATGATTTAGAATTTCAACTTCAATTAGGTTCAAAACTATATCCTGAGTATCCTTGCCGTTCATTAACACAAGCATTCTATTATTTACGAAAAGCATTAAATTTACCAGTGTTCCATCAACATCATTTATCGATTGAATATTATGCTTATCGTGTTGATAAGTTTATCTTTGCTATGGATTTCCAAAAGGTTCCGGATTCTTCATATTCTGGAATTAACACGAAAGCTGGGCAACAGCTTTTAATTCGAGTTAAACCTGTTGGAAATATGGTAACAGCAAATATGCCAGATACAATATATATAACGTTAGTGAGTGAACAAATATTATCCATTAGAGACGCCGGAGTGCAGATACTTGATTAAAAATAAGTAAAAATGATAATATTAAAAATAAAAAATATTATCATTTTCTACTATTAATATATAATGCCTTCAATAAATTTAACAAACTTTGAGAATGTTGTAGCGCACACAATTAGCGAAATCAATTCTACAAGCGGGGTAACAAACATTAGAAACATATACGCTAATCAATCAGATATAATTGATTTACTCAACAACAAAGCAGACCAAGTAGATACTTACACAAAAGCACAGATTGACGCTAATTTTTATGATATAACTCAATCATACAATAAGACGGAAGTTAATGTATTATCAAATAATATTAGTTCAAATACATTTTTAATAGGTAATCTGACAATAACTTCAAATACAAATTTTAATAGCATCAGTTCTAATACACATTTAATAAGCAATTTAAATTCTACTACGACAAGTAATTTTATTAATATTTCTTCAAATACTAATTTAATTAATTCAAATATTAATAATATTTCATCTAATACTCATTTAATAGATAATTTGAATTCTAGTATAACATCTAATTTTAATAATATTTCTTCTAATACAAATTTAATAAATAATTTAAATTCTACTATGACAACTAATTTTAATAATATTTCTTCAAATACTAATTTAATAACAGGATTTAATAGTACAGTAAATTCTCATATTTCAGCCATATCAGATTTACAGAATGGAGGTTCACTTAATGAAGCAGATTATTATAATAAAATAACGACTAATAATTTATTATCAGAAAAATTAGATACATCAGTGTTAAATAATACATTAATACATAATATAACAACTACTTCAACTTTCAAAATAGCAGAATTTGGAAATTATAATTATTATCATGAATTATACAATAATTATATTGATACTTATGTTTATGGAAGTTTAACAGGCGCGACAATGTTTTTAAATCAAAGAGGTTTTGGAGATGTAGAAATTAATAATTCTTCAACTTTTCAAAATGATAAAATATTATTAAATCATAATACTACAATATTATCTAATTTACAAGTATCTGGTTTATTTTCGTGTTCGTCTATTTTAGATATAGCAGGTTCTGATGCTAGATATGTTTTACAGTCAGATAATTTAGCAGGATTAATAAGTGGTAATACAAATACGATAAATACAATAATTACAAATGATAGCGCACAGGATGTATCAATAAGTCAAAAATTAGACAAAGTTAATACAACTGCACAAACAGTAAACTCTCCATTAATACTTAGTTTAACGGATAATACTAATCCAATATTTAGAATGCAGGACGCAGTTAGTAACCAACGACTGGAATTTAAAAGAGGTTGTCAGTTGGACTCTTATCAAGGACTAACAGGTGCTACTCCTTATAGATTATGGTTAGGATGGAATACAGGAGATGTTATTTTGGGAAGACCTAATAATGCTTCAAGAATTACGATTAACGGTAATGTTCATACTTCATACAATTTTGCTCAAGCACACGGAACATCATATTTCGAAGGAGGTGTGTATATGAAAGGAAATTTATTTACAAATAATGATTTTTCAACAGATATTAAAACAAAAATAGATAATATCAATACTTCAATAAATGGATTAGAACCATATTTAGAAACATATACACCAGATGCAATAGAAGGTTTTTATATACATCATCCTAATTTTGTAGCGTGTAGTGTAGGAGATATAACTAATGCTTCTAACCAATATTTTATGGCTGATGGGCTTGTAGGAAAAACAATTTTTAGTAAACCTATAGATGTGTTAGGTAATATTTATACGAATGCTGATGTTAATTGTGATAATGTTAATATTGATACTGATGGTAAATTAACAATTGATACAAACTGTGAATTATATAGATATGTTAGTGCTTTTTCATCTTTTGATATGAGGAATAGTGATGCTAATTCTTCAATTAGATTTATTTGTGGAGACCCCGCTGTTCAGTCCAACATAGTCGGGGCAGTTAATATTACCAGTGGATGGACTTTTAATACTGCTACTGTTGATGTTATGGGTAATTTATTTGCTGATGATGTTTATGTTAAAACTAATGGAGCATTAAGAAGCAATCATTTAGCACCTAACGGAGGAACATTAATAACCGTTGATACTAATATGGCAATACAAAATGCTTATTTAGCAACTAATACAATACAATCATTTGATTTAACAACAGTTTCATTTTTAAATGATATTTCCATGACTACTGGCACAGACATAAAGCTTGGTACGGGTGAAATATCAACTTATTATGATGGAACTAATTTATCTACATTTGATGTAATATTCAGAACGTCAAATACAGCTTTTAGAGTTTCAGATAGTTCAACTACACCTTCAGTTTTATTATCTATTGATAAGACATTTGAAACAACAGTAAATACTGGAAGTTTTACAAATAATGCCTCATCAACTTTTAATGAAAATGTAACAGTTGCAGGAACGAAGAAATTGCTATGTAATACACTTGAACCATCAACAGGAACTAACATAGATTTAACAGCAACGACAGTAACCATTAACGGAACGTTTGTTGATTCATCTGATTCGCGGTTGAAATATGACATAGACAATGTCAAATCTAACTGTATGAATATTATTAAGAAATTTAAGCCAAAGAAGTTTAAGAGACACGATAGAAATGACGGGGGTAAAACTCATATAGGATATATCGCAGATGAAGTATTAAAAGCAATTCCTAAAGAGTTTGAAAATATTGTATGTAAAGATAAAGAGTATTTAGGATTGAATTATTTAGTTTTACCCGAGTTGGTTCATAAAGCAGTATTAGAATTAAATGATAAAATAGATAAACTTGAACAAGAAATTAAGGAATTGAAAAAAGAAAAATCTAAATAATAATATATAATGGGTATTGGTCAAAGCAAAAACGAAGAAAATAACAGTATGGAAGACATTAAGAATTTAAGAGTAGATGAAAAAACGAGAGCGGATACTTTAATAATAAAATCTATTCAAGAATGTGTAACGAGAATAGAAAAGTTAGAAAATCAAAAATCGGACAAACTATTATATAAATTACCTGCGTTGAATTTATGCAACGCTTCATTGATTTAAATTAATAATATTAATATGATTCATTAACATTATTAATTAAAAAAATATGAATAAAATTTAGTAATAAAACTTTGTCTATCATCATTGATGACTTTAATAGTTATTTTTTTCACTTGTAATGAAATAAAATTAGCCACATTGTCCCTATACACTAAATTAGTTTTATAAAGGTCTTTATTAAGAAAATAATAAATATCAAATAAATTATTTGATGTTAAAGTACGATTACGAACATGATTCAAACAAGTAAATGAGGTAGATGTAACAAATATATCATATTCAATTAATAATTTTAATGGTTTATGTTTTTGATGTAATTTATCTAACTCACTTAAGTTAAAAATATATGATATGCCGTTATTGATAATATTTTTCATATTGATATTATCAATTTCAAAATATTGTGAATTCTTTAATTTGTAAGACTTATACACTGGTTTAAATTTATTAATATAATTTTTAATAATATTATTATTTTTTATTTTTAATAATCTAACATCACCTAAATTATAAGATAATACAAGGTTTTTAATGTCTAATGGTAAATCATAAAATAACATAATATATTTAAATCTTTATTTTATTTTAAATGCTTTTTCAAATCTAACATAAAACATATTATTAACATCTTTGGAATTCATATTAACATAAAAGAAGGAGTATGGCTTATCATCTACCGCTTTATGATACATATTTAACAGTTGCTCTTTATCAACGATGGCGGAGTTTTCCTCAATGAATGACATTAACTCTGATACATTCTTTAACTTAAAGATATACAACGAACTAGAATTCAACCTAATGATTGGTGCTAGGACACGATATTTTTGAACGCTTAAACAAAAACTAATGGCGTCGTGCCTGCCTCTCGTTGCCAGTCCATGAAGTAACTTACTATATCTAACAAATTTAGGGTCGTCTGCAAAATCATCAACTATGATTAAAATTGAATGTAGTTTCTTCATCTTCTGTTCTTTCATATAATGAATTATCTTTCTTTGTGTGTTAATTATTTCTTCCAGTTCTTCAGGTTGGTAGGTGTCATAATATAACTTTTCTTTTTCATCATCAACCTTCATATTATCTTTTTGATATTTCTTGACTTCAACGAAGGTAGGGTCATTATGAACCGACGGGCTAAAAATGAATATACGGGCGAAGCAGTCCCTATAAACATTTAGGATAAGGTTTTGAATTAAAACTGTTTTGCCACCCGTTGATGAAGCAACAACAATTGAGCGAAAAGGTAGTTTTGGCACATGTTCATATTTAGATTGTTTGAAATCGTAATCAGTTATATTTATTGGTTTTATTATTGGAACATCAGACATAATAAAATAATATTAAAGTTATTTAGAAAATATTTTATATTTATTATTTTATATGAATAGAAGTTATTCGGATTATATTGATATAATAGATAAAGTAGAAAATATAGAACAAGTTGCTATAACTGATAATAGATTTAAGAAAGTATGCTATTTTGTTTTAGAATTAATTAAGTTTGTGATACAATATATTAAAAATATAAATATTAATATAGATGGGGAGAAAGAAAAAGAATAAGACAGAATCAGTTGTTTCTTCAACTGATGAAGAAAAAGAAGAAATTGTTATTGAGTTTGCTTGTCCAATGTGTAAAAGAATATTAGAAATGAAAAATGAATTAGAAATAACAAAATAATAAACATTGCAAATGCTCGTGTATTCCAGCAAGTTTCAAATTAAGTAAAAATGATAAACGAATAAATATCGATAAAACTAAAGACAGTATAAATCTGGAAACGGATGTTCATAATATAACTTTTAAATGGGGTAAGGATGCATCACTTTCGGAAAATGGTGATAACGAAACTCAGGAAACTATACGTGAAATGATGAAAAAATAGTATTTAAAGAGTAGATTTAACATAATTGCAACATTTAGTTTTAAAAGTTTAGTTTTATAATTTAGTATATATATGGAAGAACATTTAGAGAACATTGACAGTAGTTTGGAGTTGTTGTTTCCAAAATTAGAAAAAGTGTTGGAGCAAAATGAAAACATACTGAACATCTTAAAGAGCATGAATATTAAACCTACATATAATAACAATAACAATTATCAAGCAAAAGAAGTAGATAGAGACAGTAGCGAATACAAAAATAAACGAAACATTTATGTTAAAAAACTGAATGAAAAATCATAAAAGAACCTAAACAATCAAGTCTGGATTACTATCAAGTCAAGTATAAAGAAGATACCAAGAAATACGTTTAATCATTAACTAACAAAATTTCGTGTCTCAAAAGCGGTTTGTTTATTCCTGCTACTTTGTAAGTTTTATTACCCATAATATCATATTCAATTTTATCAATATTGAATATTTTATTAGACCATTTAGAGTTATACTCCTTTCTGTCGGTGTAATTACCCCTTTTCTTTTGGAACACTTTTACCTTGTCGTTCTCCTCTATTTTGGGATACTTTCTTTTGTTTTTTTCTCGTAGTTTAAGATTGACCTTTACATTTATTTCATTGTCGTCCTTGTGTGCTTCAGACGGTGCCATCCTTGTTGATGAGTGAGATGTGCTGTTATACTGTTTCAATGCTTGCGTTAGGGCATCGGTCCATTTCATGTTGTTAAACCTAACTCTATCGTGAATTTTGTTTTTCATCGTTCTAATAAAACGCTCGGCCACATTTGCGTGGGTCTTCGTGACGATGTGGTTTATTCCTTCACTGTTGAAGAAATCCTGAACTTGATTTTTAGTTGCAAACGCTCCGTCGTCATCAGAATACACGGACATCGGATAACCCATCTTTTTAAAGCTTGCTCTCAACGCCTTCAAAACGTGCTCTCCGTCTCTTTCCTCCATCGGTATTACATCTGCTAATTTACTGAAGATGTCAATCACGACTAAAGCATACTGTGGAACGTTCTTGTCTTTTGCTAAAGGTGACATATGCATTATGTCTATTTGATATTCATATCGTGCGAATGGAGCGGTATAGGAATTAGTACCTCTATAAGTTTTGATTTGTTTATTTGGTTGTTTCTTTAAGAAAGACTCTACATCGTCTATTGTTATTGTTGGGTCTTCTTCCTTTGCCTTCTTGTGTGTCGCTTGTGTGCTTCCGAAACCCTCGTCTAAGTCGTAATAGATGTTGTTGATTACTTGGTCTTTTGTTAATCTCGCCATTATATTAAATTGTTAGAAAATATTTTTTCAATATAAACCCCCACCCCTTAACATAAAATAAAAACTACTTAAAGAAAAATGGATATAATATAGTAAGAGAAAAAAATGACACTGTTTAATTATGATAATTGTCCTTGTAAAAATAACAAATGTAAGTCTGTCGTGGTACTAGCTAATATTTTACCTGTTGATGTGTGTAATCTTATAGGTGGCTATATTAGAGTAACATGTTTTGATTGCAGGTATTTGATGGAAGAAGAAGAACATTTCATGAGAAATAAAGACATTCCTGAAGAAGGACTGGAAAAAGCAGAACTTCAATTACAATTTATCAAACTAACGCAAAATAATGTTTTTACACTACTAGCGGAAAACCAATATAGTATAAAATTAAGACATTACAGAAAACACATTGACCGAGTATTTGATATACAAGAAGTTAAAGAACGGTTTAAAAATAGAAAAATGTATTATCAAGCATTAAAATCATACTGTAAGAATAATGAAAATGAAATTTGTATCATTTTAAGAAAATGTCTTAACATTGAAGATTTAAAAAAAATTAAACGTTGTGGGTTTACCTTTCCAAACCTAAACAGTTGGTGGTCATATAGAAATAACAATTATTATATGAGATATATTCTTAGCGAATTAATTGACATTTACATAGACCAATTAATAAAAGGATACGGGCATTATTGTTGTGAGTGTAGTATGAGTTGTTATATTGGTTGTATCGCTGGTGAGATTGAATACGGGTCAAATTAACTTTTGTTTATTAATATTATTATCTTATAATATGATTAAACATTGTTTTATAATCTAACAAGAAGGTTAAGACATTTAAATTAAACCTGAAACCCAGACCAGCCGACCAGCAACCCCTAGCCAAAACTACTTAAAGAGAAAAAACCTTATATATAAAGAGAAAAATGAGTGAGGGTAAAATGTCAGAGAATAATTTTATGGTTGAGAATTATGCTAGCTTACCTGACGGTTTAGTTTCAATCATCACTACTTACATTAATGGTAGTGAAGGGTGGCGAAGACTGAAACAATGTGATGCTTTAAGAGAATTACAAAGGACATGGAAACCTTCTATTAGTAATGATGTAGTCAGCCGACGTAAAACTCCAGAAAAGTCAATTACAACGTATAACCACGAGATACACAACAAAAAGTTAAAAGGCGATAAGGCGTTTTCTTACGCGTTTAACCCATCAGAAAAGTTTATGAGCCTAATAAGATATAGCGATGAAATAAAGATTAAAATGCATGTTAGAGTAAAACTTAATTATGATTCAGTTATTGGAAAATGTAATATGCCATCCAATCAATATACCTTGAAAAGTAAAGAAGAACTCCTAATCACAATAGAAAAGATGGTGAAAGAAATAAAGGGTACAATAAGATTAGTCAATAGACCACTTGTGATGATAGACTTTATCAAATTTGAAATCCATACAATTAATAATTATGAAATATGATGTTTGTTTATTCATAATATTTAATTATAATATGATTAAACATTGTTTTATAATCTATCAAGAAGGTTAAGACATTTAAATTAAACCTGAAACCCAGACCAGCCGACCAGCAACCCCCTAGCCAAAACTACTTAAAGAAATATTACCTTATATATTAAGAGAAAAATGAACGGTGATGGAATCAATAATTATATCGATAAAAAATGCTATGATTGTTGTCACTTCAAAAAAGAAAATATGGAATTGTATAAATTGAGTTTACCTAATGAAATTGTGAATAATATTATTAATTATTCAATGGATGAAAAAGACGAATGTGAAAATTGTCAGGAATGGAGAGATAATCAATTTTTAATCAAATGTCTGTTGAGAATAAAAGGAAGACATAATAGAAATGTAGAAGATGATATTTTAATATTTCTAACTGTAAATAAAATACCACCTTACGATTATGTTAAACAGTTTCTTAAAATCAGTAAGAAAAAATATGACATGATTTATGATATATTATGGATGTTGGGTTATAGTCAAGAGAAAGGAGAAGATGTTAAAGAAAATATCAAATTATTTATTGAAAGTAAAAAGTTTAATGTTCAGAATACAGTGAGAGATGTTAATATTATTTTTAAAATGATGTATGAAAGAAGTAAGACAAACCAATTAGATTATTATCCTGAACTGAAATTATAATCATAATATAATAATAACATGTAAAATCTTATATGTTATAATTATACTGAACTTTTAACCTATAAATGAAAATTAGTGAGAAAAACACTAACAAAACAAATACACCACCAACACCTCAGAACTTGATAACTACTAAAAGGGCTACCTCTTTCAAATGAAAAAAATGTCGGCCCCCAGCCCAACAATGAACAAGGCGACAATTTACCCAAGTGATTACCTTAACGAAAACGATAAACAAGCTCCCCAAAAACCCTCTTTTAAAAACGAATAAGGTGGTTAATAGGTTTGAGATGAATATAAAAAACATAACAGGGGACCATCAACAGACCACCCCCCAGGCCCCCTACTTTCTCCATTTGTTAGGGGAGGGGAGGGGAGGGGAGGGGGAGGGGAGGGGGAGGGAGGGGAGGGAGGGGAGGGAGGGGAGGGAGGGGAGGGAGGGGAGGGAGGGGAGGGGGAGGGAGCCTAAATACGTCCTAAATAAAGCCTTAAGAGCTTAACAAGGGCTTATTTGGGCAGCCCCCATGAGAGAAGCGAGTTGCTCGTGGCAGTCAATGCTTGGGGAAGCCGCACAGGTCAAAACCGTCAGAACCGAACAACAAAACGAAAAAGAAAAGCCGACACACGAAAACCCAAACAAAAACAAAAAAAGGAAAATGCCAAGAGCTGCAAAATCCAACAACCAAAAAGAACAAGACAAAGCCGGCCAAACATCTTGCCCTTGGAGCTTCGCTGCCCCGCACTTCCACCACCTCGTAGAGCTGCGCTTCCACCGCCTCGGCGTCGCCCCCCGCCGCGGCGTCGCCCCAGGCCACGACTTTTCCGTCGGAGCCCAGGGCGGCGAAGGCGGCGCCGGAGGCTTCCACGCGCGACGCGGGGGGCACCTGCCGCGGGGCTCTGCCGTCGGTCCGTCCTTTGGGAGGGGAGGAAAACACATGGCCACGGGTCAAAAGCCCATGGCCGTAACCCCAGTGAACATGCCAAGCCAATCCAACCACGAAAATAGGTTCTACCCCAAAATGGTACCATTGGTTTTGAACCATGGCCACATTTGCTGGTGGTCTTGAAGGAAAGCAAAGGGACGACTCTGCCAGGTTAGAGGGTCCCCCACAAAATGGGGTTGCTTTTTTGAGAGGTTCTCAAAATCGTCTTTGGGGGTTCAAGGAAGCCACCTGTTGGTGGGTGCTGAGAATTCTTGACTTTCAAATTAAATGGCATGGAAATGGTGGTGCTTTTTGTTTCATAGGCGGTTCGTAGAAATACTTGGCGCTACTTTGATCGAAATTCGTGGGTGGCTCTCCTTTAGTTTGCCTTGAGTTTCCCTGCAACCAGCCCAACACGGTGCCCTCAAAAACACACCCGGAAAAAAAAAGAAAGACAAAAAAACTTATAAGCCTAGTAAGGGCGCCGACCCTCAGTTGCCCCAGCTAACACACTGGTTGGAACCTAAGTGGCTTGAGAAGCCAAGTGGCTGGAACCCCCCAGGTAATTGCCCCAGTTCAGTGACCCTGGAAAAAGAAAGCCTCGATGAAACCCTGCAAAAATTGGGATAAGACACCCACAGAAGGATGTTCTCCTTCCGCAGGGTGCCCTTGAGTTTATTTTACAGGAAATCAACAGGGGAACATCAATTTATTGGAGTGTGGACCATAGCAAAGCGGGCGGTGGCTTCCCGGTCGTTTGGCCGTAAAGCAACCCAAAGCGGATTACCCGGTATACCGATAGACATGGACCAAACTTTCGTGGCAGGACAGAATCCACAAAAGGCGCCAGCTGTGAAGCTTTCATTGACACAATATGAGTTGTGGGACTAACCAGCTATCCACTGGTGCGACGTGCATTGCGTCCATCAACCGTACCATGGAAAATACACAAAACAAAAGCACGCGCAAATCCGGCCAGGCTGGGCTGTTCCAACTGGAGTGGCCAAATCGCAAAAAAAACACACACACCCAAATCCTTGCATTGATCTTGCACGACCTCACTTTCGGAGTGGATTGGCTAGAAAAAGTACCCAAACTATTGATTTACCACTAAGCTGGTCTTTCCAAAGACGTTTGGTATACCACCAAACAGGTCCACACCCCAAACGCGACTCTAAGGTCGCCTGGAGCCCCGAGACGTCGCCGCCGTAGGCGGCGTCGCCCCAGGCCACGACCTCGCCGTCGCTTCTGAGGGCGCAGAAGGCGCCCCGCGTCGCCTGCAGGAGCTGCACCCCCCACAGCTGGCGCCGGACCTCGGAGCTGTCGCCCCCGAAGTTGGCATCCCCCCAGGTGACCTTGCGGCAAGGTTGGCTGGAGGTGTCAGTCCCCTCGGGTTTGTAAAAAGAAGAAGAAAAAGAACAAGAACTTGGGGTCATGAATCCACAAACTCTGAAAGTCGAAAACCGCAAAGCGGCGAAACGGGGCCAAGGTACCACTTGGCCGTCTGCGCGAAGCGCTGCAAAGGCGTAAGCGGTGCCTTGCACATCCACCACTTCTGTAAGATCCTCCGCCACCAGGCTGCTGTCGCCACCATGCAAGGGGCAGCCCCAGGTCACAACGCCATCGGAGCAAATTGCTGCAAAGGCGGCATCAGAGGCTCTGATCTTCTGCACATGCTGCAGCTTTTGAGAGTCAGCACTAGCGCCAAAGCTGGGGTTTCCCCAAGTGACAACACTGCCATCACGACGGATTGCAGCAAATGCAGCTGCGGACGCCTGCAGTTCGCACACATCCACCAGCTGCTCTTGCAGCTCCCCGGTGTCGCCGCCATGCGCAACACTTCCCCAGCTCACCACGGTGCCATCTGTGCGAATCCCCGCGAAGGCGCGGTCGGTCGCGGCCAGGTGGACGACATCTCGCAGCCGCTCCGGGGCGGCCGAGACCCCGCCGGCGAGCACCCGCTCGCCCCAGGTGACGACCTGGCCCCCGCGGAGGGCCGCGAAGCCCAGCTCGCAGCCGGTGACCTGTGGGTCAAAAATTGGCTAACCCCAAAATGGGTTGCCCTGGTGGAAACGTGGACTAAAACCTGCGGTCCAATTCCTGATGAATTTTGACCCATTCCCACCTGGCAGAGGCCCCGCCGCACCTTGGCGTCGCCGCCGCAGGAGCGCCAGCCCCAGGCCACCACAGAGCCGCGCGCCAGCAGGGCGAAGGCCTTGCAGCGCCGACCCCCCACCAGCACCCCGTGCCCGGCAATGGCCGTCACGGCACCATCCGCCACGCCCAGATCCTCCAACCGCTCCTCCGACAAAAGCTCCCGACCCTGCCAGATCAAGGCACCCAGCGGCTGTCGCAGTGTCTGCTCTGCCTCCTTGCAACCAAAGGCCCTATCCCAAAGTTCTCAGAACCTTATCTGGGCTGTCCTCAGGTCCCCTGCTAAAAGTTCAACTTTTAGTGGGTTTGCTGGAAACTACCCACAAAAAAACTAAAATAAGGGGATGGCTGGGAGCCACCAAGTTATGTCCTTATCAAAGTCTGAGAACCTTCCTGGGGGGGGGGGGGCTCGAATGTCTCCGCCCAAATCCCCTAGGAAAAATAGATGGCACGAATAGACAATTAGAACCCAACAACCAGCGCCCCTTAAAACAAACTATGCTCAACTACAAAGAAGCACACGGTGAAGTTCCGCAAATCAGACAGTTTGCCGGCTCCCTCACACGAACACAGGGCATGTCGCGGGTAAAAAAACCGGCCAACCTGACCCACCGGCGTCACGGGGACGACCAAACCGCGCCTGGCGCAGCTGCCGCACCGAGCTGCTCGGCGCCAGCGAAATGCAGACCTCCCGGCCGCTCAGCAGCGCCACGTGCACGCGGATCGACATTCATCAGCCGACCCGCCGAAACTTGCTGGTGCTCAGCGAACGAGAAATGCAAGACCCGTATAAACCATCCCCTGTGGTTTCCTAGGGAATCTCTGGGTTCATTCACCTTTTGCCTACACACCAGCAAGAAAAGTAGAGATCGTTGCTCCAAATTCCATGGGTGATACTCCGACTTCAACTTGTTGCTGGCTGCGCTTGGGGAGTAACTATGGTTCAACAGAAGGTTAGGCTAAAAGGTTCAAGATCATACCAAAGAGCAACCCGATGGACAGAGTTTGAAGAAAGAACAGTGAGACAAGATGGACTGAAGGCACTCAAGTCATTCGAGAGTGGGACGGCAGGTCATAAGCCGCAGCCGAAGTATGGCGCAAAGTCGACGCTTGAGCAGCTCGTGATCCGTCCTTCCATCAATCCCTCGATCCATCCGTCCATCTGTCCATCCGTCCTTCCATCGATCAATCCATCCATCCATCAATTCATCAGTTCGCCAATTCGTCGATCTATCAATCCATGAAACTGTTAATCCATACCAATCCGTTGCTGCATCACTCAATCACGTAATCCGTCAAACGCGATCAAGTCAATTCCCTTCACAGCAATCAATCAAATCTACTCAAAAGCATTTGAACCTACCAGATCAGGCCAAGTCAAACGAAATGAAATCACGCCAAAACAATTGATATGAATAGATCGAAACAAACTTATCAGGAAAAAACAGGGCGATCGGCAAACCCATCCTGTCCAAAAGATGCCCTCAAATCCCCTGCCAACAGTAAGTAACTTTTAGTGGGTTGAATGGACACTACCACTAAACCACCTAAAAACATCTCAAAAGCTAAGGAACCAAAATCGGATGGCCGGTTAAGCCACCGATATCCAACTGGTGCCTAAGTCAGGCCTTGCACATCGTACTCGATATTGTTCTCCGTGTGCTCCATGTAATCTGCCTGAAAATCGGGGACACTCAAAATTGATGGGAAATCCGACACACCCAAATAGGGAAACCGGCAAAATGGTGGTTTCCTTTTTGTTCCTCTTTTATCCAACCGAGAAAAGAGTATACTCTCCAACAAACACACACACACACACCACACACACACACATTCCCTTTGGGTTCGCTTAAAAGACACATTGGGACCTGTTCAACGGGTTCAAATAAACAGGTGGCTTTAGAAACAATGGACAATCATGTGTGTAGCATCCGAAAGGAACCAATTTCCTAGAAACCCCGTTTAGGCTCACCAAAAGGTTTGAGCAATCCCCATTTCTCACTGCCAATTGAGCCTAAAGGTTTGAGCAATCCCCATTTCTCACTGCCAATTTCGTCCCCAAACTGACAAAAGAAGTGCGTAAGTAGCCCCATTGCAATGCCAATACAGTCCGCGTATGACATTTGACGCTGGTGAGTAACGCCAGTTTTCCCAATGGCAAGACCGACTTGGTAATTTTCCGAATGTCATCCCCTGAAAGTAGATGACATCAACTACTGACTGTTGCTCAAATCCGCGCACCCGCAAGCCAAGTCAATGAGTGTGTGTGTGTGTGTGTGCTTTTGAGGGTCCATTCTCTTCCTGGTGCGATAAGTAGGGAATGACCCATTGCTTTGGGAATGCACCTTGGGATTCCCTTGAAGGAAACCAAATCATAGGGCATGGTTTATAGGGATCATTCCATTTCTCATTCCCTGAGAACCAGCAAGATTTGGGTGACCCTCCTATTTTGACACATACCCAAGTACTCAATGGCTGTCTTCCCTGTTCCGTCCATCTGGGTGCCCGTACGAAGGGCTGCCGCAAGGGCCCATCGAGAGCCATCTGGGCATGACATTTTCATGTGACGTCCTCAGAATCTCTGGGCTTAAAGGAACCCACGTCCCAAAGTCGTTTTCAGAACCCCGAGTGGGAACATCCAAAACGGGCAAAGGATCAAAATACGCCAGGGACGCAAGGTGCACGACACGAGCTTCTCCTGCTGTGGTAAGTCCCTCCGGCCCCTTTGATTGGCTTCAAGGAAAACCAAGAGAGAACAACCCAAACTTGGACGTCTAAAGCCACCAAAAGCGGAAAATGTAGGGAGTCCCCCCCCCCATTTTCAACAGCTCCCTATGTTGTGGCGGGAACTCCCTACAATGACCTCACACTCTCGCTGAGGCGACTGCCAAGCATCCCTGCCCGCCCGACTCCGAGTGCTGCCACTCTACCTGAGTGCAGGTTTGGGGAGTCCAACTCCATGGATGGTGGAAGTAGCGCGGACCTTGTCTGGTGTGGCTTACATTTCCCGGAAGACCTCCAAACCCTTGGCGTCCAAAACGTTTGGTGCCTCAAAAACTACGGGGTTCCCCCCGTTGATATGTCGGGTTCGATAGACAATGAGAAATAGAATGACACCAAGAAAAACCATCGGCCTATGGTTTCCTTCAAGGGAATCCTCATTCCCAAAACCCGCGCTTGGTCATTCCCTACCTATCGCACCAGCAGGCTTTCTGGCTTTCTGATCTCAGACTCTCAAGGCCAAGAACCGACGAAAAGGGACGGGTTCTCGGGAGCTGGCCCGCACGTCCCTTCCGTTGATGAGGTACACCCCGGGGTGCTTCCGAGACAGGTTGTGGGTAAACATCGCCTGCGATGCGCATCCGCCAGGGTCGCAAAAACGAATTTACGCATCCAGACGCTGGGCCACAGGTCGAAGCTTTGGTAGGCTTGATGGAACCCCATGGTTTGTGTCCAAAAGGGCCAAAAGGGGAGTCCCGATCCGTGACTTGCGTCCCTCTCGAGTTTCGAGTCAAGCTCTCCAAGCCTCAGGGTGATGCTTCAGATAGTAGGCCACATGTTGGTCCAGCAAGTCCTGCGGAGCTCGAACTCTGGGCAATGAAGAACGGTTGGTTTCTCGGATTTGGACCCCCCCCCATTTGGGGGGTGATTGATTTCCCAGTTGTTTCCCTGACCACTCCCAAGAAGGTACCCTCAAAAAGTAAGATACACGCAAATCTGCACATGGGTGAGCTGCCCGTCCTCTGGGTCCGCATCGTACTCTAGCCTGTCAAGTGCATATGGTTCAAAATGGGGATGCCTCCCGCCGAGCATGGGAGCAACAAAAGAATATCTGCGGCCCATCAGGACTCATGAGTCTCTCAACCAGCATGGAACTGGACGGACCATTTCAAGGTGACCTCTTCCAATTCCTGTGTACCTCCATGTTGGAGAGTGGGTGAAAGTAGATGCAACTCCCTTTCTGCAAAGTGGAATCATTCCCTTGTGGGTAAAGGGGTGACTCAATGAGTCACAATCAAAAGCTGGCATTTAATTGGGGCCAACCCAGAACCGGCTAAGGAATTGAAAAGGCGGGCGGCTGCGTCCATTTATGGTTGGTAATATCCCTTACTAACCTTCATCTACCCCGGTTTTGATTGTGGCTCAAGTGGAGAACGAGCTTTCCTTCCCGGTCGCGCCTCAGAGAATTCATCGGCCGGTCGCCCCTGGCACTGTTCAAGCTCCTTGGACTGCCGGAAGGTGGCCTTGTCAGGCAGTGAGCGCTCGGATGCTCAACAAACTCAGTAAGCATCAGAGCAGGTTATACTTGGTGACTTAGCCAGTAGCTTCTGACCATGAATCAAGTTGGTGACTGGCATAACCATAGCCTAAGTGGCATGGACCTCCCATGTCAATGGATCAAGCCTGCGAAGCGCGCTGGGGCATCCTGCCGGTTGCCGTCCTCCCGAGGAACAGACCTCACAGACCTGAGCTTGCAAAATCGTCGTTGAAGGCGCAAGCGGACAAGAAAGAACTAAGGCCTCCATAGTTCGAATGGGGAAATTCCTGGGAAACTGAAAGAAAAGCAAACTAAGTCATGCTCATAAGGGAATGTGTGTGTGTGTGCGCTTGCGTGTAATAAACATTAACAATATACCGTGATGCTTCTGTCTCGTGAGCGGCCAAGGATCTTGGATCCGCGCTTTGTGCTTATGCGTGCATGTGCTTATGCGGTGTGCACAGGCATGCGCGTCACGGGCCAGTGCCTGGATAGCACGCATGGCTATAACCCACTTCGGGAACTTATAACCCTGATTGGGTCATAGTGTGGATTAGGTGGTGTATTAACCAGTCAAGTCGGGCTGCATCCATCGGACTTTGTCCACCCTCCTGTCTAACGTGGAGCCTAAAGGGTCCATGCTCCAAGAAACATGGGCATGAACAATTAAAAGGACATGTTCCATAGGCAGGGAATGAGAAGTGGAATGACCCGGAGAGAGAAGAATCCATCCTATGGTGTCCTTGCAGGGAAACCCAAACCGGTTCATTCCCAACACCCGGACTTGGTCACTACCTTCGCACCAGGTATCTGTCACCAACAGGCCCCCAAACTTCTGGGAGTGTAGAAAGCCTCACCGCTCCACCAAAAACAAGCATATGCGTTCTGATTCCCCGGAAACCAGGAAAGTTGCCAGAAAGAAGTGGCTGCGGTGGTCAAAACCGTTTTGGAACCATTTTGGGTAGGTGATTTCACCACCCATTTTGGAACCTATTTCAGTGGGGGTTGAATCGGATGTTCACTGGGGGTACGGGCTATGGGATTTTGACCCATGGCCAAGTAACAGGGCAAGTCTCGAAGAAAGCTCGGTTGCTTTCTGCTCCCCTGCTACAAGTGACTACCTTTTCGTGGTTTAATGCGGGGAAAACCCATTAACATCCAGCAAAATGCACCACAAGAAGCCTCTCTACGCCTGCACCCAGCCAGACCCGAGCGGGCCTTGGAACGTCGAAAGGGGACGGCGTCGAGCCCGGCAGCGCCTCAGGAGCTCCAGGCAGGTTTCCGGGGTGTCTGAAAGAGAAACCAAAAGGAAAACGAGAAGAAAAAAAAAAGAAAAAAACATGGTTTGGCCGCTGGCCCCTATGCAGGGAACTTCTTTGGGGGGAACCCGAAGGGAATGAGCGTGTGTCTTTGGAGACCCTTAAATCTGCTTGAACGAAAGGAAGAACGGACTCTAATGGGTGCCATGATACACACCCGCAGAAGTCGGGTGCCCATGTTCTCGGCTAAGAAGGGTCCACCGTTTTTTGAGAAACACACCATATTAGGGACATTTAGGCCTCGTCCCCTGGTTTCTAGAAGTTTCGTGACCGTGTCCCGAAATTTCGACGTGCTGGTAATTTTGAACAAAAAACATCCTCCATTGAAGTGACATCCTAAAATACTATCCTCTCAATCGGTGTGTCTGCTTTTAGGGGACCCCAAAATGGCGGCTTTCCTTTTGGCTCCCCTTTACGACCAAAACAGGGGTACCCTGATAGAGACACCCAAGCTGCGGTTTAAAGGAACACAAACTCCAAAAGTAAAACTTTGAGAAGGCCTCGCAGCGCCTTCTAGAATGGACCCAAAGAAACACGCACACAGCTCTCTCGACTTTCCAAGTCTGAGGAATCAACCCTCACTCCTGTCAAAGAACCATTAGCTTGATGACCATCGCAAGACCCCACGTGAAGGCGGTCTGTGGACCATGACGCGTTGAAACCAGGTAAACCACTTGCTCAGATGGCTCTATTGAGTGTTGGGCGCTGCTCAGGTGCCCTGTAGGGGAGTCACAATCCAAAACAAATATCTAAGTAGCCTCCCCAAAACCGAGTCAATAATCCAACAATCATCTACCAGGTTGTGTGGGTGAAGAGGCCACACATGCGGAGCTCCTGTTGTTTTTTCCCCCTCCTTGGGGCCCTCGGGTGAACCCCGGTAAAACATTGAATCCAAACCTTGTACAGGTGGGTGTTTCATGTATGGGTATGTGCCAAGGAATGCTGGAAATTCAACTCCTGCTTTCGCCTTGGCTTCCCTGCACCCAACCCAAAAAGGGTACCCCCTCCCAACACCTGACAGAGGCTCCCCTTCAAGAGGAACTTCATCTTCCAGGTAGTTTCGGGTGCCATGGCACTGTGGGAGGAAGGGTGCAACCCCAAAAAAACGACCACCCCACGTACCCCCCAAACCCTTCTTGAGCCGGGGCACCGAGGCTCGGTTCGCTCTCTCGGCTCGCGGCACCCTTTCGGCTCGGGGCGAAAGCGTCTCCAGGCCGCTCCGGCTGCGGCTGGGGGGCGACTCCTCAAGTGGACAGCACTTCTTTTTCGTGGGACCACTACCCTCTGAACTACGCCCGAACAAAATATCACCCTATACCCCTATGTCCCGTGATTGTCTGCTTATTATCTGCTTGTAAAAACTTCCCTGTGCAATCCCGAGGGTGTAGGGAGATCCTTGCGATTGAGATCCACCGGCTCAACTTGGAGCTGACCCAAAGTGACCCTCTGGGGTCCAGGCCCGATGGCTGGCCTGCCGTGCACCTCAGCTCATTCACTTTCACCGGGCCGGTGGATTGCAGGGAAGTGCCATGGAGTGAAGAACCACTTTGTATGTTTTGCTGCATGGCGGTGGTCAAGCATTGAAACACCCCCAAAATGGTTTGCCCCGGCAAATGCAAACATGGACGGAGGGGAACCAAACTGACAACCACATTGGTTCGAAAACGCGCTGCAACTTCGGTTGCATCCTCTTGCGCATCGGGCATTCCTTGCTTGAATCGCGGGCAGAACCGCTTTGGAGATTTCTGGGCGGCTCATTTGAAGGCAAAACGGGGACCATCAGCGTAAGAACAAGCTGAAAATGGAGGCGGCCTTCTAGCTAAGGCCTCCCCCGCACACTTTCCTGGAAGCTCAAGCCTCCCCCGGCCATTTTGGGGGGTCCAACTTCTCTGTTCGCTTCGAATCGCCGAAGCCGAATCGCCTCTCGGCTCCTCCCAGCTATCTTCCTGCCTCGCGAAACGCCGCGAGGCTCCCTCACGAGTCTCTGAAGAAAGCCCCAAACTGGGCTGACACATAGCTTGGGCGTGTCCTTTTGCAGGGCACCTTTTTTGGGTGTTTGAAGCGAGACCAAAACACACAAAAAGCCACAATGCGATCTAGAAAACTCAAAGGCACCCACCCCGCCCCACCCCTCCCCACCCCACTCCTTCTCACCAATTTCGGGGATCCAGCCTGATGGGGTTTGGCTCCGCATCGCGCGCGCTGCTTTGAGGCTCGCCTGTGCACCTTCAGTGGAGAAAAAAGAAGCCCTACCACCCCAAAATTCGCCTCAGCCCCCCCCCCCTTCGCAAACTTTTTGGAATCTCGCGCCCGCCCCCCAAAGCCGATCCAACTCGAGAAAGTGACCAAATCCCCTCTAAAAACCGCAGAAACCGTTCAAGAAACTGATCAAATCACCCTAGAAACCGGGCGACTTCCCGTCCTCCGGAAACCGGTCAAAATTCTCTCTCAAAGCCCCGGTCACATCCCCAGAAACAAGTCAAAATCCCTTTCAAGTCCCCCACTCCAGTCAAATTCACCTTCGCTTGGCCCAAGCTCACTGCCATTCTGTAGCTCTCTGCAGCTCTCGTTCTGGCCCTTGAAGCCATGTGGAAACACGCAGACATGCACCCACCGTCTACCTTGGAAGCCAGCTCAAGCAAACACAAGACTTCAAAGCAAACTAAAGCAGCCAAAAGGGGACGGACTGGTTGAGGCGGGCAACGCGAAGCGTTTGCAATAAACGTTGTTTGAGGGCGGTTGGTTCCCTTCTAATCATTGCCGAGCTGAAGACTGCCAGGAAAAAAGCTGTCTCCTGCAAGAATCTACTGTTTGGGAGGAAGACCGCTTTTGGGAGCCAAAACGGGGGACCCCTTTTTGGGGTGGGTGTTTTTGTGCAACCAAAACGAAAGCCGAGGCCACGTGAATCCGCCAGGAAGACAATTCTATGCCCTTAAGATTCGAAGCCGCTCGACCGAAACTTCTTGGCACGCCTGGGCCCAAAGTCCGACACGCTGGAGCAATCACCTGGCAGACTTTCCCCCCCCTCCCCCGTCGTGGGTTTCCACAGGTTCAAAAGGTCGCCAACTTAGAGTGAAACTCCTTTCGGGGTGATTTTTGCTCCCAAATGAGCCATCGATGGTCTCAGAAAAACTCCTTTCGGGGTGATGCTTGCTCCCAGATGAACCGTGGATGGTCTCAGAAATGGATCGATCCCCGTTTGGGGGGTCCATGAACAATTACAGGCTAATCATTCAAGCACCACAACATCTTGCAGCATCACCTGAGTCGCAATCAAAACCTGGTACTAAAATGGTCTACCCAGAACCATGTAAAGAACTAAGAAGGCGGCCGCAGCTATTTCTGGCTGGGATCGTCCCTTACTAACCTTCATCTACCCGGGTTTTGATTGTGGCTCACCTCTGGTTCCAGATAGCAGGTCATTGTGACTCTCTGCCATTCACCGACAGGGGTCACTGGATGCCACTGGAAGCTCTGAAGGGAATCCCACTCCCTCCTTGCCGCTCACTGGACCAGGTCATTGCGACTCTCCGACCGGGCTCCCAACAAAACTTCCCTGCGCACCACACCAACCAAACTCAACTTAGGGCCGGAAAGCTGAAGTTCAAAACCGCGGAGTGTTTTCAACTAGGTCCTCCAGTATGTAGAGAGGTTAGAATAAGGGTACCAACTTTTCCCTGTAGTCTATTTTAGTAGGGGAACCCCCCTCCAAAAAAAAAAAGCAAACGGGCACTACCGGGGCACCTAGTCGAGATGAGTCGCAATCACAACCTGGTGTTAAAACGGTCTACCCAGAACCATGTACCGGATTAAAAAGGCGGCCGTAGCTATTTATGGTTGGGATCGCCCCTTACTAACCTTCATTTACCCAGGTTTTGATTGTGGCTCAGATGAGAGAAACCTACAAACAAAAAAACCTGACGCCCGCCTGTCCCAAGGCCTGTGAGAAAGCCGCTCACGCTGTGGCTCAGGCTCTTGGCGTCGAAGAGGTCGGCCATGCCTCTCGAGAGGTCGCCACGAATCTGCGCGAATCGGCAAGACTCCTTCGCCCTGGTAAAATGGAGCAAAAAAAAACACAACTATCTAAACCAGTGCCATCTATGTTTAGCCAAACCAAGCGAAAAAGGACACCTATCCTATGCTCGTTCTGTGGGCCGTCATGGATTCCTTCAAAGCAATCCTGTCCATTGTAATGTCGGGTAGGCAGGTTGGAAAAGTCCTCCCAAAATATGATTCTCCCCACCCTGAAAAGATACAGGGGGAGGACATACTGAAAATATGGTTTGCTGTGGGAACAATATGGCTGCCTGTCCGGCGGCGCGGAAAAAACGAAGAAGAAAAACTACGCTTCCAAGCGCTGGCAAAACGAAACTAGTACTCTTCTATCTGCGAATACCCAACTAATACTACACCAATACTAGGACCATCCTGAGCCAGCAAACCCAGGTGCCAAGGGGATGGTACAGGGAAGCCCTGAAAAGTGAATGGCAATGAATTCTTTAGGGGAGGAACTAAAGAGAATAACATTATCTGGGCCATTGCACACGAATGCTAAACCAATACTAAATGAATACTAAACTGATACTAAACTTCTACCAACCTAATATCACGCTAATACAAACCAGGACTCGACTACTAACTAATACTGAACCAATACTAAGACAATCCTGAGCCAGCAAAACCAACTCAAAACCAACTGAGGCCACACCCTTCACAAAATCGCGGCAAAAAAAAACAAGGGGGTGGCAGTGGGTGGTACAGGGAAGCCTCGAAAATATAATGGAGACAAACAGAATCCCTGAGCCAGTGCGGAGGAATGCTCAAAAAAACGAAACCAATTCTAAGGACTACTGAAGCAGTATAAACGAATACTAAACCAATACTGACTAAACAAACTCCAAGCAAAGAACGTCTAAAAAAATCTACAACTGTACTTATTGAGAGACTTCTTAAATAGGCCCAACTCCGAGTCTTGATTTGTTTTTACTTCTCCCTGTTACCCCCCCCCACATTCAAGTTTGCTTCAATGTCTTTAATCAAACCTTCAGTTTTTTTGTTTTTTATTTTTTCCATGGCACCTTGCTGCCTCATCCTTTTCCGATCTACATGCCCTCTGCCACGCTGGAATGCGTCTCACCGATGCCGGCAGACGCTCAGACGCTAGACTCTAGACCATGATCACGTCGGGCAAGCTGAATTTGGCCACCATCCTTGGCGCAAGGCTGTTCGTGGTGAGCCTTCGGGCCTAGACCAGCTTCAATGCGCCTAGAGCGATGCTTCTCTTCTTGCATCAGAATTCTTGCCTAGTCTTCACGAAGGGAGCTGTTGTCCGATGAGTACTATGGGAATCTGGCTCACAAAGCATCGTCTCGCTGAGATCGCTGCAAAGTAAAGATCGTTCCAACTCAGGGCTGCGGGAAATGACCACTTCCGTGATACAACAAAATGGGCTTCCCCAAGACGCCCTCCGCGCCCCTTAAAAAGGGGGAGATTCCCTGATATCACAGAAGTGGGGATAAACCCCTTGATCCCACAACCCTGAACAACTCCATCAAACAAACACACCATCTCACGCGTCGTCCAGGCCCACTAAGAAACAACCTCTGAGAGTCATGAGTCTGGCGCTCATGGGCCCCATACCTCCTGAACCTGGCGAGCATCCCTTTGCCCCAACCAAAAGGACAGGAACACAAGAAGAGCAGGGAAAAAAAGTAAGCACGAGGTGTCTCTGCCACTTATCCTGGGCAGGCAGGGAAAGTCACTGCATTTCCCCAAGTCAAAAGCTGATCAATTGAGTGGTGGCTTTCTATTGAAACTCTCACCACATTGGTTTGGCTCAGACACCTTGAAGGAACCCAAGAGGCATGCTCAGACACATGGCTGAGGGTCACAAATGAGTGCCCAAAACAGAACCCTGGTTTTCTGGCACCAAGCACTAAAATCTGCGGTTCTTTTGGTGCTTTGATTTTGACATTTTGACCCATACCCATCATCACCGAGTGGCATGCCATAGTAGGTGGGATGGGCATTGGCCCACAGCTCCCCAGCCCACTGCGACGCATGCGACAGCGCGCCCTGCAGGGCCACTAGGCCGGTGAAACCGCAGGACATGGCACCGGCACCTCGGCTCGAGGTACAGATGGGGCGAAGTCCAAAAAGGGATGGAACCACGGAAAAATGGATGAAACCACGGGGCCAAATGGTTGGGGGATCCTGTTTCTGAGGCTTGCAGGTGCGCAGCCGTCGAACACCCTTTTGATTGCGGTTTGATGCAAGGAAGGCGAGTGATTGTCAAAGGAAAATCCGTCGCTTACGCGGATCTGTGCCATGTCCATTCGGCTGCAAACGCAAACACCGTGGCTTTGCGGGGCAAGTGTTCCATGCGGGCCCAAAGAAACGAGCGCTCAAACAACAAGACAAAATCCCAGCCAAGCAATCCTCAGAGGGAACAAGCTATACCCCCTACTCCAAATACCTCCGCTTTTGTTGTGGGTATTTTTTGATTTACTACAGGGTTGACATGATACCCTCAACAAAAGTGGGGCATGGACAAGCGCGTACGGGCGCTAACTTTGTTGCATTGCGCGGGAAGAAAAGCGCAACGCATATTCTGCCACTTGTCTCTGCACTCCAAAATGACCTGATGATGAAGCGGCCATGAGAAAAAGCAACCTTTGAGTGAGTTCCAAAATGCGTGATCCCCTCGTCATTTGTGCCATGGTTTTCAGACTCCATTTGTAGGAGTCTGCCATTCTTACTCCTTATCACGCGTCGCTGCGGCTCTTTGCCGGGCGTCGCTGCAGACGGCGTGCCTCCACCAGCAGGCTGGAGGCATTGCTGGTCGAAACCCAGCGCCCCACCGCATCGTCAAAGGGCTGCGCGCAGGGGCAGAACCCATAGGGACCTCGCCGAACGTTGGGTCGAGTTACAAGCTAGGTCCTCCAGTAGAGAGGACTAAAATAAGGGTACCAATTTTAGTAGGGGAACCGTCCCAACCAAAAAAGAAACGGTAAAAGGCACTACTGGACCTAGCAAGTGATGCAAAGCAAGGCCGAGGGCCGAGTGCTTGGAAGAGGAAAAAAGGAACCCAGAAACCCCATGGCCTATCCATGAACATAGTCCCACTTTTTGGCTTCTTGTTTGAATTTGCCCGGCAAGTTCAGAAAGGGAATCCAGGCAAAGGACTCGTGACATGATGAAACTGGAGACTTTGAACATCGCAAGGCTGCAACCACGATTTGCTGGCCCAGATCGAGGTTGCGAAAGAGAGGTAGACGATGCAACGGAGACTCACGCACACGCAACACGTGAAGCCGACAAGAAAAATGGAGAAGCCTTCGATCAGACTCCCTGGAAGGCTCGATCGGAATCCTGGGCTTTGGCCGGCCTGGCTCTTCCCCTTCGGCTTTGGTTTCCCTTTGAATCCATCCCGAACCAAAAAAGATACCGAGCCTCCAAAACAACACACTCACACCACTTGCTCAAATTTTCAGATTGGACCCCCCAAACCGCAAAATTGGCTACCTGTCCTTTTGCTTTCCCTCCCCCAAAAAAAAAAAGGCCAGGACAGGTGGCCACTCTTCAGGTAGGTGTGGGCCAGGTCGGCGGAAACCAGCCAGAACACTCCTAGGCTGCGACGCGTCCGGAGTCCAAGAATCCTCGAACGAAATCAGCGCCCTAGCCGCAAAAAAACCATCGAGAAAAAAGGGGGTGCCGGTTGCTGAAGGAATTTTAGATCAATCTCCAAGCTGGGCTTTTCAAACAGGGGCCACGTTCTAAGACTGTGCTGACCTTCCGATGGCTATAAACTCAAAACCACACCGCTAAAGGAAAGGTTCAACCAGTACCTGCAAATGGTGAGCTCCAAAACGGGGTAGGGTACCAACCTACCATTGGCACAAAACAATCACAATATCTGCGGCCTCCTTCGAACAGAAAGAAGCCGCAGCCTTCTTCATCACTTCGACTTGCATTCAAAGCAGCGCTGCGGCAGCTTTTCCAGGAAGCTCCCAGCAGTTCTTCCCAAGTGCAGCAGCTCTTCTACCATCTCGGCGGAGTGATTGAAGCGCCTTGCGAAAGCCCAAGCCGAAGGCCGAAGGCGGCGCTTTGCCGTATGTTTGGGCAGTGCCCAACAAAAGGACCCGCAAAGGGCCGATCCGGCCATGGGTTCCGTTGCGCTCATTCAAGTGAGCCGCCAAAAATTGCAGAATGCAGTCCTCCGAGCTCGAAACCTGGGTCTGAGGCTCCTTCAAGGGAGCCGTGTTGAAAATCGGATCTGCGAATTCCAAAATCTGAAATACACCCAAAACCGAAACAAGTCATCATGGTGAAGGACCTACATCATAGGGGTTTCGCGCAGCTTTTGGGATGGCTCATCCCCCCCAAAAAAAAGAAGAAAGACAAAGAAAGGCAAAAGGGGAAAAAGAAAAAAAAGGAAGAAAAAAAGGAATTGTACAAGAAATGGAATTATCTCGCCGATTTCGAACATCTACTTGCCAAGGCACCGCAGTGGGAAGGACATGGGCAGAACAGGCGGCAGCTGCCCGTCAGCTGCCGCGCGGACATACCTGGAACCCCAAGTAGCAACTTTTTCCAGCCACCATACCCACTAGCAGCCCCATAGTTTGGCAAAAGTAGCTGGAAAATAAGGGCAACTGGGGATCTAGGTACCTTGCACATCAAATTTGTTCTTCCTTTGGGTTTCCCAGAATAAGGGCAACTGGCGATCTAGGTACCTCGCAAATCAAACTTGTTTTTCCTTTGGGTTTCCCAATGTAAACCAACCCTAGAAAGAGCATCCTCAAATAACGACATGAGTTGCTTGAGAGGCGTGGGGAATCAGCAGGAGCCAGGGCAAAATGTCTGGGTTTGAGTTTGTATTTTTTTGGGTACCCCTTTTCTGGTGGTTTGAGATGGAAACCAGAAGTGGTGTTTGAGACGGAAAAGGGGGGAAAGGATGGTTGCGAAATCCGGAAATGGCAGTGGTTGCCCAAAACAGGCACTGGAACATTGGAGGAAAAAAAACCGGACTAAAATACCTGCGGCCCATTTCCCGGTTTTCAACCAACTGCATAGGTTTCTGATGTGAATTCACAAACCTTCTGGGTGTCCCTTCCTGTGGCGTATCCTTTCGTGGGTTGCCCCACGGCCCCCGCCGCCGCGTCCGAGCGTCGACAGCGGGAGGATCTCCCCCCAGCTCACCGGCAGCGGCCGGGCATCGGAGAAGCCGCGCAGGCCCTCCACGGGCAAATTCTCCGCCTGCGAGCCCGAGCTGAGAAAGATGGGGTTGTGGGTCCTCCAGATTTGAGAGGTTAGAACAGGTGGGTGCCGACCTTTTTCTCTCTATGGTCCTGTTTTAGTAGGGGAACCCTCCCCAAGCAAGGGGAGAGAAGGGCACTACTGGGACCTGGTTGGTTTGGACAGGGCTTCCTCCTGGTTGGAACTGAAAGTGTCGATGGTTTCAATGGAAACCTCCGGCAAAAATTGCAACTTTTGAAGGCGAAATCCGGTACCCCTGTTGGACTGCAGGAATGTGGATGGAAGGCCTTCGATCAGTATGCCCCCCCTTCCCTTTTTTGAGGACACGCACAAATCAACTAAACACCTCCAGTTGAACTGGTTCGGAACCGTCTGGACCGCAAAACCGTGGATTTCACCGGGGCCTGGCCCGACGCCTGAGCTTGCTGACTCAACCTTGACATGCAAGAGAGAGCCCACTCGTCAACCCAAACGCCTGGAAAATCAGAGTCAAGGGGATGATTTACAAGCATGATTCTCCCCGGATCATACATAGATTTCCTTCTGAGCACCCACAGCTCCATCTAATTGATGGGGCCCTTATGATGAGATCAAAGGAAATTCTTCCAGGATGGCAAAAAGCCTTTCTTTTCAACTTGCTGCTTGGTCCAACTGGAAGGTGAAACTGGAATACCTGGCGATGCCGAGCCTCAAGGCGCGCTGTGACCCGCATGAGGAAACCCTTTGGCCTGAAGGGCTGACAGCAATTCCAAGGCCACCTTCGTGGGCGTGGAGAAGTTCATCGGAACCTGCAGGGGGAAACAACTACACCGCTCGGCTTAAGCTGTTATTTTTTGTGGGAGAACCGGTCGATGATACATACCTCCTGGTTCAGTACGTTGACCTGAAAAAGAATGTCGGGGGTATGTCATGTGTCTCAAATCTGGAGTTTGGGGTCCCAAAAAATGGTAGCCCGTTTGGTTTGCCTGTAAAAGGTTGAAAGGTACCCTCAGAACACACACCACACGGACCTCTATGTGGAGAACCCTCAAAGGAGGGTTCTACCCATTCACTTGAAGCCCTGATCGGGCTTATCCTTGACCTTTGCTTTAGGGATGGCCCAACATTCCGCTGCATGATTCAACATTATGTTGCATCGCTGCAAGTGGCCGCGGGTTTGATTCCCACGGCCACTTGCGGCAAAGCGGCGCCTGGCGGCCCTTGCCCGCGGGCGAGTCGTCCAAGGGCGAGCTGCCGGCGTCGCGGGCGTTCAAGTAGACCAGGTAGCGCTCGGAGAGCTCCAGGCCGTGCCTTGAATTGAAATCACACCGTTGGGAGGCCTGTTTAAGGGAGGGAGGGGGCGGCGGAGGGGGGAGGGGAGAAAGGGCATTTGTTCTCGCCGCGAGCGAGGCGGTGCGCATGAACGCTTTAACCCCCCAAAACCACGTAAACCAACGCGCAGAAGTCTCTGCAGCTTTTGGGACTGTCCCTTGACCCGGGGTTTCACGACCGTTGCTCACGCTTTGTTCCACCCGGTCGCGGCGTGCTGAGGAAGATGATCTCCGGCCGGAAGCTCGCGATGTCGCGGCCCAGGCGCAGCGACATCTCGTGGAGATGCACCGAGCCACCTACACGAGCAGCTTCCGGCGGACCAAAGGGCGGGGCTGCTTTTGAGGGCGCCTTCTTTGGCTTGTTCAGGGAAACCACAACTTTGAGGGCGGTCTCATGTTGAGATTAAACACAAATGCGAGTCCCTAGATGTATGTGTGTGTGTGTGTTCTTTGGAAGAAAATGGAAGGCGTGTTGTGAATGAACATCGAGCCGAACTGCAGCCAATGAAATCCTATCTATGTTCAACCAAACTAGCTCCAATGGCGAGATCCTTGTTCCGACCTCCCGCAGCACACATAGGTGTACCGTTTGAAACCCGCCTGCCTGTGTTGTTGACCAGGCTCGGGTCATATGCAAAGTCCCCGTGCGGAAGCACTCCCGCACCGATAAGCTTGCCAGAAACCAGCGGCAGGAGCAGAAGCAGGATCTTCGCCATCGGATGGCACCGATGCCTATTGCATGAAAGGGAAAGCTACAGGAAGCTGTGGCTCAAAATTAAACAGGAGGGGTTACGCGGGTTTTGGTCCATGTTTCCACATACCAAGGTTCCATTGTGGTAGCGGTTTTTTGAGCCACAGCCAGGAGCAAAACAAGAAGCCCATGTGGGTCCAAATCCCTACACAGAAGCCTGCTTGGTGCGAGTTCAGTGCTCACAATGTCGAGCAGTATGCTGCGTCTTGTAAGACATCCCCAGGTGTCCTGTAAGACATCTCCGAGTGCTGGCCAACAGTACTTCAGCCGTCGATGGGTTCAAGAAGACACTGTATCCTGCGGTCAAATGCTGCAGCAAATCTTGCCAGAAGCATCACTCGGTCAGGATGTCTTTGATCCAAAAGGGCCGCGGTATTTTTTGGGAGGCCGGCAGACATGGAGAAACAAAACAAAAGCTCCCTCATGGGGAAAATTAGTGAGTCCCGTTTTTGTCTTAGAAATGTAGAGCTCATCCAGGTCCACGCACACTTCCGCAGCCAAGCCTCCAGAGCTTCGCGCTGTTGGCCTGAAGCTCGGTGCATCTCCAAAGGGACCCCCAGGTGGTTGGTGTTCTTTTGATGTCTCTTGAAAACCAGGGCCTGTGCTGGTCAGAGGTCGAAAGGTGACAGGTTCATCAGGCAAGTCAAAGGGCGAGAAGCCATCACCCTGTCATGCCAGAGGGTTGCTGTGGGGCCGCGCTCGCTCTTTTTCTCCACCCTCTCCAGCTAAAGCGCAAGGTCGCGTGAGCTTCCCCCCAATCTTCTCGTGATCTTGACACTCAGCTGGCTCAAAGAGCGGGCGCGCCACGGGTTTGTGCCTTTCCGCCAACCTTGAAAAGTGGCGGCTCTTTCCGCGCGGCAAGGTGTGGCGCATACGAAGCAACTTAGGCTCATTGCTGGTCGTAAAAATGGGCACAGCGGGCACGAAACCCTGGTAAAGATGCTCGTGGCTCTTTGCCACTTGGGCGTAGGACGCTGACCTAGTGCCCTCCGCGCGACACCTCAATTCTCGAACTCCCAAACAAGGTGTTGGCATTCGGAACCAATCTGGAGGTGTCACGCCGGCTCGAGCAAATCACTCATCCTGTGCCTGCAGTCAACATATGGCAGTCGGTCCTTCTGCGCCCATCCACTACCCATATTAGCCCCTACACCCAATACCCTCCTTTTTACGGTATCATGTCAAGTGTTTTTCATGGAAAACCTGGTTTTCCCCAGAAAACCTTAAAACAAGTGGGTCTTTGGAGCAGGTGGGTAGCTTTCCCCTAGGCCACGATTCTCTTCCGCCATCTGAACATCTGACCGTCTGAGCTGCCCCGGCATCATCCTCCTCCTCATCCTCCTCCTCGTCGTCCTTGTCGCCTTCCTCTTCCTTGCCCTGGAAGGTCACCACGGCCTCGCTGCCGTCTTAGCTCGCTTCAGCTTGGGGAATGAACACTTCCGGTTGGTTCAGACCCCTGGGAGAAAAATATATATATATATATAATGTCCAGTGATAAACTCCTTTTAAAACCAACAAGGGAAAATAACACATATTCTTAAGCAAATGGAAGAAAAGGATATGGCCATGAGAAGCCTAGCTTACGTATTCCGGGCCATAGGTTTTGTTCTTTGTGCAGGGTGGCCATACTGTGGACCATGAGAAGCTGTGAAGAATCAAAGCCTGATCAAGTGGTCTACCCAGAAGATCCCGGACAGCAAAGACAAGGCAAAGCTGCCCCTTCAGACCCCCGCGGCTCCGAGACTCGCACAACCTCGTCCAACAGAGATCCTTACATTTTACACCTGAACACGTGGTTTCCCATGATTTTGGTGGAAAAAGCCATGTTTCAAATGGGCAAAATGTATCTTTTAAGGAGCCCTGTCCAAGAAGTGGCATTTGCGGCAAACAAAAGATTGGACCTCGCCAAAAGGCCAGCACTTGGGATTTTGGACCTGGGAAAAGCAGGCAAGTTGGGGGGTGGAAAGAAAATGGCTGGCTTCCGGAAACTCTCCTTTTGGCCTCTCAAAATTAAACCGAAAGTTCAGCCGCCAAAACCAAGAAAATGCGGTGGAGAAAAAAAAAGAAAAGAAAAAAAAACGCGCCTTGCAGCCCTCGGACACCGCATGCCTCGAGAGCTCTCCAGGGAACACCAGGCGCACTGCGGACTGGATGTCGCCTTCGGATCGATCCGGACGACAAAACACCTGAGTATGTGTCAACATGGGCGTGGCTCAAAATTAAACCTCAGGGGTTACGCGGGTTTTGGTCCCAGCTTGGTACCGGCTTTTTGAGCCACAGCCAAATAGGGAGACCCCCAAAAAGGGGTCCGGTGTCCGGTGTCCCTTTGTTTTCCCCGTTCACCAAGGTACCGACACACAATTTGACACACACCCGTTCTAGGGTCTTGGGCCCAATCTTGGATGCCCCCAGGATGCTGATGGGTAGTCTCTCTGGTTTCTCTTTGGGAACCAGAAAAGTTCATGGGGAAAGCTGCCCCGTTTCGGACTGGATCCAAGGCGAGAACCAACGGTAGAAGTTCCTGGGCAAACCAAAAAACTCGGAGCTTCTCCGGGTGCTTGGCCACTCTTGAAGCTCAAAAGAGCTTCAAACAAACCCCCTTGTATTTGGAGATCCCGCGTCAGACTCAAATGGTGTTGTTTTTAAAATGTTTTTTTCTCGGGAAACCAAAGGGAAGACTGACGCCATCTTAGGGAATCCAGTGAGGAAGGACACACCCATTGTGGGTGAGCAGGCGTTGCTTGGGTGTGAAATTTAAATCATTACGGGGAAACCAAGAGGACAACGCCGTGCCATGTGGCTGTGGGTCAAAACCAATGGGATCCCATTTTGGGGTAGGTGCACCACCCATTTTAGTCTATTTTAGTGCGGATTGACCCATGGCCACTTTGGGGGGGGGCCGATTCCCTGAAAAACGAGTCTAGCCCGGCCCGAAGGGAAGGCCAAGCGGCGAGTGGTGAGGGACTTCTGCCCACCTCTCCTGCACAGCTTGCCCGCCTGGCACGTGCCGCTGTTCGTTTTCTTCGTCTTGGTCCTACAGTAGAGAGGTTAGAATAAGGGTACCAACTCTTTTCTGTAGTCTATTTTACTAGGGGAACCGTCCCAACCAAAAAAGAAACGGTAAAAGGGCACTGCTGGGGGACTTGGTTGTTACCGTTGGCCCCTCCGCAAAAAGTTTCACTTGTTCTGGGTTTAATGGAAAACCCAACTTGATTTCCCCAAAAGTTGAAGTCTAAAGATCCAAACCAACAGCAGTCAAGCTTTAATGGTGCTTTGAATGTCAGGCTGGGTGGCTCGTCATTTTTTCAGAATCGGACCCCTGAAAATGTCAACGCAACCCCTATTCACCCAGAATGGGTCTGTCCTTTCTCCGCGGACCCCCCAAATGGCGTGTCCCCCCCCCCCCCCGAAAAAAGACGAAAAGAAAAACACGAATAAAGTGGCACCAAATCAAGAAAAGGAACCACACCGAGATGCCTTGGGGGATACCCCTGGCGAACCCACCCATGAAATAGGGGAACCACCCACCCTGCATTTCAAACCGGAAAATTTATAACCCCCGATATATGTACCGTTCAGGAGTTTCATCCTCCAAATTGGGTCCCAAGTTGCCATTCTTTCTCATGGGTGCCAAGTCCCGCAAAGACCTACCCCTCGCCCAAGAAAAACGTCCATTTGCTTCAGAATATTATTATTTGTTTTCCCTTGTTGGTTTTAAAAGGATTTTTTTATCCCTACTGGACATACTTTTTTTTCCAGGGGTCTTCACCAAACGGGGGGGGAAAAAAAAGAAAGAAAAAAAACGCTCCAGCGCCTCCAAGGAGATCCGCTCAAAGGTGTCCTCCACGCAGGACACCATCACCGCCATCGCCTGCGCCCAGGGTCTAAAGCCCATGGCCGCACCCCCAGTGAACATCCCAATACAACCACGAAAATAGGAAGCCTAAACTTGGTGGTGAATTCGCCTACCCAAAAATGGGATCCCAACACGGTTTTGACCAGCCACCTGGTGAGATTGGCGGCGCATCCCAGTCAGCCTCTCAGCTACACACTGAACGAATTTGATGCAAACTGCTGCCTGCTTGGAGATGCGCAAGGTCGGATGCACCTGGCAAGGCTAGCATTGTGACACAACATCATCCCTGATGCAAATTGCGTTGACAATTCCAAATCGTGAAATAAGGACTTCCGCGTAAAGGGTCTACAGCATAGTGAGCTCGTTTTTACCTCCGAACCGGTGGAATCAAAACCCAATAGGCAGCCGTCTCTTCGCCAAGACTTGCCAGGGGAGACCTCTGTACTTCCTACACCCAACACCCAGTGGTTTATTGGGCATCATGTCAACCCTTTTGCAAAAAAAGGAGGTATTACCATGGAAAACCGTGAGGTGTTCCCACTAATGCCGCCTATAAAAACCGGAGGTATTTGGCAGCAGAGGGCAAGCTCCAGCCGGGCACCTGCTTCAGGACTTTGAGGATGTAGTAGCCCCAGTTGGTCTTGATGGCCTTCTTGTTGCCCTGCACCGCTTCGAGAAATTGAGGCCAAGTCATCTGACTGGGCCCAAACACAGGGAACCCCGCAAAAAAACATCGTGTCCTTGCACAAAGGGTGAGGGGCGGGGGTTCCCGGCTTCCCCTACGTTTGGAAGCATGGGCAGATCTAGGGGTCGGTTCCTTTTCCATTCTTTTCAACCATCGTTCTTTCCCAAAACCGGCCGCTTTCCCTGGGTGTCCGGAGGTTTTCAAGACAAAAGGATCGTACCCCTAGAGCAAACCGACCACCGACCAAGCAGCTTCGCCTTCTTCTTCACGGGCTTATTGCCACCCTCCTCAGTGGGGGGCGGCGCCATCTTGCTCTGCTTCGCCTGCCAAGGCCGCGTTAAAGAGAACGCCCACCCAAAAAGGTCCCCGCTTTTCAGGAACATTGGGGCCCAAAGTGGGTGAGGTGGGGGGCGCGTCTTGGCTTTTCTCGGTGGGAACTTTCAGCGAACAAGCAAACCACCAAACGGAAGGCGGTGCGAGATAGATGGGACGAATCAAAACCACAGGCCAAAAGGAAAATGTTTATGTGCGTAGCTGGGCTATCCGTTTACTGATCCCCTGCTAAACGGTTTTCCTTTGTGGCTTAAAAGGAAACCCCGACCAAGCCCTAAAAAGCTAAATACCTACGGGGACGGCTGAGAACCGCCAAGAGATAGATATATACATATATAGAGCCTATATATATATATATATATTATAGTCCAACGCCCAGCTTCTGTGTGTGCGCCAGGACACAAAAGAGCAAAACTTGGGGGCTGCTTGGATCGCTCAGTCGTTCAGGAGCGTGCCTTCAGCGACATAGCTAAGCGGCTACTTGGATTTGATGCTCCTCGGCTGGTGGCTGCACTCTGAAGAACGCTCGATGCCTGATCCCCAATCGCGGTTGAACCAAGCTGATGTTAAACATGCCTAAACAACTGCATGATTGCTTAAGCGGAACCTTTGGCGTCCCTTAAATTAAAGGGGAGCCAGATTATGCTTGTTTAACCGCATTTTGCCAAACCCTTGTTCTTCATGCAGCCAAGGATCTGTGCAAAGGAAAAGTACGGCCGCAGGCGATTTGAGCCAAACTGATCGGAATGGAAAGCAGAAGTTGACAGCCTGAGAAGCAAAGCTCGGGATCGTTTTGTGCGACCCAATACCCACTTGTTTAGCTAGTATCATGTCAACCCTTTACCACGGAATATCGATCGGATTTCCAACATATACCCTAAAAAAGTGCATTTTTGTTGGGTAGGGGAGAGTTTTTGGTGATTGTAGTGTCCGCAGCGACTGGACAGGAGCACAAATATCCTGTGAATGCAAAACCATTCCACCTTGTCCACACCTGAAGATCAGCGGTAAAGAGGCCACACGCAAAACAAGAAGGGTTCCATTCCTTACTCCAAGGGTGTAGGGCGGCTTCAACAACTGGGTTGGGGCTTGAATCAAACCCGGTTGATTTCCCCACACAAAAAAACAAAAAAATGGGCTTAGGCCCACCTCGCGGTCAAAAAAGTTCGGCACGCTAGCACCCGGTCGGCTGGGAGGCCGGCGGCTCGGTGGCCGGACTTGCAGCCGCCTGCGCCTGCGCCCTGGGCACAGACTGATAATAAATTGCCCCCCCCCCCCCCCCCCACCCCAGGAAGCAGATGGCACAGTTCCCTCAAAATACATGATACACAAGGTGGATTATGGCATAGTTCATTGGATATTGATGGTAATATATATATATAATATAATATACATGGTGACATAATAAACATAGTGAATCTGGTTGCGTATTGGGATGACTAAGCCAAATGGGAGAAACGACCCCATCTACGGTCACCCGAGTGTGCAATTCAGTGGCGGATTCCAAAGGAAATCGATGATCACGCTGGTCTGGGCTCACTCTGCCCCAGGTCTCAAATTTGCCCTGGCCACATCGCATGCGTCTATGCCATCCTACGTTCGGCCGGAAAAAAATGGATGTTCTGAGCCATCTGTTTTGTTCGCCCGGAAAAAAAACAAGAAGAAGAGAAAACACACATGGCTATTGAGTCAAAACCCCGGTTCCCCGGTGAACACCCAGAAAGCCTTCTACAAAGACAACAGTGGAGCAACCATCCCCAAAAAGGCAACTTAGGTTTTAACCCACAACCACATTGGGCATTTCCACCTGGCCAGCTTGGGTCCAAAGATCCCCCGAGCCTTGGGGCGCGGGGCGGCGAAAAGAGCTCGAGACCTCGAGGGCCCGGAGGTTCGATCACCGTGGGAGATGGGAAAATGCCAACTTGGCGCCATTTCCCCAAGTGGCCATGGGCTTTTCAAAAGCCAAATCGTACCCCCAGCAAACATCCCAATCCCCACTAAAGTAGACCTACCCGAAAATGGGATCCCATTGGTTTTGACCCACGGCCATTTCCCATATCAAACTTAGTTAGGGTGCATTTAGGGGGAATCCTCCTGTATCCCTGGTTCCCCTTGTATCCCTGCTCGTCGGTTTCCCTGATTGTACCGAACATTCGGGAATCAACCGCTGCCCTATCGCCATGGTGACGGCGTCGAAAAAAATGCCAAACAGTGCGCCCGCTACTGCCGGCTGCACTTGAGCTCACTTTGACCTCTACACCTTGCAGACTGTAAGATCCCGTCTGCTGATGTAGTCGTAGATCTGGTCCAACCTTCCCACGAGAGGTCAGCGTCTTCCAAACATGGCAACCTATCCAATTCATGATCCCCAAGTTCTGGGCTGAGATATTGGGCCGCAATGGAGAATCTGACCCAGGGGTTGATCAAAAGCTGGTTCCATGGGGTGACCATCAGGAAAAGTGACCCATGCTCAAAACTGGGTGGCCGAAGATTGATCAATCCTGAGTTCGCCAGAAAACGAACATTGGTCAACGGGCCCCAACACATACGCTACCTTTCGAAAAGGGTCGCCCTCAACCACACACCTGCATGAACAGCCGTGGTTTTCTGTTGGTAATTGTCTAAAACGCCTCCAGGAAGCTGTGCAGGGATTTGCCCTCCACTAACAGAAGGCACCTCTGGAAGATACGAAGATGATGTTCCTGTAGGGACCATTTCCCTGGCGCCATGGCATTTGTGGGAGTGAGGGTAGCCAAACGCTGCAACGTTGAGCCGGCATCCCAGGCCTGTTTTGGACCGGCGACTGCTCTGCCTTGGTTACGAGGGAGAGGTTTCACAGTTGGGTGGGTTGGGTGGGTGGTTGGGTGGGTTGGGTGGGTTGGGTGGGTTGGCTGGGTTGGCTGGGTTGGCTGGGTTGGGTGGGTTGGGTGGGCTGGGTGGGTTGGGCGGGTTCTTGCAAGCCTTCAGGTGTTTCCCGTCTGAAATGTGTGTCTTTCATATCTTCCACGTCTTGCATTTCTGTCATGCGGGCACGGATCAATCTTCAACCGCCAGAAAACCGCAGGGTTTAGTCCTTGGTTCCATTCACCAGGACAATTCATTTCGGGGTTTACCCAAATTTTTTGACCAACCGCGCCCATGTCCGGCGAGTCTGATTTGGCGACGGCATCTTCCCTTTTGGGGCTGCCGCCGCCGGCCGGCTCTCGCCAGGCTCTCTGTTCCTCAGCTGAATCCGGTGCCATGAGTTGCCACTCAAGGCATTCAGTAAGGCCCAAGGTTTGAGTCCAGGCCGTTCTTTGACAAGGCCACAACCCAACGTTACGAAGCCCCTTTGAGTGATGGTCTTGATCCTAAATAAGTTAGAATTGGCTTGGGTGCTTTAAATCCAAACTTCGTACCCTGTCCGCTGACATGGAGCCTGACTGAGGGGTGGAAGACTATTTTGCGGTAAACCGGACCCTCGGGTGGGTTGCATGTTAGTGGACAGGTGGCTAATGGTGAAAGGAGGAACGATGAGTAAATTTGCCCCCTGGAAGGATACCTCCCCCCCACGCTCCTGCAAAGCTTCGGAAGGAACCTTCTCATCGAAGGAGTTCTTATCTAAGGGTTCTGAGAGAAACTTTCTGAGGGCGAGGTTTGCCCTTTTGATAGTTGCTTGGATGCTGGAGCCGGCTCGCGGCTTGCCCGATTTTGTCAGGGCACAGGTCAAGATATCGGAGAGTTGAATGGGAAATCAAGACCAGAACTACAAATTTTGAGAGACTTCTCAACATTCGGGGACTCTGGTTTCCCCCTAAAGGTTTTCCCTAAAGGGTGCTCTTGGGGTTGGTTGAAAGGAAAATCAGAGGGAGCGGACCCATAGAGCGACCTTCCCATTTCTGGAAGCTGAACATGATTTGCTCGGCTGCAAGCGGCTGCAGGCTGCTCGGTCCAAGCGATTGAAGGTGCCGTGGATATCTCTGCGATTGATGGTCTTCTGCTCCATTTCTCAAAAGCCATGCTGACGCACCTTCACACACACACACACACAACACACAGCGCGCACGCAAGGAGCAAGAAAATGATTTGGTCAATCCACCGCCACCGCTTTTGGAGTTGGTGTTCGCTTACCCAGTGACCCTGGTAGAGAAAGGAAGCCCTTTTGGGTACCTTTCTAGGGGAAACCCACTGAACACAAAAAGAGAAAGGGACAAAAGGAGCCTTTTCGAGATTACCCGTGCTTTTTGTGGGCTTCCTGTTTTGGGCGCTTGTGAAAAGTTGCTGCAATTCGAGCAAGTAAAGGAGGCTAACTCAAACAAAAGGAAGGTTAGATTGCAAACCTCCCCCCTGCCTTCTGGGGGAAGGGGGAGTGTGGGGTCCCCAAATTCATTCCTCTAGTCCCATGACAAAGGAAAATGGAACCATAAGTGGAATTCCAGCGTCCAAGTTCGCGGCGGTGCCGCCATGCGCGCACATGAGGAGCGCAACAGCAGGACTTAGGACTTGGTCGAGTGGTTGAAAGATTGGAGTGTTGGTGGGGGAGCAGTATTCAAGATCATGCTGTCAGTGTGGGTCTGTTGTTGTTTTTACATGAACCTCCTTGTTTGCGGCTTTAATGAAAAACCTACATGAACATTGATCCCATGTTGGGGGGTCCGATTCCCAACAAAAAGACGCGCCCACCATATCAATATGTTCGCTTACCAACTCAACATCTCCAAGTGGACCTTCAACGTGGTTGAGGGCGCTGTGCTTGAGCAAAAGCGTGCTGAGCAAAAGCGTGCTGAGCTTCTGATTCTGGCGTGAAAAGCCAATCAATGCGGGTACACATTTATATATATATATATATGTATTATATTCTCACTGGCCAAGCATGACCTGCGAAAAAGATGTGTTCCGTGGCCACGGAGAGAATGACATAGGACTCAGAATTACCCGCTTTCCAACAATGGGAGTGGAGGATCGCATGGTGTTGGAAGACTGATCTCCATCCTGGAAAGGCTCACATCCTGTCCCCCCAATGGCTGGCTAATTGCCGGCACATCGATTTTGGGCAAAACGATGTCACTTTATGTCTAAGTGACTGCAAAAGCAATTTGCTATCAAGTATCACTCATGTGTACTTAGTGCAATCTGTGTAATGATACAAGTGACCTTCCAGGGTCCTTTGGGGGGGGGGGGGTTGCAGGGGAAAGGGGAGGCTGGTAAATTTGAGGTTTGGAGGCCAAGTTTGAGGTTGAGGAGTGTGTCACGGTGTGTCACGGCGTGTCACGGCGTAACCACAAATCCATGATTCTTGGCAAAGGGGCATACTGAAAGAACAAGGGTAGCCAATCGAATTGAAAAAGCACAAAAAGGCCCATGATGTCTGCTTCCTGCCCATCTAAACCCTTCTGTCGGAAAAAGCAAAACTTCACAGGTCAACAACAAGCAAGTTGGAAGATGTGTCCAAGAACATCCATAGAGATGACACCCTCTTGCACGCACATACGTAAGGACAAGCCCTATTGCATTCGCCATGTTTGCCGGATAGCTGTGTCTCACCTCATCGCATGTCCGCCGACAAGGGTCAGGAGTACCCGCAGCCCGCGCCAGGTGTCAGAAAGTGAGAACTTCCTGTTGGCGTGATGCTTGAAGGGGAAATATACCCCCTATTCCAAATACCTCCGCTTTTCAAGGGTATGTTTAAAGGAAACCCCATCATTTTGAGTAGAGGGTTGACATGATACCAACTAACAAAAGTGGGTAGTCGGTGTACGGGGTAGCTATCGTAGGGAACCCTGAGATTAGGTACGAGCCTTCAAGTCAATCGGAGAAGGATTGCAGTGAGCCGACTGTGCAAAACAGGCTTTGCCTCTAGCAGCGTAACCATGCTTCGCATGGCCTGCGAATCTCACGGCAGTCCAAGCTGCCTCAAAACCTTCGAATTCGGTGATATGGCGGGCTTACGCAATATGCGTATCCAACAAACCAACAAACTGAAAGGGGCTGCACTTTGCGGATCTCACTTGTTTTCCTTGCACCATAATGTTTTGAAGCTGATGGGAAGCAGCGGACCTTTCCCATGTCTTGAATCTCTGGTCACACGCATGCCGCGCCATGCTCGAGTCAGGCTTCGGCGACGGTCCTGGCGCGCAGAATGCGCAAAGGGCACAACCAAGGAATAGCGGAAAGCCCAAAACTGGCGGATTCCCCGGCTAAGCGTTCAACTTTTAGTGGGTCAAATGGAAACCCAACCGCTAAAACGCTAAAAAGCGGTTTAAAACCCAAGGGGATGGCTGGGAGGACATGCCCATAGGTTTGGTTCGATAGCCTGCCAAGGTCCGTCAAGGTTCCGCGGTCGAAATGACTTGCTTCAACTGAACATGGCAGAAATTGGCAAAATGTGGGTGCTCGTCCCCTGGCTTTTGCAGAACATTTTGTGAGCTGTTCGCCTGCGAAATGGATCATCGATCAGCAATTTGTCCGAACCTCGTGGCTGTGGGTCAACAATATAACCCCAAAATGGAATCCTGGTAAATGGAAACATGGACCAGAACCTGCGGTCCAATTCCTGGTGGTTTAATTTTGACCCATATCCACACGTTGGCTCGCTCAGTCGGAAAAAGCCGCCGCCTCTCAGCCTCTTCTTTGCCTGCCACTCCTTGGCCCACGCCGTGACATAAGGGTGTGTCTTCTTTTTTGGGGTTCGACTTGTCCCTGTCGGTTTCCCTTTAAACCAACCAACCAGCAAGGGTACAAACTAAAAAAACAAAAAACACAGGCCCGGTGCCAGGGTCAAGACTCCTGTTCTTCAACCTCTCTGAAGGGGGTCCATGGGAGTCAGCACTAACATGGAACCTGACCGAGTGGTAGGCAACTTTTCCTTTGAAAGGGATACTCTGGCGGCTCCAAAACCCATCGTTCTTCCTAAAGTCAGTGAAGTTCCTGCGACTGCTCGATCTTCGGCATGGGAGTTTGGACCACCATTCTAGGCCCCAAAAAAAGTTGGGGGGGGTGCCCCCTCAACTCTCAGCCTATACCAACGTTCATGGGCGTAGCGGGCGGACCACTTCCTACTGGGCTTCAATGATCTTCAATGTCCTCCAAACCCGTCAAAACTTCCGATGCCACCCAAATCCCTCTGACACATACCCTGCATAAACCCCAGGTCACTTGTGCAGAGTTCCAGGCTGTCCAGGACCCTGTGCACACCCTACATCAAACTCAGAGGGTCCCTTCAGAGTCTTTCAGGACAGCAACCAGCTTCCGTCCGCTTGAGTCCACTGGACAAAATGAACAAATGAACACACGTATGTCCAGCAGTGAAGTCGATTCCCTTGTAGACCAAAACAGGAAAGCAAAAGCATATGGGCCATCATATGGGTGTTTCTCAAAACACGGGACTGTCCAGGTAGGTGGTTTCCTTTTGACTTCCCTTTACAGCCATGCAAGGGGTCCCCGATTTTAAGAACCCCCTCTATGCGTTTCAGCACATGGACTTGCCAGTCAGACCCTCATGGACTCGCTGGCTCCGAGGGGCGCAGAGATGGACGGGAGCCGCGCCTTGCCTTTGGGGCCTGGGGGCCAGAAGGATTCCGATCTTGGCAGATGTGAGGCTGGCTGATCTTGACTTCCACCATACGAGACAGTGCTCAAGTTCATGGTGCCAGTCATGAAAAGCCGTCCCACACCCCGCCTGGCAGTGTTAGACACTTTCAGCATGATAGTGAAGGAGCTAGGATTCGAATGTTGGGGATCCCTCCCCAATGTTGTCGCAAAAAAAGAAGAGAACAACGGAAGGCCGTGAACCTTTTTCACCTGCCTCAACCTACTTGTCGCCACCTACTCAGCTTGCGCATCCAGACCCAAGGAACCCTCCGAACGCGAATCTCGCCTCTCGAGCCAAAGTCCTGGGGATTCGTTCGGTGAGTTCCAGGCACTTGGCCATGAAGCTTCCTGGCACCTCTTGGGGTGGGTGGGCATGAATCCCCAGGTCTCTTGAATTTTGCACTTGGTAGGGTTGCAAAGGTGATAGTTGGAGGAAGAGATTCCAATCTACTAAGTGGGTCCAACATCTAACTCCGGGTGGTTTTTGTATGGGCCTCCTGGGGCCCAGAGTGCGCTAAGCAAGCCCACGTCTTGGGCCATCATCTGCCCGTGTTGGGGGTGTTTGAGCCTCTGAAAAGCAACCTTCCAAACCCTCAAAATGTGTACCCTAGTTGAGAAGGGAACACGGGAACTATCCATGTTGCACCCCCCCCCCCGAAAAATGTTTCAGCACCTCAATGAGCCTAGTGCAAAAGGAACTTCAAAGCCAAACCGCTGCAAACCAAACACTTTACACCCGCAGTGCGTAATTTTGCGGAACACCATCCAACCCCACTTGGGTATGTGTCAAAGTGGGGGGAATCCCCAAGTGGGCGGTTCCTCTTAATTTTCCTTTAAGCAAGGCCAAAAGGGCACTGAACCTCAACAAGCACACGCCCACTTCAAGGCACTTCAGGTGCCTGAAGACATGCATCCAGAAAGCCTCTCTTTCCAAGTGAGTCCTCTAAATCGCGCATATGTGATTTCCGAAAGTTCCAGTCTCAGTCCTTTAGGACTTCAACAGGGCTCCCTGTATCTGAGCTGTCAGATTCTGTGGCTGAAAGCACAATTTTCAGGTGAAATCGAAAATCCACCGCTAAGCCAACTCAAAACCTAAAGAAAGACGCAAAGAACCGGACACTTCGCTGGTTGAACCGCCAAGCTTCACCCTGCCCAACCAAAAGGCGACCCAACTGCAGGGCGACTCGGGGAGTCCGAGTCCTCGCGCAGCTTCAGCAGCTTGTCGCCCGCCAGGCGCGGCTGCGAAGTGCACTTGGGCAGCTTGGCCACCTGAAACCGAAGCAAGGGGTGGGCCAGTGGGAGGCAGAAGGAAACTTGGGAGGTGGGGTGGGGTGGAAGGGGATGCAAAACCCTCTGATATGGAAAACAAAGGTGGGGGAGGCAGAAGGAAACTTGGGTAAAGGTGGGGTGGGGTGGAAGCGGGATGCAAAAGCGGGGGCATGGGGAAAGGGGTGGAAACCTTGGGGAAGCATGAGGAAGCCTGCAGAAAAGTTGGGCCCTGTGAAGGGCGTGGAGACTTGGGGGGAGCATGAGTAAGCCTGCACAAACGAGACGCAAAACGCAAACCTAGCAAAAGGTGGGACGTGGTGAGGGGTGTGGAAACTCATAAGACGTGGTGAGGGGTGTGGAAACTCATAAGGAAAACTGCAGAAAGGTTGGGCATGGGTTGGAGGCAAAAGGTGGGAAGGTGGGGCGCGGTGAAGGACTTGGGGAAGTATAAGAGCATAAGGAAATCTGGGTGGGGAAAGGGGTGGAAACTTGGGGGAGGCAAAAAGACTGCAAAGCAAGCCTGGGAAAGGTGGGCATGGGGGATGCATAAGGGGGAAGGACATGTGGTGTGGAAATTCGGGTGGGGACAAATGGGGCATGGGGAAGATGGATTCTTGGGAAGCAGAAGGAAAAGCGGGAGGCAAAAGGACAGCTGGAGGTTGGCACGGGGAAGATGTCTGCTTGGCTCCACATGGTGATAATCAGAAAAAAACAACCACTTTTTGACCAATCACCAAGATAGACTTGAACCCAGGGGTTCTCCATTTGGAGGACATGAACCTCCCCTGAGTTTCAGTCCATCTCGGGGTCAAAAAGTGGAGCCCTGGTGATAATGACATAGACAGGTAGGGGGGGGCAGCGGCAGGGACCCGAGGAAAGGGGTGGAAATGAAATATCCAGATGTCCAAGAGCACGACAGAGACTTGCGGGAAGCTCCGGGGAAACACAACAAGACCTGGCGAAAGGTGGGGGTTGGAAACTTGGGGCTGGCACCAGGCCAGGTGGGGTGTGGGGGGAAGTGGGGGGTAGAAACTGCCCTGGCGCTCGATCCGCCGCTGCGACGCTACCCCCCGTCGAAAAAAGCAACTTCCGAAAGGCCGTCCAGACTTTTTGTCCCTGGTGGGACACGGAATGGCCAAGGCCGCACGGACTCTTGCAAGCAAGGACTCTTACAAGGTACAGACTCTTTTCATTCGCGCCAGACCATGCGGCAGCTCTAAGACTGGAAAGACGCCTCAGAAAACCTGGGTAGGGCGTGGGGAAAGGAGGCATGGGCCTCTACTGACCGCGCTGCGGGCGTCTGGCCACAAAAGAATGAGGTCCTGACACAGGCAGAACGGAAGAGTGGAAAGAAGCCTGGCAACTTTCAATCATCGGCCAAATCTTCCCCAGACTTGAAAGCCTTCAACACCACAACAAGGCCCGAGTGCTCTCGTGGCTGGCAAAAGCGAGCGCTGCCTGAGGGCCCTGGCCAGAAAAGGAAGGCTGCGGGAGTGGGGCGGCTGGGGAAGCATAAGAACACCTGGACAGGGGGCATGTAAGAAGCGTGGGGAAAGGTGGGACGTGGGGAAGGGGGGGGACACAGTAAGGACACCTGCACAGAAGGCGGGGCATGGGGAAAGGGTGGGAACTTGTGAAAACTGCACTCCTGCTTCTCGCGTCTGACGCTTCTATTGCCACCAGATGAAGCAACAAAACCCTGCTGAGCGAAAATCAACGCCAGAGCCCTCGCTCGAACCCTTGGGGTGTGGGAGGCGGTGGTGATGAGCCCACCCTCAAGCGAATGCCAGGTAGGGACTGCACGCTCAGGTAGTTGCCACAGTCCCAAGAACTTCCGACCCTTGCGAGCAACGCAACGTGCAGCTACAACGCAGGCTGCGGGGCTTAAAGGCTCTGGGCAGAAGGCTTGTGCTGGGAGAAGCACGTAGCAAGCCAATTTGCAGAACTTACATCGTGTCGCGAGCACGCAAACACCTTGCAGGAAGCATGCGCCCGCGCCTCCCTCGTTGGAGCCGGAGCCCGAAGCTGTTGAAAGATTGGGCAGGGGCCAGGCAACAGCTCAAAACGACGGTCACAAGCTCACACAAGCACGTGATGGGCCCTGTGACAGGCTGAAGCAGGGCGAACAAGCTTGCCGTGAAAGCATTCTTTGCGCCTGTGCCAAGCTTCCCGACAGCACTTACTTTCTAGCTCGCCCAAGCCACCATTGACTTCCGATGCACCTTTGTTAGGGCGAAAACCACAACCAGAGTCATAGCTCTCTAGGGCAATTGGAAACATACGGAAATCTGGGGAAAGAATCGTAGAAGAAACCAAGGGAAATGTTGGAGGTGCTGGGGAGTGGGAAATCTAGGGAAACAAAGGGAAACCTGGATAATTTTGGGGAAACGTTGGGAGCGCAAAGACCTTGCTTTACGTGTCCCTTTGTCAGGTGGGTGGAATGGGAGCGCATGGACTTCGACCAATCTTGCGACCGGCGGGGTGCCACCCATGCCGCAAGCGTACTATGTCTTCAGTGGACGGAGAAATGGCCGGCGGTAATAGTCCCATGAACCAGCAAAAAACTCGGCGGCGAAACCGCAAAGCGGAGTTCATCCTCTTCCGCATCATCGTCGCCAGCATGACTGTGGGTCAAAATGGAACCCTGAAAGGGACTAAAACCTGCGGTCCCTGGTGGTTTAATTTTTTGACCCATACCCACATCACCATCACCACCACCATCGCCACCAATCATCGCCATCGTCACATGCGAAAGACAATGGGGTCCACACCTGCCAGCTGCCAGGGGCCACCATCTGCTGCCCAGCCTTCTGCAAAGGCCAGGATCCTGGCCGTGCAGCTCACGTATAGATGTTGAAAAGGTCTGACAAGCCGGCGAAGCTCACCGAAACTGCCCCCAAAAGGCAGTAAAAAACAACCAAAGCTCGCTTGACATGGCCCCAAATGGTCCTGAACTCCACGGAAGATCACTTAGCATGGCTCCAAGAGGTCTCCAAGACCACCGAAACGCACACCACAAAACAAGCCATAAGGTCCCAAAACCCAGATTAACATGTCGACCCGAAAGCTGTTGAATCCAAAAACAAAGGGGGCCATCTAGGTCCCGAGCCAAATTCTGGTGGCCGAATTCTCGGGCATCCGACCACGCCTCCAACTTCGTCACCCGCTTGGAAGAGGTTGGTCTCTGTTCCTCACGGTCAATCCGCAAACCAACATGGAACCCCAAAACCTAACCTTTGAGGGGACTCCCTTCTTGGAATGTTATCCGTCGCTCGTTTCCAACAAAGGCACGCAACTGGCAGGTTTCTCGCCTCTGTGCAAATCAGGTTTCTGGCCCTCAGGAATAGTCGGATTCCAGATGTGAACTCCCAGCTCCCCAAGTAGAAGTTGGCTCTGAACCAATCTGCGGCCAAACGGGGTGCGAGCCAACAATATACTCAGCCCCTCTGGCTTCCCCGTTCCTTTTAGTAGGGCCCAAACCCCCTTTCGGCTTGTTTGCGTCTACTAAAATGGCGCAGAGGTTGCAGGCCTCACTTCCTAACCCGCAAGGGAACCAGGTAAGGTTTCGAACCACCTCCCAAAAGTTGCAGCCTTTAGTTTTGGAGATCGGAGTTGGGCACCTTCTTTTTGAGGATATGCGTTTCAGGCTTTACCCCCTCAAAACAGCTGTTGAATTCCAAGCGGCTGCTCTTCCGCATCTTCATGAGACTAATGGAGCGAGCGCCCTGCAGCTTCAGGCGAACTTTGGCCTCGGCTTCGGCTTGTTTCTTCCCCGAAAAGTTGCCTGGGGGTTTGTGTTGGTGGCGTACCCAGTGAGTGGGCCCCAGTTACCGTTATAGTAGGCCACCAGCTATTTTCCTTGACTTTTGAGGTTGGTAGGGGTTTGTTTAGGGTGGTTGGGGGTTGGGGTTGGATCAGGCTGAATTTATCCTATTCGGAACATTACCCCACGGGGCAAATTGTAAGAGGAAGGGAAAAACAAAAAGTAGGGATGTATAGGGGCTTCGCTTCTTTTCCAGCCGAGCACCCCAAAAATGCTTTCGGGCTGCCTTTTGGTCTACTCGGGTGCCAACGTACGACTCAAATACACCCAGCATGCTTCGATCCAAAGCCTTCAACGAGAGCTCTTTCCGTCTCAACTTTGGTTGTTGCAAGGCTGCGAAGAAAAAGCTTCCATCACATCGCCCCGGGTGGGGTGGAGTGGGGTGGGGCGGGGCGGGGCGGGGCGGGGCGGGGCGGGGTGGGGTGGGGTTGGGGTGGGGTAGGGTGGGAAATCGAATGTGGCTCTCATTGACCGAGGCCGACTCCTCCACTTCTTCGATGAGCTTTTCGAAGTGTTTGTACCACTTCCTGAGCGCACGCGCTTGGCCAAACGGCAGGCTTGGTCGCCACTTGTGTGGTCGAAATAGGCCGACTTTTCGTACATGGGAAAAACTAGGGCTGGTCGCCAGGTGTTTGTGGAAAAGCACAAACCTGGCCGCCGCGTGAGCCACGGTCAAATTCGCTATGACACTACTATAGAAATTGAGCCCCCGGCTTTTTGTTGGACAGTTTTGTGAGTCCATCATGTCCCTCTCCAGATGGACCATGGCCAAATCAGAAAAGATCTTGACCGAAGCTCGTGTGTGTCACCAGCTCACATGGGGGTTTCACAAAGTGGGACGTGTGTGTCAAAATGGTGGCTCTCTGTTTCTCCCTTAAACACCACCCCCGTAGAACACCGAGACTCAAAAGCAGACTCTGAAAACTGCACTCGTTCAACCGGAAAAAAATTGGGCTCCTCTTACGTAACTGGGCTGTCTGTTTTCTGCTGCGCTGCTAAAAGTGAACAGCTTGTGGGTTAAATTCGGGGGATCCCACCACTAAACCAACTAAAAACAACAAACAAAAAACGTGGGTCAATTGGAAACCCAACCACTAAACCACTGAACAAACCCTTCTGGAACCGGACGATTCGCTGGTTGACCCGCCAAGACCGCCAAGGTGAAGGATCTTCAAGGCGTTTGAAGGCGAAGCGGTGAGCCACGGAACCCACGAGACGAAGGCAGACCTGGACGCCTTTGGCTTAGCGGCGCTCGCACCACGGAGGTGGCAAGGAGCACGTCATAGAAACCCACCCGGTAAACCTGCGATGCCACGGAATGGATCCCATCTTGGGTGACAAATGAGTGGTCAAGATTACCTTCTTCCAAGAGGACATGGGACAATTACGGCTTGTTTTCGGGCTCGTCCCCCCCCAAAATGGACCACGATGCAACACGCACGATTGTCCTTTGGTGCAATCGGAAGCTGATCCGTTGAACGGGTCTGGCAATCGTGGCGGCGTCTTGTCTGCTCAAAGGAAACAAGTGAAAGAAACACGGTGGCTGGAGAAGGTGAGGAATTTCTGAGAGCTGCCACTTCAGGTATTTTAAAGCAGCTGAGTCACCCAGAGTGAAAGTAAAGACCAACATGGAACAAGGGTTCATTCAGTCCCGCCCCACGTGCCCCATGCGCGTTGCTCCCGATAGGCACAAAACTGGGCATGCTGATCATCTTTGAGGTAAACTTAGGAACGGCTCGACTGAGCAACCTGCCCAAGTTCACAAGACATCCCTGTCCGACTTATCATGGCTTCCAGCCAGCATTCCACCATATTGTTGAGGATGTCTAGAGTCCCTACTAGTTTTAATTCCCTAAAACACACATGTGTGTGTGTGTGTGTGTCTCTGTGTGTGTGTGTTTCCGTATTCGAATCGCGCAGCCTTGCTTTTTAACATCACAGTTTTGCGTGGAAGGCTTGTTTCCCTTTGCATGATCTCTTCAGGTCAACCATCATTCTTCACAAATACTTTGAGGGCCACCAAAAGGGGTGAAAGCATCTTGGAGCAGCCACCTGCCACCGATGTCTTCACCGCACCCTACGGGATCCGCCTCACAGGGGGTGGCCGCGTGCATGGAGGCGCCGTAGTCCTGGGCAATGTGCTCCGGCAGCAGCTCCGTCCCCCCCGGGGTGAAGAGCATGATGTGCCGGTGCCCCATCATCAGGTTCATGCTGCCTCGCGCTCCGCCGGGCCCGGGAAGTTTAACCGTGGGAACACCGAATATGACGCCTCTGCCTTCTTCCAAGCCAAAGGGCTGGAGATGCCTTAAGCTGCTAGACTTGACAGCTTGCCTGTGACAAATCGTCGGGACATCATACAACGGATGTTCAAGACACGTCAGGGAAGGAGGCTACATGTCTTACTACGGTTACAAGTGGGCGAACCGGTTCCCTTGAGAGGATCATTGTCAGGCTCAACACAGCTCACGCCTAAAAGATATACTAAGAATAGTTTACTCCTACGACATGTACAACCATGACTAAAAAAGGCTTCAAAGATCACACAACTATATTCTAGTTAGGTTCATGCTTCCTGGCCGAGGTTGAGCGATGGCCCCTGGATTGAACCGCGAATGTAACCATCAAGCTGTTGAAACAAGTTGTTCTTTTTTTTGTGTGTGTGTTTTATATATTTTTTAGAGGGGACAAGGTGGTTGTTCATGCTGAAAATAAACTGAGCCAGGCTCTGCAAGTTAGCATGGAACCAAAATGCAAACCTTACTCCTTTTGGCTCAGGGCCTGAGGGCGAGTGCCCTCTCTGCCGGAATTGGAATCTGCAAGCATCGACCCCCGAAGCTGCTGGAGAAGGCTCTCAAGGGAAACATAAGGCGACTTGGCTGAATCAGGTGGCTGTGGGTCAAACATAGGGTAACCCCAAAAATGGAACCCTGGTAAATGGAAACATAGACTAAAACCTGCGGTCCCTTGGTGGTTGAATTTTGACCCATACCCAGGTGTTTGCAGTGCTTACAACCCTAACGAAACCCGCTGATTCATCTGCGGGAGACAAGGAAAAAAAGATCTCGCATCTACCGGTCTCCCTCGCTCCAAGGCCTTGCACCAGAATCCAGTAGTGAGGCCCTTGCCTGGCGGATGCCACCCTTCCGATCCTTTGAGCCTTTTGAGTCCATGTCCGAAAATGTCTGGGAAACTCACATGAAATTGGCCAACAGGTGATACTTAACCCCTTTTTTGTTGGGGGGGAGGGGTTGGGGGACGATGATACTGAATCCTCTTTTTTTTCTTTTTGGGGGGGGGGGGGGGCGGGGGGAGCTGTTCCAATGCCCTCTGAAGGTGGCCAGGGCCTGGGCTCCCGCGTTCTTCCCACCCTTCACGCGTCGTTTCAGGATGCCCCCCCCAAAAAAAAGCTGTAAATCCTCGCATCATGTCAGCCACCCACGCCAACAGGAGCCATCTGGCGCCTAAGTCACCTGCCCAGCCCCACCACTTCCGGCGCCGGGGCCCCCGGCGACTTGGATTTCGGCGTGAAGGTCTCGCCCATGCCGAAGGTGAAGCGCACCGCGTGCAGCGCCACGGCCCGGGACACCACGTCCTTCACCTCATCCGGATCGATCGATGCGGCCAGGTCGTCCTGGACCCAAATCCATGGCTCTGTGTGTGGGTGTGTGTGGTTGCTTTTGGGCTTCTTGTTTCTTTCGGGATGCCTTTTTTGGAGTGGTTTGAAAGGGAAACCAAAAGGAAGCTAGCATCTTCTCTCTCTTTTTGCAGGAGGGGGGGGGGGTTGGTTAAGAGAAAATGCATGCAAAGAAATCGGAACAGCCCAAGTTCCACGCACCAGAGTCAGCGGCTCCAATCACACTTGCCGCCAGGTTGCAGCAACATTGAACGGCAGGGCACACCTCAGGCGCTCCAACTTCGCCCGTGCCGTGCCGGGCACTACGGCCAAACGCAGACAGGCAGGCCAAGCCAGGCCCGGCTTTGGGCTTCAAGGCTTACAAAGCCGTGACACAGACAGCAGCCACCGGAGTTCCCCAAACAAGTTGATCACGTGTCTGGCGGCGTCCATGCTACCAATCCCCACCTTCGGAGCTTCCCAAGGAAGGCACGCGGCTCGGCACCCTGACACCCGGCTTTCACCCCCCCCAGCTCCGGGGGTTTCCGGGTTTGGCTCCCGCGGCTTCCGAGCGGCAACGGCATTCCACCTTCCTTGGATGCGCCGATCAAACCCCGGATCCGTGGCTTGGAGGTGAGCTGCGGTGATTCTTCCCATCCCAGAAACCCTCTGCAAGCACCGAAGGTTCAAATTCAGATCCAAACTAATCGGAACCACCAATTGAGGGTTGCTGAGATCAAATCATTCGGTTGCTGCCGTGCTCAACCTGTCGGACATGTTGCATTACAGGAACCCTTGAAACAAGTCGTTACAAGGACTTTTTAGACAAAGCATATCATAAATTGGTTCAAAAGGCTCCAATGCGGCCAAAACAAGCGGTCCAAACAAATCACGCGCACAGTATGACCGATCCTTTCGTAGCCATGACACCGCCTTCAGAACCAAAGCGACCCGACAACAAACAGATATGTCCGTCCGCGCACGCAACACAAGGAAACTACTACCTTCTGGCAGGCCTAAGGATACATGTTGAACCCAGAATTCTATTATAGATTCAGAGCAAGGCAGGTTATCGCCCTCAATGGTCCTAGATGGTTGCTAGTCACTGTTGGTCGCTCATATCACTCGTGGGCTGCAATGGCTCCCCAATGGCTCTGAATCAGTACATTACGAAGAATCCCCCTATTTGAACCATCTGTCAACAACCAAAGAGCATGTGACAAATATGGAAACTGAGACCCCCAAAACGGTGGCTGCCCTTGTCGCCTTGCTCCAAGCCGACCTCAGAACGAGGTACCCTTACCTGCAAGCCAACGGTTGGTTGGTCGGTCAGAGGGTGGGTTGGTTGGTTGGTTGGCTGGCTGGCTGGTTGCCGTCCTTGGTTGTTGGCCTGGTTGGTTGGCTAATTGTTGGTCGCCTTGGCTGGTGTTTTGACCGCACATGGCGTTTCTCAGAAGGGGCCCCTTCAGGTGGCTGGCCTGTTCCCCTTCTTCAAAACCATCCAAAGCAACCCCTACTTACCCATCTGGCCGTGTCTTTTCTCAGTAGATCCTCAAAACCGCGGGTTTTCCCGTTGGTGTTGCTAAAACTACCCAACAAAAACAGGCACCCTCAAACAAAGGAAACCAAAAGAATCTGGTGTCCCTCTTAAAACTACCAAAAAAAAAAACAGCCCCCCCCCAGCCAAAAAAAATCTATGAAGAAAAAGCCATCCGAGGTGCCACCTGGGTCCGCCGCTCCTCCTGCATCTGCTCAAAGCGCTTCCGAGCCTCCACCGCATCGTCGCCCTGATCGCTTTGGCTCCCATGGACGCAATGCTCTAGGTGGACTGGGGTATTTTCTTTGACTGCTGGGGGGTATCAAAGTCAGAACATGTGGTTGTTTCCCTTTAACCAACCACTTCCGGGGCGACTTCGATCATGGTAGAATATTGTGGCCTGGTGGAGGCGTGTTGATACTGTGCATGGACGAAATCCAGGACGAGCACCACCGTGCAGGAAACCTTGGGATAATGAGTCTCATAGAAATACCAACAAAGCAGGGTTTTTCAGGGTTCTTAGGTGGTGCGAAATGGATTTCGCCCATCCACAGTATTTACCCTGGGTCATTGCGCCAGCAAGCGACGCAAGCTGGCCGGAGCCTAGAAAGTGGCGAAAACGTCGCGTTGTTGCCCTGTGGTGACCTTTAACACCTCAAGGTAAATATCAGCACGTGACCCAGTTGTCAGGCGGCTTCTCCCACTCAACACTGGTATGGCGGGGTTCCTTTGCGGGGCTTGACATGGAAATTCACGGCGCGAACCCCGAAATGGGGTCCATTTCCCAAAAGCATGTTCCTCTGTATTTGGCGGGTACCCTCCTTTGGATATTTTCAGATGTTCCCGCAAAGCGCCTTCAGGGTGTGGAAAATTCAGGCTGTTTGGCAGGTCCATGAATGGCAATCTCCATCCTGAATTTGAGGTAGCAACGCCTTATAGGTGTCCAGGCGCCTGGAATAGTTTCCCTTCAAAACGAGCCAAACATGGGGATCCTTACATTATACACCTGAACATTGCCTTGTAAATGGTGGTGTCCCTTTATTTTGGTGTTGAAAAAGCCACATGTTTCAAATGGTCGCAACATGAATTTCTTTTCAGGAGCCCTACTTTGAGATTTCGACCCATTAGCGTTTGAGAAAGGCCCAAGCCTGCGAGCCTTGCCGTGGGGTGAATTTTCCGAGCGCTCAACTTGCGACGGCTGTGGGGAGCCTGTGGTAAGGACATCAATGGCACAGCTATTGGCTGTCAGCCTCCATGGGGAAACGCGAAAAGTGGACATGGCTGATCATGTTTGCCTGAACTAGCCACTGAGAGACTGCCTCTTGAAAAAAAGCGATTCCTTTGCACCTAGCACATACATGGATATGTGCCAAAAATCGGGGACCGACAAAAATGGTTTTGGGCTTCCTGTTGATGTCTCTTTGAACCAAACTCCAGGAAACTCACACCTACATCAACTGCCTCATCCGTTTCAAGACGTTGAAGTTCTACAAAACCGTCTCCAGGAAAATCTACACAGATCGCCTGGGTTGGTTGGTCTTGATTTGGATGTCTTTTTTGGAGGGTGCCTGGTTTCGTTGGCTTGAAGGGACACCAAAAGGAAAAAAAAAAAAAAAAACGGAAAAACAAAGCCATCCTCCAGTGGCGCAAAAGAACTTTGCGCTCGCCTGAAGGATCCGCGAGATGAGGTTGGCGGTGATCAAAACCTCAGTTCGAGTCAAGCCTTTAGGCTCAGAACTGACAAATCCCTTCACGACAAAATCCCTTCACGGCCATAGGTGTCCTTTTTGGGAAAATTGATGGCCCTGGTAGCTGATTGAACCACCAGGAAAACCAACCAAATCAACCAAAAAGGACACCTATGTTCACGGCAGGGTCCAAGGGGGGGGGGTTCCCTAAGGCTTCCTAAGGAATGCTCAGTAGGAGATGTGGGAATAAATCCAGGGATTCCCTTAAAGGAAGAAGGAAGCCGCAAGGGATGGTTGATAAGGGTCATTCCATTTCTCATTCCCTGCCTATCGCATCCAGTTGCACGAAGCCCGGCTCGCGGGGGCGACTTTAGACTACTATTGCGGCAGATGTTTTTCGCGGAGGCAGGCGTTCGGTGGCGCATCCCTCGGGTTGTCGGAGCTTTTCCGGATCCAAGTCTAGGTCCTCCAGTAGAGAGGTTAGAATAAGGCTACCCTTTTTTCTGTAGTCTATTTTAGTAGGGGAACCCTCCCCCAAAAAAGGGAGTAAAAGGGCACCTAGCTGGGGGACCTAGAAGTTGACTGTCACGGCTAGGCATCCCGCAGTGCCACGCGAGGGTCCGGGCGGGACTTTGACATACGGTTTTCTCGAGGGCAACATTTTAGGTCCATCCCCCCCCCCCTGCCCCCGGCAGTTCCAAGAACCCTTCCAAGTTCTAGCCCCGGGTTATTTTGAGCCCAAGCGGTTATTCCCCCCACTCATGAGTTGCAATCTAGCATCTAGCTGAGACTGTCAGTATCAAACAAAGCCAATGACGCGAAAGGGCCGCGAGATCGATCGGAAGCTCGGCGCCCCCCGAGTCTCTCCAGGCGGCTGCGTCGGTATTGGCAGTTGCACCTGGGACGCCCGAAAGGACAAAGCTGCCAGCTGATTGACTTCGACTTCCAAAAAGCCCATCCAGGCTGCCGGGTGTTTACTTTGGTCAGCTCGCGCGACTTGCAGGGAGGAATAGCACCTACCTACACTGTCAATGGGTTGTACATAGATTGGTCTATGTGTTTGCCACTGTGGGTGCAGCAGATTCTGCTGAAACAGCGACACGCACTTCCAAGAAGAGCACTCAAGTCGCGAATGTCTCTTGAGCCTCTTGCCCACCCAAACCTTCCAAAAGCCCTTCTACTTCTAAACCTCCATTTGCTTAAGCTATGTTCAATAGTGATAGACTCCCTTTAACTCCAACAGGGGAAAAAGTCAAAGATATTCTTAAGCAAATGGACGCAAATCTTTAAACTGGCTTGGAAAGACGCCATTTCGCCCAGGCAAAGTAGTCCTTTACCCCAAGCTGTGTCTTCTATGACTTCCTTTTCAGCTTGGTTCAAAGGGAAAACTGAAAGGAACACCGTCCATTGGGTCCGGGACAGGCCCATGTTGCTCGTCGAGCCACGGATCGTGGCAGTGCGCCAGGGGAAGAGTCCCAACACGGCCACCTCGCCGATGACCGCGCCGTCCGTCAGGTTGCCGATGAGGTCTCCTACTGGTTTCGAGGTTTTCCGCGAGAGGGGCCGTTGAGGGAACATGATCTCCAAGAACCCAGCAAAAAGGGCCAAAGGGGCACCTCTGGGTGTCTTGGATAAGTTGCCCTGGGCTGGCCTGTGATTTACTGAACGCCTCAAAGGATTCACTTGGCTATGGGCTAAGGCGCCAAACAAAGCAACAAAACGTTGGGAAGCCTATCACAACGAGAACAAAACACCAACACATGCGGGGTGCGCGTAGTCAAGTCAATGAACGCTTTGACAAGCATCCTACGCAAGCACCCTCAGTAACTTGAAAACTGTTTGCGCTTGTCTCAGTCAGAGCTGGGCAAGTCACCCCTCATTCAAACCATGGCTTAAACACCTTTTGTTTAAACAACCTCCTTTTGGTTCCCCTGACTAAAAACACAACTTGCCCAACCTTCTTGGCCTGCTCAGTGGCAGCCACTGCTCCTGACTTTGTATGTACATCAGCCGCACCCTTCAGGAAAATGATCCTCAGATAGCGAGACTTGTGCACCAGACGCCATGCTTCACACCCAATGCAACGGGCCTCTATCCATCCCTTGCAAACAAAACTCCACAATGGAAGCTCACTCAAAATTCGCCCACGCCATTCATTTTATCGGAAATATAGGAAGCCCTGCCGGTCACTGTGATACCCGACAACTGTTTATGACAATGTGCGCCTATGCGGATTGCCTCACTTTGGGGCTTGCCACGACCGACCTCAAAAAAAACCGGGTACCGGCGGGGGGGGGGGGGAGGGTACCCTTTGGCTTGCTTATCCTGAAAGAAAGGGCTAACCTCAGTACAACCTCAATAAAACCAAACAACTCAACATAGGTGTACACAAAAAAACATTCAATTCTAGTGCTTAAAAGAGACCCAACCCCAAAATGGCTCTTTCGACTCGACCCTCGCTTTTCGAGCAGCATGGAGTCGGCCCCGTTCCCCGCGCAGCACACCAGCTGGCCGCCTGGGCTTCAGCGGAGCGCCGACGGAAATCCGGTTGGAGCCCCTCGAATGGCGGGGTTGGCCTTGTTCTGGGGGTAGCTCCCAACCATTCTTTCCAGGGATCCGAATCTTTCTAGAAAACCGCCAAAACACTGAAGAAATGGCGATCGGTGTTTGAAAAGAACGGTGGCTGAAAAGAATGGGGAATCAACCGCTACACTTTTTGGGTTTCCTCAGAAACCCATCAAAACCGGGGTAGCCTCAATAAAGGCGCGCCCAAATGACCAATCCGGGTTGGGTGGCCTGTTAAATGGACTCGAAGAAATAGGTTCCGCAATCGGATACATGGTTGGCCTGCGCAAGCGATCAAAACCCGTTTAGCAGAACTCGCTGAATGGGTCGTTGATTGGGTTTGTATCAAAATCAGGGAACCCACAAAATGGGTGGCTTATGTGAACATCATCTCAAGGATATCCTCAACACAAGACCCGCCAGGATCCGCCCCAGAAAGTCCTATCTTTTGCAAAACCACCAGTTTGGGGGGGAGGAGGGTCACCAAAAACGACAAATTAAAGTGTCCAACTTTAGACCCAAGACAGACGCCCAGACCGTCCCATCTCGAGCCCAGGAGCTGGTATAGGTGGCCTGAAGCAAGTGCTCCGCGATCTTCCGGATGATGGGCTCCGGAAATCCGGTGAAAATCCGGCCTCGGCGCAGGAGCCAAAAACATCCATGGCGGCTTACCATGTCTCTCAAGCCACAGGTGTTGTGTAACTTACTCAAAACATGGTCGGAGAGCGAAATGGTCGATTAGCGAAAAACCACGGCAACTTACTTGCATTCATTGTCATGTTAAGTCAAAGTGAGGGTTCAACTTACTCAAACATGGTCCTTTAGAAGATTGGTGACTTGTTCAGCTTACTCAAAAGTTGTCCTTTGACTAATTGGTGGGGTTCCGGTTCCTTTCTGTTCGCATTGGTGGATTGGCATGAACCACAAGTCGAAACCAAGGAACCTGGTTTGGCAACCAGCCAGTTTGTCCTAATCTGCTATGGCAACTCGGAGGAAGAGTGATCTGCAGGATTTGGGGGGGTGATCAAAAGGTCCTCTAAATGACAAAAGTGACCCATGGTCATTCGAGGCAGGAATATAGATCAACCCCCATCCCGGCCCGGGGATGGTTTCCCATCCCGGCCGGAAGTTCAAATCCGAACAACCACCAGGTTGAGGGAAACCTCCAGGGGTTCACATCTAAATCCGACCCACCAGGTCCATAATTACCCTGACACTTGATATTGCTTTCTCCAAACTGGTCGTGTCACTGCGCTTCACCGAGTGTTTTCCTCAACAGCGGATGGTTCTCCGAGAAGTTCCGGAGGATTTGTGGCCGGCAAGATTGGGACAAACCCTCCTGGTGTCTTTTCTGCTTCGCTGGACCAAGGGAAAAACAAGGTAGCGCGACACCCGCCCCAAAATATAAAGTGAGGATACCGCTTAAACAGCTGGGCTTGGCCATGGTGCTACAAAGATGCAGTGAGCAGGGCAAAGGTTCACACCATTTTTTTTCGTGTGCTGCATGTTGAGGTAGGCCCCCATTGCGTTTGACTTTTGTTCAACCTCACGGCCATGGTTCGTGCGCATGAGCTCCTCCGTCTGCCTTTTTTGGAATGGCGGTTTTAGTGGAAACCACCAGTAAACTGCAACTTTTGAAGGGTGAATCCAGTGACCCCTCTGCAATCTTAGGGAGAAGGGATTGATCCAACGACAGCTGACAGCACAAACACTACGGGGGTGACTCTCGGACGTGACGCTAAGCCTGTTGACTCCTTCGCGCCAAGTGACAATCATTGAGAGCAGGAATGACCTGCTCTTGCAGCCACTTCTGCCTGAGAGGCAACGACCAACGACCAAAAGATGTCTGGCAGCACGATGTGGAAGGCTGAATTCATGATCCCATCATGGGGTTTTCTGCGGCTTGACCCTCAAACAAATGTTGCTGGGCATCTGTCTGGCCACGACTGACAGACAGAAATCCTTCCCGGGCTGAGAACCCTTACTTTCGGAGCATGCCCCGAAGCCTACTAATTGAATCGTCATTTGGGGGCATTCAAAAGGTGCGTTGGAGGCTTCTTGAACCCAGTCGACGTGTCCTGCAGGGATGGAGGTCCAAAAAAAAGGGATCACACCTGCTAAAAGTGGGTGAAATGGAAAAATCCAGCCACTAAACCAACTGGCTATGGGTCAAAACCCCGTACCCCTAATATAAAACCTAAGGAACCGGACGAGATTCGCTGCGAACCCCTCAGCAAAGTCTCCCGATGGACTACCCATCCTAAGCCGAGCGGCCGAACACGCTCCACCTCCTTGTTTGCAGAAGCGCGCTTCTGGAAAATAGCCTGCCGGCTTGGCTTCGCGCTTTGTGGCGTTGAAACCGCTGTTGCTTGAACAACCTTTTTGGTTTTCCGAGAAATCGAAGAACTAAGAAATGAACTTGGTCAAAAATGGAATCCGGGAAGTGGGTTAGCCTAATAAATGGAAAAGGACTAAAACCTGCGGTGCATTTCCTGGTGATTTAGTTTCGACCCCTATCCGATTGCCTGTCTTTCTTTAGGGAACCCCAAAACACAATGGGTGGTTCCCTTGGTTTTCCTTTGCAAACCCAACCAAAGGAGAGGGTTCCAACCCAAAAAAGGACCGAGCCCTCCCTGTTCCCCTGTTCTGATGCGTCCGGTTTCGCTAAAAACCTGTCAGGGCCTGCAAGGACTCGTACTCGTCAGGGAAGGCAGTGACCGCCCTGCGGAGAAGAGGATAGCAGCACTCGATCTTGATCAAACACTCAGACAAACACACACACACACACACACACAAAAAGAAAGAAAGAAAGAAAGAAAGAAAGAAAGAAAGAAAGAAAGAAACAAAAGAAAAGAAAGAAATAAAGAGAGAAAGAAAGAAAGAAAGAAAGAAAGAAAGAAAGAAAGAAAGAAAGAAAGAAAAAAAGAAAGAAAGAAAGAAAGAAAGAAAGAAAGAAAGAAAGAAAGAAAGAAAGAAAGAAAGACACAAGCAGCACCTATCCTACACATCCACTGAGTGATCAACAGCCGCTTTGTTGTAGTTCCATGTCCAGTCCTCTGCACGGAGCTACCATGCAGCCGCACCGCCCGAACCAAGGTGTCGCGCCAGGCCTCGGGCTCACACGTGACTCCTTCAGTTGGGTCTCAGGGTTGGATCTGTCTTTAAAGCGGTCGAGAAATGTTAACCCCGGATTAATAAACCCCTGGTTGATTAATAGGGGGGCGTCCCCTTTGAGTGGGGATTCATCACTGTTGGAGGAAACATCCCCCTAATAATGGGACGGGTTTATTAATCCTGGGTCAACATATAATGGGTATTTCAATGGGAATTTTGAAAGGAAACCAACGATTTGAGTGGACCCGAGGCCCATTTTGAGAAACCCCCGAGGGCTGCTTTTGAGGATTAGGCAAACCTCCGAACTTCATACCTCCGAACTCCCAAAACTTCCGGTGTTTAACGAAACACGTCGCCAACAAAAATCTATCCAGCTGGTGGTTTCCTGTATATCCATAAGTTCACTCCCCGAGGTGCCATTGACTCCTGAGGTGCCCGTTTCACAAAGCAAGCAAACCTAGACATGGGTCCCTGGTAGAAAATGGTCTTCAATCGGGTCCCTCTCCGAGACAAAATCCTTTATGGGATCCACAACTCTTTTTTGAATCCCAATCAAATCAAACGAGCTAAAAAGAACACGAGTAGACAACGGAAGAAAGGCTGCTCGACTCAGGTTGCACGGCGTTTTTTTGCAAACCGGAACCCAACAATAGACAAGGCATTTGTATGGCCCCAGTTTGAGAGTTGGAGCCTCAAATAATTTTGAGGTGGACATGAATCTCCAACCTCTACATGAGGTCCACCAGAGGTTTCACGCAAATACGTACCCACCGAGTGGCTAATTAGTTGCAACATGTGGGGGTGGATCAAAACGTCCTTTTCATGGGATGACCCTTGGGGAAACCACAAGAAAAGATCAGCTTTCCCACATGGGAAAAGTTACTCATGGTCATTTTGGGGGGCCAGGAAGATCCACCCTCTAGGGGTTGATTTCCCATTCTTTTCCACCATTTTCTAAAACCGGCTGTTTCCCTGCGGTTTTTGGACGGTTTCCTGAAAAGAAGGATCCCTGGAAAGAATGGCAATGGAAGCTACCCCTAGAAACCCCCAACACTCTCGCCACTTCCCCGGTCCAGTTCTGGTTCGGCCGGTGGAAATCCCAGAACCATGCTTCAAGAAATAAGAAGGCGGATCGGTTTTGAGCACGTGGCTCAGGTGAAACTCCGGGGCTCCGCGCCCGAACGGTGGCGCCGCGGATGGGGGCGATGCCAAGAGCACCGCCCTCCCCCACCACATCCCCAGGGTTCAACCTGCGAATGCCACCCTGTCGGGTCTCCTGTGGGCTTCCCTGGCACCAGTGTCCTTTTTGGGCTTTGGTACCAACCCAAACAAACCTCCCCCCCTTCAGAAGCAGAAGCGGTAGGCGTCCTGAGGGTTTCCCTGCCAACCCAAACAAAGCTCCACCATTCTGCGAGACACAACTGTTGCACATCGCAGTTGGAACCCGAAACGGTGGACGAAAGCCGGGTGCGGATTCAGGTAACCACCACTTTTCAGGTGGTTCTCTGGAAAAACATCAACTTGTGAGTTGTGTGTATGTCTCTGTCTTTGTCTGTGTCTGTGTGTTTGTTTGAGGATACCCTTTTTGAGGTTGAAGGAACAACCCAAACAGAAACCAATCCTGTTTTAAGGAGTTCTGCTATGCTCACACCTCCCCAGATGTTTTTTAGGGCAACCTACCCATATCTCCAGCCAAACTTCACGCACCACTACATACAGTATGAAATCTATGCTTAAGATATGGGTCTCAAGTGTGTCTTGATGACGCACAACCACACTGATTCCAGTTTGGATGGCGCATTTCGACGGGGATGCAAAAACCATGTCAGAGCACTGAGGAATCGGTGGGAGAGGAACACAAGGCACGAAGGGATGTTGCATGCTCAACAAGCAAGAAAAAGCGCATGAGTGCTAGTCAGGGGCAAAGATTATGAATGGGGTTGCAGAACCTGCAGGGTTCACTAACTAAAAATGGTTGTTGACCCTTTTTGGTTGGTTTCCCGGGAAGCCGAAAGGTGTCCACCCCTCCCTTTTGGGTGTTTTCCGTTTGACACAGCAATCGGTTTGATCCCGAAATAAAGGAACACCCTGCGCCTTCCAAGCTCATCGCCGTATTCTCCTGCAGAGAAGCATTTCCAACGGCACCATGAGGGCTGTCCATGGGATGTTGGTGTCACCCCCTTGTGAATAGCGATTCAGTATCCTCACAATGATGAAAATTCAAACAATTCCAAAAGGTCAATTAAGGATTGGATCCCCAAGTGAAGGAGCTTCATCATGAGCTCATTATACCCCCAGCTGAGCTCGCTGTAAAATAGGCAGATTGACTGTCGCTCGAAATCAGCCCTCTCCTTCCACAATTGCCGCACCTTGCAAGAGGATGTACCTGGGAAACTGCTCTCATCACGCGGCACCTGCCGTTTGCCCTCTTTGTTCAACTTCTTTCAACTTCATCAGAATGTGGCCAGGGTCAAAATCCCGTACCCCCAGTGAACATCCCAATCCCCACTAAAATAGACTAAAATGGGTGGTGCACCTACCCCAATGGTGCCATTGGATTTGACCCACTGCCGTGTGTGTCTGTGTAGGTTCTACCTGTTTTACCCTGTGTAAAAGTGTAAACTCCTTGCTTTGCCATACTGTGGATGGACGAAATCCCTTCGCAGCCCCGTCAAAAGCCTGGTTTCTGATTCGATTCCCCGACGTAAATACCGTAGCAAACACTAAGGTGTCCTGCCCATGGTTTCAGTTCGCGGTGCGCTTTCTGGATTTCGCAACCATCCACAGTATGTCTAAAAATCCGCTGCCCAACAGCCTGCCCAAAGGTCCTGGAAATCACAGGTTAACCTGTTGGGAACTAAAAATGAACCAACATGGGCAAACCAAAAGCTTGAAAGGTCGATTGGGCAAGTGAGACAATTTGTCCACTGTTCGTTTACGTGGTCAAAAAGATAAAAACGCTAAGGTCGGCTTGGGGCAAGTGAGTAAGGGAGCCACTTTCCGCTTGACCAGTGTAAAACATATACACCACCACCTAAACCAGGAATCGCCATCTATTTGTCTACCAAAACAACCAAAACGGACACCTATGGCTGCAAACAAAAAGCGCTAAGGTCGGCTTTGGGCAAGTGAGGCAAGTCACCACTTTTCTCTTGACCAATCTTAAAAAAAAAAAAACGACCTGTCCGGCCCAGGCGCATCAGCGCGTCCCCGAGCTTGCAGGCCTCGCCCCGGCGGAAGATGTCGTCCCCCGGGCCGAAGTAGACCTCGTCCGCGCGCTCGCAGACCACGGTGAGGAAGTCCTTGCTCACCTCTGGTTATGGCGTTTTTGGTTATGGCGTTTTTGTGGGTATAAAACATGGTTATTGCTTTTTGGTGCCCCGGTCTCTTTGGTCTCTTGGGTGGCTCCCACGATTTGTGGGCACTTCCAGCATCTAGATAGAAAGATCCCAAAGGCAAAAGGCCATCCGCATGCACGAGAAGAGGCGTCCAAGCCCGGAAAACGCGTTTTTTTTGTGTATAAACATGGTTAGAAACTCACTTTTTAAGTGGGTTGAACAGCCAAGTACTCCCAAAGACCGGCCATGGCGTGCCAAGGGTTGTTTTTCCCTACCGGGGAACCAACCACGGTAAGGGCTCCAACCCCGCAATACAGAGATGCTCAGCGTTTGCCAGGCTCAAGAAATTGTGTACCCAAGCCCCCGTTTTCCCAAACCACGGCTTTATGACCATAGGTGTCTTTTTTTGGGGAAAATAGATGGGTTTCGCTGGTAGCTGATTGAACCAGCAGGTAAAACAAAAACAAAAAAAACGCCCTCTATTTTTCAACCAAAGCAACCAAAAAGGACACCTATGTTTGTGACCCACTTACTTTTGTTGAACATCCACGCCCAAAGCCGAAGTTTGTGGGAAACATGGGGAATTGTTTGTGGGCTTGCATTATTGTGAGGCTGGGGACCATTTTCGGGTTGAGGTCAAGGGACACAAGGAACACCCAGAATGGAAGGGCTTCCAGTTTTAACACACACCAAATTCTGAAGAATTACTGAAAAGGGGGCGCGTTTCCCCAAAATAGATTCCTCTAGATTTTTGGATTCCATGTTATATGATCTGGGGAGTATGATGAAAGATGTGACCCCCCAGTCTGCAGGGAAACAACGGCAACGAGATCTACGGACCCGTTGGTCCGCGGAATATTGAGCTGATGGACCGAGACATGAATTACGGCTACGGCAGTGACGGAAGGCCGCCCCAAAACTGCTCACATAGTCGTGAAGGTTCAGGTCATGCATGGATAAGCTGCATATGGGCGTGGCTCAAACTTAAACTATTAAAGAGCTAGGGTTACGCAAGATTTAGTCTTTGGTTCCATTTGCCAAGGGTGCCATTTGGGTACATGTTTTTGAGCCACAGCCATATAACGGAACATGGCTCAGCTGCATACGACGGAGCATCCGCAGACTCCCTGGAAAGCTGTGGAGGGGTGCTTCTGCGTCCGCTCGGCGCGCATCGGATCGGTCGCTTTTCGCCAAGCCGCGTTGGAGAAGGCCCGGCTCTTGCCCAGCTGAGCATTCAGCTCCAGGGAGCTGCCTGCATCAGGCGCGCCTTGCAGGGCCATGTGGTTGTACCTCAGGGTGCGGACCCCAGTGTTCAGTGGCAGAATCTGGCAGAATCTGGCAGAAAAGGAGCTCCAAACAAAAAATGTGCTTTGTTCTTTCAGATATGCCTTCTTTTCGGACTGTTTGAGGTGATTGAAAGCTAGAACACGTGGTGCTGTCTGAGACTATCCCTTTCAAAAGCAACAGACCGGCCAGCGGCAAACCGAGTGGCAGCTCCACGTGCGAGGGGAACTCCTCCAGCACCTCAAATCAAATCGCCGACCATTTTTTCGAGCGTGCGGCTTGGTGCGTCAACAAAAGACAAGACTCCGCTGCATCACGTTTTTGCCCAAAAAAAATAGGGGTCCACCAAAAGGAGATTCTTTAGAAATGAAGGTTGCTCTTTGCACTCTCCTCCCCCTTAAAGGTAACTTTGGCGAGTTTTGTGTTTTTGTTTTTCAAAAAACAGGAAATATAAGAGTTAAACAATCTATCGATGGTAACTTCAGTCGGAAAATCAAAATTTCGTAACATATCTTGCTTTTGAGACACTTCATTCTGAATTTTTGGAATTTAAGTTTCCTTTGTGAGAAAATTTGTTGCTCATTTACTTTCGAAGTGTTGGGGCGTAAGTGGTCAGCCACCTGGCAAACCCTAACAAGGTTCACCGTCAACCCCACTCAAGGGGCCTTGTGGGTCATAGCCCGACTCGTCTCCCGGGTCAAATCGATCCGAGATCCGCGCCTCCTGGAAGACTTGCTGTGTGAGGGCCAAGGCGATACAACGACTCGTTGCCCTGGTGCGGTTGGGATAGGTACCTGGGCCAGAAGCATTTGGGACCTGCGCCCTGCCGTGTTTTTGAGGTGGTAGGGAAACCAAAAGGCAGTCCAAGCCCAAGTTTGAATTCATTTCCATTCGTTTGACCCCGAAACAACCCGGCTTGGTTGAATTGGGGCTAAACAAGGAATTGGGATTCAAGCCGCCAGAACAATGGGGGCTCACATAACCACCATGGTTTACCGTACAGCAGCTTTATCATCCGAATTTGGTCGACCATTATTGTATTGGGGTTGAACTTTGGGGGAATGACTCCTAGCCTTGCCATTCAAGTCAAGTCACGCGCAACACCGAGCAAGACTGATTCCTTGGCACGGCGCGCGCTGCCGCATGTCCAGGTAACCGGGACAAAAACAAGGCAAACGTGAGCACGCAAATGAGGTTCCGTCGAAAGAACAGTAGCTCGTAGTCAATTTGGGACATACTCTATGCAGTAACCAAAGCTACCATGTTGACATAGGCGCACATAGGTTGCAATTATTGTATTAAAAAAAGAACTCAAAGTGGTCTGGGCCGAGCAAATGCATCTTATTGAAAATGGAGGACGCCCAACAATGGCTGGGTTCCTTTTGGTCTCCCTTCAAAACCAGCCAAAAGGGCTCAGTTGCCCAAGGGACCCAGAAATAAAGGGTTCACCTTCCGAGGCCACTAAAAATAGTTTCCAACAACAAGGGCAAACTGAAAGGTGAAAAGGTCAAGTTGCTTTGGGTCGGCTGCCCTGGAATATGGGCTGCCAGTGTTTTAAGATCCCCTGCCAAAAGTCGAAAACTTCTCGGTCAAATATGATTTCCCAACCACCAAACCCACTCAAAACCAATTTAAACAATCCCAAAGGATCCAGACGCAACTCGCTGGGACCTGCCAAGGAAACCCAAAAAAAAACATGAAACAAAAACGGACGCACCTCCCTACCCGCCTTCCGGCATCCACCCGACGTCTTCTTCTTGTCGGTCGGTGAATCGGTGCGAGGCGCTCCGAAGACGCTGCCTGCCTTGAGGGGCAGGGGCTTGCCGTGGCAGAGCCCGTCCCCCTCGTTCTCCGCCTCCCCCTCCACCAGGACATACCTCGGGATTGTTCACTTCTGGCGCTGCAGTTTGCGAAGAAAAAAAGGAAACACATGTCCAGCTGTTTTTGGAGCGAAAACGGCGGGGAAACCCACACCCACAAAGAGTCCTCGAATTGTGTCGGTGGTTTTCTCGGAATTTCGGGGGCCGGATTTGTGGCGGTCAAAGGATTGGAAAGAACAGGTGACTCGAAAACTGTTCATTTTGGCACCGCATGTTTTGCGATAACTCAGTTGCCCAAAGGACCTGGAAATGAAAGGTGATCACTAAAAATGGTGGCCAAAAAGGAATAAACAAAAGGTCATTTCAGGTCGATTCGCTTTGGGTAACGTTAAACAAAGAAGTGGATCTGTCGTATTAAGGTACCCTCACTCCCACTAACATGGCACCTGAAAAAGATTCCCTACAACAGGAATTCATCTTCCAGGTAGTCGTAGTGGATGCCATCTACCTTGCAGTAGACTAGTAGATGATGGTGGGCCCGCAAAAATGGCCTTTGGTTTCCCTGTGACTTCCCTTCAAAACAACCTGTACCCTCCACAAACAGGCACCCCCCAACTTTGCACCGATTCTTGGATTCGCGCAACTCGAATCGATCGACATCCCCTTTCAGAGAGATAGAGCGAGCGGCATGCAGTCACCGTCTTCGCCGGCTTCCTCAGTTCAGCTTGCCGCTTTCTGAGAGAATCCATTCGGTGTGAATCTTGGGGCATCTGAACCGGGGATTCATGTCCACCAACCCAATTTATTCAGGTGGCTCTCTAAAAATGCTGCATAGCCACCGCGACCAAAACCGCATTGTCATTCGTGCTACATGGTGAAGACGTTTATAGAGGCCTCCAAAAACCCTCCATGAACAAATCAAAACAACTGAAACCCAGTGGAATCCATCTATGTTCAAACTACACCTTCAAGCAGCAGTACAGCATAAATCTCATGGCACAAGTTGAAGGTCTGTTGCTTTCTTGGTTGAGTCCTGTGGAGTCCAGTGGAGTCCAGCCAGTGGGTGTGCCCTTTTTTGGGGGGAACCAACCATGGCTTCAGTGTTCCTCTTAGTTTCCCTTGAAACCAACCAGCCTTTCCCTCAAAAAGAGAGTCGAGCCCAAGTCTCTGTGACCACCTGTCCGGGCTCGTAGATGCGCGCATCGATGCGCTTCCGCAGGTTGTCGGCAAAATCGTCGGCGGCAACCTTGGCCCCGTGGTCGCGGGGTGTCACGGGGTGTCACGCGGCAAGGGCTCAAGGACCGGGGAGGCCCCCCGAAAACACTATTCAAGGGGCATCTGATGGCTTGGTTTCCAGAGAAAATCGGAAACCCCACAAGTCGCGGCTACCACTGATCCGAACGCACAATCCCCCCGGCCATTCCAAAACCTCCAAACCCATCCCAACGACCGCCCATCCCCCCCCCCATCCCCCTCCCTGAACCCCCCAAACCCCCGCGTAACACCTGTGGGTGACTCATACAAGGCTAACAAAAAGCATTGTTCACCATGATATCTATGAGTCGGGAGTGACCCCGAAACAAGAGAGCCCGTGTGATTTCATATTATGGTTGTTGTTGTTGTGAAAAATAGGGTAAACCCAGAATGGGTTGCCCTGGTAAATGGAACCAAGGACTACATGCGGTCCTCTGGTTTAATTTTGACCCATACCCCTCTTCAAAGTGGCGCGTTCCGGCAACACCATAACAGCCGGAACCCCTTGCAACCCACAACCGAACCTCCCTTTGAACCCCGCCCTCCCTGAGGACGACCCCATAGCTGCTTCCCACTGGCTGTTGGGGGAAAAAATGTGGAATCGCTGGGTCTGAGACTCGAAGGACTTGAAGTGCTGGCCGACTGAGCCATGGCCAGTTGCTACCGAGCGACTTGGATCACGGTGGAGAGCACCAGGGCCCCACCGGGATCACCTGTCAGCCGAGGTCTCTCATCCCTGTACGAAGCCCAAAACCAGCCTGTTGGCCGCTTCCAAGGTCCGTGGTGTCCCTTGAAACTGCCGGTTTTGGAAGACTTCCAAGGGAAATGAAATGCAGGAGCCCTGAGTGAGTCGCCGAAGTACCCATGTTGATTGCCAGAACTGGTTCTGCCCAAGTCCATGCTTTTCCAGCACCGGGCCTCGCTGGAATCCCATACTTTGCTCAGCTTTCCGGGCGATCTCGTTGACAATGCGCTGCATAATGAAGTCCCTCTCATTGGGGCATTCCTTGCGTGAACAATCTGGGCAATCGATGCTTCTCAAACCTGAAACGGGCGTGCCTTTTTTTTGAATGGCTGTTTTCCCCTTGGTTTTCTTTGATTGAAGGCCATAAGAAAGAGGTACCAACTCAAAAAAGAAACCCAACTAAGGAATCCTCATGTAAAGCCGGGGGGCTCACACCCTGAGCGAAAGAGTAAATAAGTTGCCCAAATCGATTCTCTCTCTCACCCGCATCACTCAGCACGTGTCAGACCACCGCGTAACTCGGGTCTGAGTCAAAATGTGAACCTCCCAAAACAGTGAAAATGTGGTCGTTATACCCCTCGCCTCAAAAGAGCAAGAAGCACCACCCAAAAACCAAGGCTCCCGGGCGGACATCCGGCAACTTGGTGTTTCAAAATTGGGCGCCCACAAAAAATGCGCTCTTTTCTGGCCTCTCCCCCAAAAGAAGGACACCCCAAGGAGAACGTGGTGTATTCCTCACGACTCGGTTTCGGCTCAGGCTCCGCCACCACGCGGTCGAAGATCTCTGCGGTCCTGAGACCAGAGCAGCCACGGAAGGGTTCTGTGAAACTGAGGGGATCGCCGAAGACCCCATTTTCTGGAACAATACGGGTCCCTGTTCTGGCAGAACCCATCTGAGGTGGCCCCTTTGGCCCAAAGCCACGGGTAACTGGCCTCCCGACGGTGTTCGGTTTGCTGGCGTCAGAAGTCGCCCCACGGTTTTGGTGCTAGGGAAACGAATGGAAAACACGAAAAACACATGTCGTGTCGCCCAGCTTTAGAGAAAAGAAAATCATTTGGGGCCATTCCTTTCAGACTTCTTCGTCGTCGTCGTCGTCTTCTTCTTCTGCTTCTTCTTCTTCTTCTTCGTTTCTCAAGGGAAACGTCGGACCCACATGTTAAAGGTTTGTTTTGTCTTCACTTTGATCCCGAATTGAACCAGGTAGAATCTACCTAAGTATTGAGAGCTTGGTTGGGGCCAAGGCATGTGGGAAATAGCCCTGGTACCAAAATAGGTCATCCCTGTGACTACTTTGTCCCTTTCAAGGGTCTCAACCAATGAGCAGAGCCCAAAAGATAGATTCCCTAAAAACCAAAACCCAAAAACCAAGCGCCAGAGTTGCCTCGTTGTACGCACCGGCCCCATTTTGCTCTCCGGCCAAGCACGGAAGAAAAAACCACGGCGCGGAAAGCCGGCGCGCGCGGAAAGCCGCTGAAAGCCGCGGCGCATGATCTGCACCTCGCAGTTGCCCTGGGGGTGCAGCCGCCCCTCCAGAGGCGGCAGCCCGAAGAGCAGCTGCTCGTTGAAGCACGTGCCCTCCGTAAAGACCAGCTCCTGCCGTCCCGCAGAAGACGCACGGCGATGCGGCGATGCGGCGATGCGCAGACGCTCCGTGCGTCTGGACGCCTTTTCTCCCCCATGCTTTGGTTGGGGGAGGGGGAAAGGTCCCACTTTTTGGGGTGTGGCTTAACATGGGAGGCTGGTTTGGTAGGTTCCATTGCTCTAAGTTGAGAACAAGTTGCTGGCTGATCAATTCTCTTGCTTCTCCAAGCTGGAGTTCAAGCTTTCCTTTTGGCGTCCATGCTCCCAACCTAAAGTGGGAAACCAACAACCACCCTCAAATGGATCCAACCTTTTCTGCAGGTTCCATTTCACTAGTTTCAGGTTGGATCTGTTGTTCCCTCAATTTCCCCGTTGTAGGACCTCAAGCGGCAGCTTCAGTGGAACCCACCAGCAAATTCATCGACTTGTCGGGGGGGTTGTTCCCGAGTTGAGGGGTGGACCAGAGGTTGAAACCAAGGGTCCCCTAGTTGAAACTCAGCCAGATGTCAGCGTCTCTCTAACTGGTTGGTTGGAGCCGGGTGGTTTGGAGGTATTCTGGTGTGTGTTCCCTTTTGCCCTCCACAAGAGCTCGGGGTTCAAGTCCAAATCCAAAAAAAACACAAATCCAAGCCACCCATTAAGGGAGCCTGAAGTCTCTTGGAACAATAGCTTCCATTTGCTGAAGCCCCCTGGAAAAAATAAAAATATGTCCAGTAGTGAAATCGATTCCCTTAAACAAATGGAAGTGACCCGGGGAACAGGTCCTTGTCTTGGGTCACCATGCGGATCCTCGCGGAGAATAGCGAGCGGCTTCACAGGCTTCGTGCAGATCCGGAAAACGGAAAACAGGGGAAGAAAGGTGCGGCTTCGTCCTTCAAACTCTATTTGGCTGTGGGTCAAAATAGGGTAACCCCAAAATGGGTTGCCCTGGTAAATGGAACCAAAGACTAAAACATGCGGTCCCCTGGTGGTTTTATTTTGACTCATACCCATTTGGAGAGGAGGTTTCTTGATTTGGACCTGCACCTTCAACTCGTGGATGGCCTTTTTCCTCCACCAAATATCCATCCGGGTTTGGAGAGGAGGTTTCTTGATATGTCCTTCAAGGGAAGCCAAAAGGAACCCGATAGTTTTCGGGGCCTACAAGAAAGACCCACCCGTATGGAGAGGAGTTTCTTGACTTGGATGGCCAGTTCGCTTGAGGAAAAAGGGGTCAACCAAAAAGTCTAAACTGTTTGTCTACTAACCATGGTCCGTAGGGGTGTTCCCTTGGCCAGCGTGAAGCCCACCCGGTGGAAAACACCCCCCCTTTTGGTTTGCCAGCGGTAAACCCGAGAAATCCCAGAAAGTTGGCAGGCCTTCTTTCACCTGGTTGAAGGAAAAGCTATGGGAAAACACCGAGGTTGGAACACCCACCATAGGATTTGGTCCTAAAACGCGTGGTTGCATGTGAGGCCGGTGGAAAACCCCACCAGAAAAACCAAAAGCGCGCATACACACACACAATGTAAAAGCCTGGGTGGTAAGTTTGCGGATGTTACTTCAATGGAAGCGGAAAAGGAGGACCGAAGAGGATGGATGATGGAAGAAAACGGAGGTGTGTAAGGTCAGGGGTGGAAAACGCAAGAGTATGGGGAGGAGGGGAAGGGGATGAAATGGGCAAGGAGGAAAGGGGGAAGGACGGAAGGAAGGAAGGAAGGAAGGAAGGAAGGAAGGAAGGAAGGAAGGAAGGAAGGAAGGAAGGAAGGAAGGAAGGAAGGAAGGAAGGAAGGAAGGGGAGGGAGAATGGGAGAGTGGGAGAGTGGGAGAGTGAGAGAGTGGCAGTCCAACCTGTACGAGAACAACCTGTACATGTGTGTGTGTGTGTGTGTGTCTGTCTTTTTTAGGGTACCCTTTTCAGCATGGTTTGAAGGGAAACCAAAAGCAAAGCCACCGTTTTCAACGAGTACCTCGTGCCTCGACACATACCCCCATGCAAACTAAGGAGGGAGGAAGAAAGAAAGCCAATATGAGCTTTCAAGCACGGGTGTGTAGTTGCGATCCTGCAAGGGAGATCCTAGTGTTTTGGGTGACGGCAACATGAGCGTTGAGCCCGGAGCTCACTTGCACGGGAGACCGGCTTCTCGGCCATGCCGGGGTAAAAAAAGAACTAGGTCCTCCAGTAAAGAGGCCCTTTTTTTCTGTAGTCTATTTTGGTAGAACCCTCCCCCAGAAAAGGGTGAAAGGGCACCTAGCTGTGGGACCTAGTTAAACGACATCCGGGGCGCTCGCCGCGCAACACCAGGATCGCAGCTTGCTCCGGCAGCTGCTCCCCGTTGAAGGTGGACCAATGCCCTTTGGCCGTGATGTGCTTCCTGGCCGGAACGATCGGTCGGGCCGCTTGTTTGGTCAAGACGAGGGCACGGAGAACTTCTCGCAATGGCCTGTCCTCTCTTCACGGATGGCGGACAATCTTAATTATTCCTCGGCAAACGGAAAACCTTACCCGCGGCCGAAGGGTCGCACAAAAAATGACGTCGCACCTTTCAGAAGTTCGCGTGTTGAACACTTCAGCTGGCTCTCACGCGCGAAAGAACACAAAACGTGAGGCCGCTAAAGCACCACACGCTGGCTCTCTAAAAAGAGAGAAGAAAAAGAAGAAAAAACACCGCCGCCGCCCGCAAAAAGAAGCAACGCGCCGCACGGTCAAGTCGTCTCCAGGTCCTTGCATAGAGGTTGATCAGAGATAGCAGCTTCTGTGACGCACCCTCGAAGAGCGGCCACTGGGTACCTCAACCAAAATCCTTCGATGAACCTGGGGTCCTTTTTCTTTGACCCTTTTTGCCGCGTATTCCATAAAAGCTGGGCCCCAGTGGAATAGACTGGTTCGGGGTAGGTGAAAGGAGTCTTAGATCGGCGTTGCGGCTTGATTTGGGTGTGTCCTTTTTAGGCGATCCCAAATGGCGATTTTCCTTTGGTTCCCCCTTAAACACCACAAGAAAGGGCCATCCTCACCAGCAAAAGTGCTTTTTCCCCAGCTTCTGTGCTTTTTGAGGCTACCGGTACTCTTCTTCGGCTGAGTAAGGGAAACCAAACGGAAAACCGGGGGGGGGGGGGGAAAGAGGGAAAAAAAACATGCTCTTCTTTGCCGTGGTAGGGGTTTCCCATTTCGACCTCTGTGCTGGTCAAAGCGCTGGAGACCACCACCCCGTGCTGGCGCCCAATCTTCTGGAAGTGCTCCTGCTCCTGTCAGAGGGGATATGCATGCAGGAATGTTTTTTTTGTTTTTAACTTTTGCTCTTGACCCCCTGCAAAAAGTTTGACTTTTTTTTTTTGGGGGGGGGGGTTAGTGGAAAACACCTTTATTTTCCCAAAAGTTAAAGTCTAAAGATCCAGCCCAATAGCAGGCAAGTTAAGGTTTCCCTGGAGTTTCCCCCACCATTTGTGAGGTGGAACCTTATTCAAACTCAAAGCAAAGAGGGGTCTTTTTGTGTGTTCCAATGCCGGGAGGGACCATTCTTTGCGTCTTTCCTTTGGTTTGCCTAAGACCGCCCCAAAACGGTTTTTGGGGAAACAACATACTTTTTGGCATGCCCTAAACTGGTGGATGGTCCTTTGGTGTTCCTTCATGAAAGTACCCTCCCAGAAACAAGCCCATACTACTTTGCAGGTCTTCATCAATGCCTCATGTAAAGTAGCTACATTAGCATGGGGTGAGGTTGGTCGGAGAGACGCTTGACAGGCAGGGCGTGTCGGAACTTGAACTCAGCGCAAAAGACAAGTTGATATCATGGCTTTCACAGCTACACCTTGCTGGTTAAGGAATTCTAAGATTTTGGGAATGAACCTAAGGATCCCTTGAATAAACTGCCAGCACTGGTTCAGTTCGGGGTCATTCCAACTCATTCCCTCTGCCAATGTACACCCTCCATTTGCTTGAGTCCCCTGAAAAGTCAAAGCAATCCAACAGTGATGCATTCCCTGTAAAACCAACTAGCGAAAACAAACAGATTCTCGTTAAAGACGGCCAGATGCGTAGGGTGCGCGAACTTACGTGTCTATGAACCCAACATGCAGCATACCCGCGCAAGCTTACAACGTCACTTCCTAGAAGCCCTTTCAAGTACCTATGCCTATGCATCTCATCGATCCAACCCTTTGTGGGAAACCGGATCCCTTGACACTTCAAAAAACACATACAGACCCTGTGCAGCTGGTAGTGTTGTGGGTGTGTATATATTTTTTTGGGGGGGGGGCGGGGGGTGGGGGGGCAATGTGAGCCCTCAAAATTTGGGACCTCCAAAATGGCAACGACGTTCTGTTGGTTTCCCTTTTAAACACCACACAAAAAAGGTACCAACCCAACCATGCCCATTTCCCCCTGAAGACCCATTCCATTTTCTAACCACCCAAAGCAGGTACCAACTCAAAAAACGAAGAAGAAAAAAGAAGAAAAACACGTAGCAGTCCCTCTCAACCCCAAGACGAGAAGGCAGCGATGGATCACCAGAATCACACCCTACTTGGTGGCCGGTACGGCTGGTCGCCCTTCACTAGAATGCGAGACGACAATCATAAAAGAATTACTGAGGGAACCAAACACAATCTGGGCACCCTCAGGTCAAAGCACTTTGTTGTACATAGTCAGAAAATATGTTTTGAGGGAACCACGACCACCAAAGTCCAAGGAGTGTTCACCATTGCGCACATGTCAGTGACTGCTTGGAAGTGGATTTTCTTTGCAAGTCCTGGTGCTGGAGAGCGTGGTGCTTCCGTACGCACCCCGTGCTTTTCCCGACTTCTGGCTCATGCTGCAAAGCTCCCGGGTCGCACGCAGCTTGGCGATCGAACAAAACTCTTGACGATCACACATGTGAGGTATGAAAAATTGAGGCGTCAAAAACTGCCTCCAAGAACAGCCCGTCATCTGTCACCCCATCCCCCCCCATGAATTGCAAAGAATCAAAAGGGTGGAGATCCGCATCTTCTTTTCTGGCGGCAGTCCCCTAACCTACTACCCTACTGCTACGAGTTTGGATTGTCCCTCCTGCAGTTGGAACCCTTGGAATGCCGGGCTGGTTCGAATCAGTTCCAGAGGCTTCAACGCGCCCCGAGGCGTCCTCCGGGTGATCCTCTAAGGCGGCAATGAAGGCGGCGCGAGGCATCTCCAGCACGATGCAAATCTCCTGCGTCAATGTTCGGATGGTGAGGTGAGCCCGGTTTGGGTTGGATTGGCTGGATTGGTTGGATTGGTTGGCTTGTTGGGTTCGGGCTGGCTTCAACCCCAAAAAAGGGTGCTATCCCCAACAGCCCCGGAGCCCCGTAGAACCCTTCCAGAACCCTTCCGGAACCCCTTTTCCGGAACCCTTCGCGAAAGCTACCCCGAACGAGCCTATCTGGGCAGAGGCCCCATAGCTTTCAGCTCTTGGGGAAAAACCACTTCTTCTTTATTGTATTGTGTTTTTTTCTTTTTTCTTTTTATTGGGGGGTTCCGACCAAACAAGAAACGACACCCAACCAACCGTACACCCTCTCCTTGGCGCGAACCACCGCGGAGCGGCGCTTCACAAAGCCCAGGATGGTGAGCTCACCAAAGCTGTCCCCCGAGTGCACCTGCCGCTCTTTTCATGTGAGAATTGTTCAAATGGTTCGATGAACATGGAATGACCATGGACAATCACCACAAATGATACTTCCCGCATTTGCTTTTTAAAGAAACCCATGGTCGTTCGGGGGCCGAACGGAATATTGATCAAGCACATGTGGAATTTCAGGCGGTTGTCCAAGGAAAATAGGCGGTTTTCAGGTGGTCGCCCGAAAGAGTAGCCTCAACGAAGCATTCAAGGCTCCCCAGATTTCAAGGAAAACACATCACCCCGAGAGGAAACTCACCGAGTGGCAAACCAAAAGGTGATGGTTTCGGGTCAAAACGGAACATATGGGGGAAGCCTGCTCAAGACCCACTTGACACGGTTTTCTTGGTCCAGGGTCTCTAGGAACAAAATCACCATGCAACCCCTGAAAGCTGGTAAAGTTTTACTGCCTCGTATCTCTTTTGTCCGCAGTCCCCGCTTGGAGCTTGTGATCCTTTCCGAATGGCCCTACGGGGTCATTGTGCAGAGAGCTTGGAGAGATGTGCAAAACAACTTATGCAGACAGTCATGGTAAGGACACCAAACTCAACGTCACCCAGCTCAAACTATGGATACAACCTCTGGGTTGAGCATCCTAAAACACGATGGCCGAGTGAAATGAAACCCCGTTTGTTCTCTGTTCTTGCAAAACCTGATTCCTCTTCGGTTCTCCTTTTGCTTGTCCTCGAAAACAGACAGGGGGTCCTCAACATAGGAATTGGCCCCCTAAAGTCTTGGTTTGCTTTGGTTTCCCTGTAAATACCAACCCAAAGGGGGCTCCACCATTTTGCGAAACACTCATATGTTTAATCGTTGCATATCTTGTTTGGACCCTTTGGAGGACATCAAAAGCCGGTGGGGACTCAGGTAACCACCAGCCACTCTTGACCGTGGTCCTCTTTAGTAGCCATATCCTATGGGTGTGATTTTTCAGGGTATATACACCTCTTTGGATGGTTGTAAAGGGACCAAAAGCAAAACCACCATTTCTTTTGGGGGGTACCCGTGTGTGCCATTCTTGCGCGTCCCACTTGCGACCTGGTCTTTTGTGCTTGGACTGAGTGGCCGCTGAATTACCGGTACACACTCCAAGAACGCCACGCTTGCACGCTACATGACCACGTCTTTCCCTCTATACACTGATGATCACTGAATGAGCAGTCCGGAGTTGCCTCAGAAGCATCTTCCAACACCGGTGACCTTGGCATCTAAAACACTAACCTTCCAAAGGCATGTTTTTATTGATGTTGCCCGTTTACGTGTGGACTTTGTAGGGTGAAACATGGGGGGAGGGGTGGCGATTGTGGAAGAATCCTCTGGGATAAACCATCTACTCATTGCCCTTGAGCAGTGAAGAGATTGGTAGTGATGCGATGATACAGTGACACAGTGATACCATGTACCAGATTCTTGCATGGCACCAGCACAACAACCGACCTCTGCACTTTGCCCAACAGGGTTCCTCCCAAAATGGGGAGAACCTCGAACATGGCGGTACCCTGAAAGGACACCAAGATCTGCCGCCGCGAGCCTCCTTCACGAAGCGGTGATTCACGAAGACTTCCGCTGAGCCGCCCTTGATGATGTACCTAGGAGCGCTGGGACGTGCACAACCGACAAGGCTTCTCATGTCGAGCCCGGATCGAATACCCGCTGTTGGTTGGTTTTAATGGGAAACCAAAAGGAAGCCAACCGTTTTGGGGAACAATAAGGCACACCCATTTGTTCCGGTTTCCCAAGAAGTGATACCAGTTCTGCTTCTGGAAACAACATGAAGCTGCAAGAATGTTTGGCCAAATCACATTGATCCAGAGTCCACTGCTCCCTGGACGGTGATGGTCTGCCCGATCTTGTACGTCACCGTTCGTATGCAGCCTACAAGGATCAGCAAGGCATGCTAACCTTCAGCCTCCGTCTTCCATGTGTAGCTCTACAAACCTAGGCTGCCCTCGGATCCCCTGCTAAAACTTCAACTTGCAGTGATGTACATAAAACCCAACCACTAAACCACCTACAAACACCTACAACCCCCCAAAAAAAAACAAAAAAAAAGCAAAGACGTCCTGCTGGAACCGGAAACTTCGTTCAACACCGCCCAAGTTCCAACCACTCACCCAACCCAAAACCCAACCAAAAAGCCCACCCAAGGAACCCTGGACCCTTGCGCGCCGCGCTCACCGCGCCTGCGATGGCCTGCAGGAAGCCAGGCCCGCAGCCCTGCAGGATGGAGAGGCTGGCGGCGTCGTGCTCCCGCTTGGCGTTGCCCCGGTCCGTCTTCGTCATCTCCTCCGGAGCGCCGGGGATCGGGGAGCTTCACTCCCAAAGGCGCCCCGTTTCGTCGAGAAGGTGCGCGCTGAGGGCTGAGCGCTGAGTCGTAAGGCTCGGAGGGCCGGGAAGGTGCTGGAAAACCAAACAGACCAAAGGGCGAAGAAAAAAAAGTGAGTTGAGTGTGGGAAGGGTAGCCCTAGATCTCAAGAAAGCTGCAAACATTTAGAAGTACCACAGCTCCGGTGGGTCAATCCACTGATTTATTGAACTTCCGGACCCGCAACCATCGCAGGCCTTCACCAGCCGAAACCTCTGCTGCTCGGAGGGGTAGTTCTCCTTAGTCGCGAGCGCCCTGCAAAACTCTCGGGGTACCTTCCATGTCTATTCTTTCCAGGATCCTTCTTTCTAGAAAACCTCCGGAAACTGAGGGAAAACGGCCGGTTTTTGGAAAGAACGATGGTTGAAAAGAATGGGGAATCAACTCCTAGAAAAACGTTCTCAAATCTGTCTGCTGGTTGTCCAAAGGATCCGAGCAGAAAAAGAACAGGCGCAAAAAATGTGAGTTTGGCAGTAAAGTGGTATGTGTCAAAATAGGGGACCTCAGAAATATGACGCTGCTCCTTTTGCTTTCCCTTTAAACTCTCCTTTAAACGGGTACCGAGCCGCAACCCAAAAAAAAGGCCACGCCCAAGTTCTCACCAAGTCTCCAGGACCCCGTTGAAGGACTGCCTGGGGATGAAGAGCAGCAGCGCCAGAGGCGTGGCGATGCGAAAGCTGGCGTCCGGCCACTTGGAGGGCATGTTGAAGAACCTGACCGCTCCGAGCCGGGCTGTGCACGTCACAATCAAAACCCGGTATTCAAATGGTCTATCCAGAAGCATGTAAATAATTGAGACGGCGGATTCCCGCAACTACTTCTGGCTGGGACAGCCCCTTACTAACCTTCATCTATCCGGGTTTTGAGCACGTGACTCAGCTCAGCTTTCCCCTGCGGAAAATAGAAATCAGCTTTGAAACTGGTGGGGGCCATCCAAAATCTCCCCATTTGCAGGGCCAACAAAAGAGAAACGGCTTAGATGTTCAACCTAGTTACCTGGATCATGATTATGGTTACTTAAGTGGGGTTGGGGTGATTGCTTTAACTACTTCCCAAGCAAGAACAGGACGAGCAAGCTCCATTTACTAGTGGCAAAATGTTCTAAACATCACCCCCTGCAATTACAGAAGATGGCAGTGAATTTGAGAATACTATGCGCATCCTACTACGAAACCAGTTTCTTGCAATAAGATCTCCCCAAGCAAAGACATCATGGTTCTCGCTCGTTTCACCCCCGTATCGAGCGCTCGCTGCGGAGGCAAAGATTGACCGTTGCTCAGTTGGGTGTCTTAACTTATGGGCAAACCCATTTGGCGGTGGGTCAAAACCAATGGTACCATTCTAAGGTAGGTGCACCACCCATTTTAGAACCTATTTTAGTGGGGATTGGGATGTTCACTGGGGGTACGATTTGGATTTTGACCCATGGCCATTTGAACACCGCAAACTGGCCTGCGCTCACCCAACACGGTACCCACATCGCAGAAGCCGCAGTGCTGCACCCCGCTTCCTCAGCAACGGGGGGGGATACCCGTTGGCGAAGGCATTAAAGGGAAACCAAGGCGGCACCAGTCATTTTGGGGTCCCAACATAGTAAACAATCCCAAATCTGCAATACCGGGAAACGTTGGGAAGTTTTGCCCGAAATCTGTGAGTGGCTGATTCCCATCCAACCATGACTGGTTGATCACCTTATTTTGGGGATTGTTTTGGCCACTCACGGAAAGTGACACCAGAACCAACATTTGTCCATAAACATCTAGAGCCAACCGTGGCAGTCCCATTCGGTATGTGACGGAGCAAATGTGCTTCTGTGAGTTGAGGATGTCCATTTTCAGGGTACCCCTTTTTGGTGGCGTTAAAGGGAAACCAAAAGGACAACCACCATTTGGGGATTCCCCACAAAACATACCCATCTGATATCGGCCAGGTTCCCCAAGGACCAGAACTTCCGAGCTATCGCCTTGCCAGGCGTCCCTTGACTCGGCGCTCCACGCGGCATCTGCCAAACTCTATCACTCGGAGCGTATCATCCATCACTCCCTCCTGTCGAACTCACCCGCTGTTGACCCCGCAAAAAGTCAACCTCACGCATGGATGCAGGGTTGTTCCCGCAAAAGTGACGGGATATTCTCTCTGAAATCGGACGCCCGCTGATGAAAATCACCCTGGGATTCTTGTGAGTTTGTTTGTGTGTGTGTGTCTGTGCGCGTTTGTGTGCTTGTGTGCTTGTGTGGTTGTGTGGCTGTGTGCTTTGTCGTGTTTGTGTTTGTGCTTTTGTGTTTGTGTCTGTGAGCGTGTGTGTGTGTGTGTGGGTGGGTGGGTGAGTGCGTGCGTGCGTGCGTGCGTTAGTGCGCGCGCGTGCGGGCATGCGGGCGCGCGGGCGGGCGGGCGTGCGTGCGTGCGTGCGTGCGTGCGTGCGTGGGTGGGTGGGTGGGTGGGTGGGTGGGTGGGTGGGTGGGAGGGTGTGTGTCGTGCTTGTTTGTGCTTGCGTTTGTGCGTCTATGTGTTTATGCGCGTGCGTGTGTGTGTGTGATTGTGTGTGTGGGTGTGCTGCTTGTGTGTGTTTGCGTGTTTGCGTGTTTCTGTGTTTGTGTGTCTGCGTGCTTGTATGTCCGACTGTTTTTGTTTGTTTTGTTTTTTTAATGTTTGTGTGTGTGTTTGTTTTTGTGTGCGTCTCTGCGTCTCTGCGTCTCTGCGTCTCTGCGTCTCTGCATCTCTGCGTCTGTGTGTGTGTGGTGTGTGTGTGTTTTTGTGTTTGTGTGTTTGTGTGTTTGTGTGTGTGTGTTTGTGTTTGTGTTTGTGTTTTTGTGTTTGTGCTTTTGTGCTTGTGTTTGTGTTTGTGTTTGTGTGCTTGTGTTTGTGTTTGTGTTTGTGTTTGTGTTTGTGTTTGTGCTTGTGTTTGTGTTTGTGTTTGTGTTTGTGTTTGTGTTTGTGTGCTGTGTTTTTTTGTGTTTGTGTTTGTGTTTGTGTTTGTGTTTGTGCTTGTGTTTGTGTTCGTGTTCGTGTTCGTGTTCGTGTTCGTGTTCGTGTTCGTGTTCGGGTTCGCGTTCGTGTTCGTGGTCGTGGTCGTGTTCGTGTTCGTGTTCGTGATCGTGTTCGTGTTCGTGTTAGTGTTCGTGTTCGTGTTCGTGTTCGTGTTCGTGTTCGTGTTTGTGTTTTTGTGTTCGTGTTCGTGTTCGTGTTTTTGTGTTTGTGCTTGTGTGTTTGCGTTTTTGTGTTTGTGTTTTTGTGTTTGTGTGTTTGTGTGTTTGTGTGTTTGTGTGTTTGTGTGTTTGTGTGGTTGTGCGTTTGTGGGTTTGTGTGTTTGTGTGTTTGTGTGTTTGTGTGTTTGTGTGTTTGTGTGTTTGTGTGTTTGTGTGTTTGTGTGTTTGTGTGTTTGTGTGTTTGTGTGTTTGTGTGTTTGTGTGTTTGTGTGTTTGTGTGTTTGTGTGTTTGTGTGTTTGTGTGTTTGTGTGTTTGTGTGTTTGTGTGTTTGTGTGTTTGTGTGTTTTTGTTTGTGTGTTTGTGTGTTTGTGTGTTTGTGTGTTTGTGTGTTTGTGTGTTTGTGTGTTTGTGTGTTTGTGTGTTTGTGTGTTTGTGTGTTTGTGTGTTTGTGTGTGTTTGTGTGTTTGTGTGTTTGTGTGTTTGTGTGTTTGTGTGTTTGCGTGTTTGTGTGGTTGTGTGTTTGTGTGTTTGTGTTTGTGTGTTTGTGCGTTTGTGTGTTTGTGTGTTTGTGTGTTTGTGTGTTTGTGTGTTTGTGTTTGTGTTTGTGCTTGTGTTTGTGTTTGTGTGTGTGTCTGTGTGTATCTGTGTGTGTGTGTCTGTGTGTGTCTGTGTGTGTCCGTGTGTGTGTGTCTCTGTGTATCTCTGCGTGTCTCTGTGTGTCTCTGCATGTCTCTGTGTGTCTCTGTGTGTGTGTCTGTGCGTCTCTGTGTGTGTGTGTCTGTGCGCGTCTGTGTGTTTGTGTGTGTGTGTGTGTCTGTGTGTCTGTGTGTGTCTGTCCGTCTCTGTGCGTGTCTGTGCGTCTGTGCGTGTGTCTGTGTGTCTGTGTCTGTGTGTCTGTGTCTGTGTGTGTGCATGTGTCTGTGTCCGTGTGCGTGTTCGTGTGCGTGTGCGTGGGCGTGGGCGTGGGCGCGCGCGTGTGCGTGGACGTGCGCGTGTGCGTGCGCGTGGGGTTGTGCATTTGTGTGCGTTGCCGCGCAGGGCGTGCGTGCCTGCCGCGCCTGCCATGCGTGCGGTGCGTGCCGCGCTTGCCGTGCGTGCGTGCATGCGCGCGTTCGTGTATTTCTGGAGAGGGGGACCCCCTCAGCGTGGGCATTTTCCATGTGAAACGAGTGTTTTTCCGAATTGGGGAGTTGTGTGCAGTTATGTGTGTATATATCCTCTGACCGCGATCTGCGCTGCAACTTTGGCCAGCTAGAAAGCATCTCATCCATCTGCATCCTGCACTGAGTCGTCCCACCCTCCACTCTGGGCTAAGATGGCACTTGCAGCAGAAGACATGACCTACGAGGATCTCAAGGAGATCGTGGATGGCTACCTATGCCGACCTTGCGCCGCAGTAGTCGCCTTGCAGAGCTGTTCCTGCTGGAGCTCCTATGTTGTAAATCTTCTGGCAAGCTTCGTATGTTAAACGAAACTTTTCATCTGAACTTTGTCCTGTCATCACCTTATTACCTGCAACTTTGAGAGGCCCTGCTCCTACATCTGCCCAACTGACAAGCTGGTAACCTTCTTCAGCTGCCTGAACTTAAGCAGCTTTCAGCTCCTACCTGATCTCAGTCCACCTCTTTCTGTCGTCCCAACTGGCACCTTTGAGCTCATCTGCAGAGAAGACCAACTTCTTGCTTGGATCTTTGGCCCAAAATGGGACTTGATCACTCGTGCCGACTAGCAGTGAGGATCGTTTCTTAACTATCATCTCTGCATCTGCAACCAAATGTGCATCTTCAATCTCAGCAACTGGAACAAGCGCCTAGATGCCAGAGCTTTCTGTCAATATCCTGGAAGGTGAGCTGGGCCCGCGCCTGTTCTTCTACTGGTGCCAGGCGAGTAGTCTGATCTTTGCTCAAGTAAGCTGCACCTAGCCATTGGATCGGCTTCTCTACATAAGAAGCTGCATACTTTGAGCTCTGCTGGAGCTTGGTCTTTCTCTGCAGGGCACAGTCAGCTTCTTTCAGCCAAGCTTTCCTTTGCATCTCATTTCTGCAAAGCTCTGCCCTGACCATGCATCTCTCTGCCCTTGCAACCAGAAGGGCAAAGAACTCTTTCAGCAGCTCATTCTTTGAAACGTTGTGGCTAGAACTCCTTTCTTTCTGCAACCACTTGCCAAGTTGAGAGATCTCTCTGCTAAACTCTTTCTCCCTCCACTAGCTGCTCTGGCAAACCTCTTCTGCAATCTTCCAGCCTCTGTGTGCTCATCTTGAACTTTCTCCTTGCAACTGCCCAAGCTTCTGCTTCTGAGGCTGAGACTCTTCCAGAATCATTTGAATCTCTTCACTAAGCTTCATCTTCTGAAAGGCAAAAAGCTCTTGCTTCCTGGAAGGATCTGTCTCCTTCTTCCTGTTGCTTAACTGCCCACCTGCAGTTCCTCTACGCTCTTCCAGAACTGGAGGCCTGCCACCTTGTCTGCCTGTTACAGCTTCTTCTGGGTCTTCTTTCTCCAGCTCTGCTAGCTTCTGGAGGTAAGCTGACTTCACTAGTGCAGCTTCTTTCTGCAGCTTGCTCTGCTGCTGCCTCTGGTATGGAACTACCCTGTTAGATAGCACAGGCTCTATCTCCTTGGCTTGCTGCTCTGGTGTTCCAAAAAACTTCTTTACGCTGAACTGTTTCTTCTCTAAGCTAGCTGGGCTGGGGCTGGGTGCAAGCTGGCTGGAAGCTAAGGACTCTGTCGGGCTTGCTGTCACCTGAAGCTGTGTTGTCGGGCTGGCCACACCTTTGGTTTTCTTGTTGTTTGGTGTTTGAAAACCTTCTAAGCTCTTCCTTGCAAAGCTGTCCTGTGTTGAAGCTTTTGCTGCAGGCAGCCTTAGAAACATCGAGAAATCAAAAGAAGGTGTCCAAAATCAAAAAAACATTGAGAATTCGAAAGAAACCATCCAAAATCAAAAAAAAACATCGAGAAATCGAAAGATTTTTTCCAAAACCGAAAGAAACCTCGAGAAATCGGGGAAAAAAAAAAGGAAAAAAAAAAAAAAAACAATCTGGCCAACAGAATGTTTACATGATACCAGCACATTGTCCCAGAATCTTTGGTTTTGTTGGGTTTTTTTTTCGATTTCTCGAGGTTTTTTTTGGTTTTGGACAAAGCCTTTCGATTTCTCGATTTTTTTTTTTTTTTTTTTTTTTTTTTTTTTTTTTCGGTTTTTGGACAGGAGCCTGACATCTGCAAGGGGGGGTAAGGTGGAGAACTGTTTGCATGATACCAGCACATTGTCCCAGAATCCTTTTTTTCCTCGGTTTTGGCCAGAATGCAGCAAAATTAGGTGGGTCCCTTTCTGTATTTTTGAGGGTGCCCTTTTCAGATTGGCCTCTAAGGAAACCAAACGGAAAACAACTGTGCTGGGGGGGGGTTCTATTTTGACGCACACCCTCTTTAGTCCCGCGTCAAAATGAAGTGCAACGGCTCTGACCATAAGACCCGAGGGCAGTCCTCGCGGCAGGCGTCGCCTGCGAAAAACACCTGACAACGCACACACGTGCGCCAAATGAAGGATGGCCTTGCTTGAAAGGCAAACCACACCAAACAATCCACCGCACCCGCCCCCCCCCCCCCCCAACAAACCCAGGTGAGGGTCGTTCTCTGAAGGTAACTTCCACTAGCTTCCGATATGTTCCCTTCCACTCAAGAGGAAACTCCAGTGGCAACCCTTTGGGTGACGAATTCCATCCCGGGAAATGATTTGGTCTCCAACCCTCCTTGGTTTTCCCAGCCAACCGCCTCCCTAAAAAATGAAGAGAACCAACAAACAAACAAAACTTGCTCCAACAACTGTCTCCCTCTCCCTCTCTCTCTCTCCGACTCTCCGCGCCTTGCGCTCCGAGACGCTGGCCACAGCCCGCAGAAAGGCCAGGTCGCAGGAGGCGAAGATCTGCATGCCCTGGCCGCTCCGAACCCCCTGACGGCACGCCACGGGAAAAAAAGAAACACCCCCTGTGGTTTTGATTTTGATAAACCACATAATAAAACCAAAAGGTATACGGTATATGTCCCAAAAAATAAATGGGATATACGACCACTGAAAAGCCACTAAAGGGTATCTTCCTCCAGGGTTTTCAGGATAGCGGATCTTTCCCTTTGTTCTGGCTCCGGAATGAGCCGTCGAATACTGTAATTGTTGGCTGAACGGTGGTTTCCCTCTTGGTTTGCCCTTATGTCAAACCTAAAAGGGGGCCACAGCCAGCGGACACAAATCCGGGGAAAAGAGACCCTTGCAGCTCCTCCGTATCAGGGTTCTGGCTTAGGAAGACGGAAATGTGACAATGTGTTCTTGAGGTACCCTTTTCATCTTCCTGGAAAGGCAAACTAACACCACAAACCATGATTTGTGGGGATTCCTGAGCAGGCCGGCTGGGCATGTAAGAGTCAAGTGCGAAAATAGTTCCATGGGTGTAGTGCCAAATTATGCAGAAGTGACTATTCATTGTTTGGCCATGAAGGCCAAGAACGGGATCAGCACACGCACAGTTTTGCAGTCCCATTCTTTCCCCCGCAGCACCCGAGGCCTATGGGTAACGGTTTTTGCTTATATGGAAAAAAGCTCTAGGAACCATCCACATGGCTCGAGGCCGACTCGCTGCCTTCGAACGTGAAGCAGAAACTCGGGCGCACCTTCAGGGCCTGCGCCGGCCGCGGCAGACTGCCCTGCAGCTGCATTACGATCTCCCTCAAGCGGCCCATGAAGCCTCGGCAATGCTTCGACCGGCGCGTGTTTTGTTTTGCTTGTATTTCCCGTGGGCTCAAAGAGTTTGTTCGGGGAAAACCTGAGGCAACCCTTAATTGGTAATCCATGAGGCCAGAGATTCCCAGGTTGGGGCGGTGTTTGGCTTGTCTTGGGCTCAAAGGGAAATCATCTCAGGTTCCCTTGAATGGGCTTGGAGTTGAACCTCTGGCTCTTGTAACGGGATTCGGCCAAACCACCAACCACCAAACAACCGATTCGGCTCGAAACCACGAAAAGGTTCGAAGGAGTCTGAAAAAATTATGGTTCTTTCCATGCGTGTCCTTTTTGGGGGAAATAGATGGGTTTCCCTGGTAGATGATTAGACCACCAGGTAGACCAGGAATCGCCCGAACATTGTTCGAGCAAAACCAAACCAAAAGAGGACACCTACTGTGGATGGACGAAATCCTGCACCACTTTGAAAGTATCAAAAAACCATTATTTGTTCTTTGCGGACACCTTTGAAAGGCACCTTTGAAACTAGAGACACCTTTTTAGATTGGTTTCAAAGGCACCTTTCCTGGTTTCTCCCCTATTTACACCTTTGAAACCAAAAAAGGACATCTATGGTTCTTTGCGGATGCCTCGCTTCAAGGCTGTCGGAGAGATTCGTTGTCGCTCCGCTTCTCAAGCCCCCGGCGACAGATCCAAACTTCGTGCCATCAAGATGCGCTATGAGAAGAACTGCCCCGCCGTGGAACTTTCATAAACAAATAAATAAATAAATAAATAAATAAATAAATGAATAAATAAAACAACTTGCAATGTCATCCAGGTTTGGGGGTTGGTGAATATTCCGTTCGCCGCCAAAATAACCATGGGGAACTGTCCCATGTGGTGAAAGTCATATTTTTGTGGTGTCCCTAATGATCAATGTATGGGGGAACCTTTTTTTTCACCCTCCAAACCCTTTTTTCAACCCTTCCCTGTTTTATTCAACCCTTCACCCTTTCTATTTAACCCTCCCCGCGTCTGTTTTTAACCCTCCCCCCTTCTTTTTTAACCCTCCCTCCTTTCTTTCCGACCCTCCACCTTTTCCTTTTAACCCTCCATCTATTCCTTGTCAGCCCTCTTGCCGAAGCCTGCGGTAAGTTTAGGATTGGGTTGGTTTAGGGGTGGTTTTGGATTCAGGGTTGGTTTAGGGTGGGTTCAGGGCGGGATTAGGTGGGTTTGGGGTTGGTTTCGGATGGGAAGGGTGGGTTTACAGTTGGTCTCCAGGTTGGTTTGGGTTTGTTCAGGCTGGGCTTAAGGTTGACCTAGATTTGATCTTGGGTCGGTGGGTTTGTTTAGGGTCAGTTTTGTGCTGGTTTAGGTTGGGTTTAGGGTTGGATTTAAGGCTAGTTTAGGGTGGGATTGGGGTTCGCGTAGGAAGGGTTAGTGGCGGAGTAAGATTTGTTGAGGGTGGGTTTAGGGTTGGTTTGGGATGGGAAGGGTAAGCTTGTGGTCGGTTTAAGTGTAAGGTTGGTTTAGAGTAGGTCTGTGCTGGGTATAGGGCGGGTTCAAAGCTGGAGGGTGGGTTTGTGGCTTGGTTGGTTTCCCTTGGCTTTGGTTTAGGGTTGGCTAGGGCTGAGGAAGAATGGGTCTACTGTGGGTTTATGATTGGTTCAGGGTTGGTTAAGGGTGGATTCAGGGTTGGTTCAGGGTGGGTTTAGAATGGGTTTAGGGTGAGGTCAGGGTTGGGGTGGGATTAACACAGTGTTAGTTTAGGGTGGGATTAGGGCTTGTGTCGAAAGGCTTCAGGGTGGATTTAGGGTAGATTTAGTGTTGGCTTAGAATCTGTTTGAGGTGTGTTTAGGGTGAGTTTGGGGTCGGCTTCGGGTATAGGGTTGGATTAGGTTGATTTAGAGCAGGTTTAGGGTTGATGTACGCTGGGGTTAGGGTGCGGTGGGCTTCTGTTTGATTTAGGTGGTCTAGAGTAGGTCTGTGGCGGCTCTAGGGTTTGTGTAGGGTTGGTTTAGGGCGGGTTTGCGCTTTGTCTAGGGTGGCGTTGGGGTTGCGCTAGGGGTGGCTTGGGGTCGCTTAAGGGCGGCTTAGGGTTGATTTGGGGTGGCTTGATTTCAGGTGGGCTTGGGTTTGTTAAGGGCATGTTGTTCGTTTGTTTTGGGTTGGATGTAGGTGGTTTAGGGTTGGTCTGGGATGCTTTCGGTGGGGTTTGGGGTTGGTTTAGGCTTGGACGTGGATTGGTTTTACGGTTGCCTTTGGGTTGGCTTTGGCTGGATTTAGGGTTGGGTCAAGCTTAGCGTAGAGTCTCAGGGTGGGTTTAGAGTTGGATTAGGGGGGTCATGGTTGGTACAGGGTGGGCTTATGGTCAGTTTAAGGTTGGTATGGAGTGGAGGGTTGGTGTTGGTTTGGGTTGGGTTTAGGGTGGGTGCAGCGGGTTTAGGGTGAGTTTAGGTTGGATCTAGGGCTAGGTGGGTTCAGGGCGGGGGCAAGGTTGGTTTAGGGTGTTTGTGTTTTTGTGTTTGTGTTTTTGTGTTTTTGTGTTTGTGTTTTTGTGTTTGTGTGTTTGTATGTTTGTATGTTTGTATGTTTGTGTGTGTGGTGTTTGTGTGTTTGTGTGTTGTGTGTTGTGTGTGTTTGTGTGTTTGTGTTTGTGTGTTTGTGTGTTTGTGTGTTTGTGTGGTTGTGTGTTTGTGTGTTTGTGTGTTTGTGTGCTTGTGTGCTTGTGTGTTTGTGTGTCTGTGTGTCTGTGTGTCTGTGTGTCTGTGTTTGTGTGGTTGTGTGTTTGTGTGTTTGTGTGTTTGTGTGCTTGTGTGCTTGTGTGTTTGTGTGTCTGTGTGTCTGTGTTTGTGTGTTTGTGTGTTTGTGTGTTTGTGTGTTTGTGTGTTTGTGTGTTTCTGTGTTTGTGTGTGTGTGTGTTTGTGTGTTTGTGTGTGTTTGTGTGTGTGTGTTTGTGTGTTTGTGAGTTTGTGCGTTTGTGTGTTTGTGTGTTTGTGTGTGTTTGTGTGTGTTTGTGTGTGTTTGTGTGTTTGTGTGTTTGTGTGTTTGTGTGTTTGCGTGTTTGTGTGCTTGTGTGTTTGTGTGTTTGCGTGTTTGTGTGTTTGTGTGTTTGTGTGCTTGTGTGTTTGTGTTTTTTGTGTGTGTGTTTGTGTTTGTGTGTTTGTGCGTTTGTGTGTTTGTGTGTTTGTCTGTTTGTGTTTTGGTGGGCTTGAGTTGAAGGTTGGTTTTCGGGGTGGTTCGGGATTGGTGAATGCTGGGTTTAGAGTGGGTCTACGGAGAGGTTTAGGATTTGGTTAGGGTTGGCTTAGGGTCGGTTTAGGGTTGAGGGTTGTGTTCAGGGTCGGTTTTGTGTTGGTTTAGCATGGGCTTAGGGTTGGATTAAGGCTAGATTAGCGTGGGCTTAGGGTTTAGGTGGGTTAAGGGTGGGTTTATTGCTGGCTTAGGCTCGGCTCAAGGTGTGGGGTGGGATTACGGTTGGATCAAGGTTAGGGTGAGTTCAGAGCTTGTGTAGGGTGGGTTTGGGGTGGGGTTGGGGTGGGGTTGGGGTTGGCTTGGTGTTGGTTTAGGGTTGGTTTAGTTTGTTTGATTTAGGGTTGTTTAGGGTGGTTTCGAGTAGGTCTGTGGTGGGTGTAGGGCGGGCGTTGTAGGGTTGGTGTAGGGTTTAGGGTTTAGGGTGACTTGGCTTGGGGTGGTTAGGGATGGATAAGAGATGTTTATGGTGTGCTTAGGGCTCGTTTAGCGTGATTGAGGGTTGGTTGGTGGTTGGCTTAGGGTGGGTTTGGGGGTTGGTTTGGGCGTGTTTGGCCGGCTTAAGATTGATTGTTGCGGGTTGGCAAGGTTTGGCTTAGAGCGGGCCTAGGGTTGGTCGGGTTGGGCTAAGGTTTCAGGTTGGGTTTAGGGTGGGTGTTTGATCGGCTTAGGCTTGGTGTAGGTAGGTTTAACCCGGGCCGAGGGTGAGAAACAAGGTTGGTGCGTGAAAAAAGCAGTGAAAAAAAACAAGGCCTGTAGTGAAAAAACAAGGCGGAGGGTGAACAAAAACAAGGTGAAGGGTTAAAAAGAATGGATTTCTCAGGGTTAGACAAACAAGGTTCCTGCAGACGGTTCCCAAGCAGGGTTTAAGGGTTGAAAAAAAAGGAGGTTCAATAAACCAGCGTGGAGGGCAAAAAAAAAAGGAAAAAAGGAGCCCCACCCCATGTAAGGGACCTTTTGATCAGCCCCCATTTGCCGAGTTTTGCTTTTCATTCATGCACAACCCCATTTTTGGAAACCTGAACCGCCCACAATCCGATCAGCCCGTCTTGAGCTTGCCACGCTGTTTTTTCCACACGACTTGGCTCCAGGGGCAAGCCTCGTGAACCCCCTTGACAAAAACCAAACCAATCCCAGAAGGGGATCTGGGTTGCCCGCAGTTTCGGGCCAACGTTCAGTGAAAAAAGACAACCAAAACGGGCGCCAAAGGAGACATGCTTCTAACCCCGAAATGACTTGGAACGCTTAACCACGAAATCAGGGCAAGCCCTAACCCAGGGTTTGTGGGCGCCAAAGCCCCACCCCTCGGACGAGGGACTGCCAGTGATTCCTGGGAAGAGCGCCAAGGCCTGCAGAATCACCTGGCCACGTGGTGTCGTGCCCGGTTTTTGTTGGGGGGGAGCAACCCTTTTGGCGGAAAAGGGAAACCTTTAAAGAAGACCGAAGACCACACTTGGGCGGCCCCTGATGTTCTTGCCGCAAACCAGATCTTTGGGTGTCCTTTTTTGTTGGGTTTGGTCCTCAACAAGTGGCTCAAATCCCCAACCAATTCTGGGCTGTCCGTTTTCAGATCCCCTGCTCAAAGCTTAACTTCTAGTGGTGTGGAAACTACCGAGCTACCACTAAACCAACTGCAAACCTAAGAACCTCAGGAGCAGGAGGGCCGGGAACCGCCAAGAATCCAAACAGATCAAAACCGCGGCGGCGCCGCGCTGGGTGGGATCGCAATGGCATCTACCTCCGTGTGGGCTCGCACCGTGGCTCCCCGCGGCACGCCCCCGTGGATGAAACAGACCTGAGCCGGGCGCCTGGGATTTTGTGACGACCCCTGGCAACCCGACAGTTCCGCCCCAGCGAAGCAATGGCTGACAAAATTTGGAGGACAATCCTTCGGGGCGTCCAGAGGGCTCCAGGGAGTTTTCCTTGGGTAAACAGCTGAAAGCTACGGGTTCGAAAGGCCCAAATAGACTCATTCGGGGCGTCCAGAGGGTTCCAGGGAGTTTCGGGGCTCTTGGGGGCTTCCCACTGAGCTTCTTCTGACGCCACGGCAATGTTGGTACCTGAGCAATAAAACCACCACACATTGTTCAATAGGGTCCCTGTTTAGTGGGCAACCTTTCATTCTTTTTTGGACGGCGCAATCTGTGTTGAAACACCCATTGACGGCACTTAACGGTAACCTCCCATTCTTTTCTGGACGCGGGTGAATCACCCTATTTTTGGAGGGAAACCTTTTAGCTAAACCAAAAGGACAAGCCTCCATTGTGTGGTTCCTCCGATAAGACAGACCCATTTGGTACAACCCCTAATGTTCAGGGAAACCAACAAGTTGTTTAAGCAATGGTGGCTCAAATTAAACATACTATTAATTCACTATTGTTTAAACGGTCTCTTTTTAGTTTCAAGGGGTTCAAGGGCCTTTAAACTCAACATACCCCTCCCAAAAAGAATGGGAGGTGGTGGTTCATTGCCGTTCATTGCCTCTTTCCCCCTTTTAACAGGCTGTGCCCCCTCCAAAAGAAGGAACAACTACGGCATCACTGGAGGTCGGGTTCTGCCTTTCAGGTATTGTCGGACAAAATCCACTTCGACCACCTGACGAAAACCCGGAACTGGATGATACGTGGATGTGTCTTAAAATCAGGGGACGCCAAAACAATGGGTGTCCTGTTGGTGTCCTTGAAAGCCACCCCCAAAGGGTACCTTTGAAAGAAGAGACACCCACATCACAAATCCAACTGGCTTGGTACCCACGCAAATGATCCGGGAGCTTGTTTCACGCCAGATTCTGCAAGGGTTTGTGCTTGAGGATCGGAACGGTTCTCACCTTGACATGTTTTCCATCAGGTTGATGTACTGCTCTTGGAAACATTCGGCCAGGGCGGTATCCCCAAAAGCCGCGGAGCGGACAAGACCGGACCAGTTTTCTTCCGTCAATATGGGTATGGGTCAAAATTGGCAGGTTGTTTCGTCCTTTCCTTTTACCAGGGCAACCTATTTTGGGTACCTATGCGGATTTTGTCCTTAACCTTCATCTACCCAAATCGGTTTAGACTCAATGACTCTTCCTCCTTCTCCCCGTGCAACACATGTTGATTCCAACCACTTTTACTTTTGAGCAGCCCACCCCCACTCACTTCGCTCGCGGCGAGGGGCGTCACCCAGCACCGCGCCCTCGGTGAGGCTGCCGATGTGCTGAGGCACGGCCTCCTCCCCGTTGTAGGCGAGCTTCTCCACGTCCACCTGCGAAGCGCGCAGCGCGTGCTCGCTACGAAGATTCCCCCGAACCGCTCTGCGAAGCAACGGTTTCCTGCCGCGAAGCTACCCCCGAACCGATGCTCGAACGGTTTGGATGCGGCTTTTTAGTGAATTCACCCAGTACTAAAAGAGTACCAAAAAAGCACCGACAGGGGGAAAGACGAGGGAAATCCTCAGAAAACGCGCAAACTGCTTTCTGGACGTACCAGGGATTTACTGGTATATACAACCACCATAAAACCACTAAAGGGTATAACACCCCCAGTGGTTTGATAATACCCTTAGTGGTTTGGAGGTAGTGAAAACCATCTCAGAGTGGCAAGGCCACAAATTAACGGCACTCCCGGCAGCACACTCTCATTTGTGTCATTTTCGGAGGTACTGGACTACATGGAAAGCCATTGTGAGGCGTGGTGGTACCCTTTTGATTCAGGGTGACACACCAGGCAACGCAAGCCTCAGATCGGAAGCCCAAAACGAGAACTTACAAGGAAAACCCACAGGAGAACCCTAAAGATACCAGTTGCAGCACCAGACTTGTGGCCGCTTTGGCTTCTTTCCACGGGGGGATTCTACGGGGTTTCCACATCTTGACTCGGGCTCTCAGGTTGTATAGTCTATGGCTCAGCACACTAACCACAGATAGTCCATCGGCATAACCCATGGTGTAACCAACCAGTCCATAGCCATACAACCAACTAGCATGCTCCCCTCACTCTAAAGGGCGCGTTTTTGTTGAAGGGAACCCGAAAAGGTTGGTTTTCCTTTTGGGCTTCTCTCCCAAGAACATGGCACCTGACAGGGCGACTAGTCTTCCAGATCCCACAGGTGCTGTTTGGAGTGGCTCTTGCTACAAATTCCAAGAGGCAATTGATCTTCCGAGTAGCCTCCCACATGTTGCCCGCATGTCTCAAAGTATGGAGGATTCATGTCCTCCAACCGCCTGCGAGTTGGTTCTGGTGCTTCCCTATTCGTAGTCAGCTGGGGCCAGCAAGAGACATCACCCAAATACCAGCTGATGCAGGGATCCAAAGTAGCTTGCTGTTGGATAAATCCTTTTTATTGGATCCTCTTCACGCATGGAACGGCTTCCGCCCGCGGCTTTTTTGTCGGTGGCCGGCCTTGCCACTGTTGATGGCGATGAGCCAATCTGCCTCCTCCCCGAGATCGTCCTCCTCCACCTCGGCCAGCCGCTGGGCAACATGTGTTTCTTTCACCCCAGAAAGGGTGTCCCTCTAGAACCGTTTCCAAAAGATCCACTCACATGGCCAAACTGCCCAGAAGAAGAAGAAAAAAATGAGGCTTCTTTCCAAGGACGCCTTTTGGTTCTCTGAATTCCCCAAGCTTTTCTCATTTCTTTTGGCGATGCGCCCAGCCACCGCAAAAGAAAAGCGCCAAAACAAGACAGCAGCACGCAAAAGACGGCATTCCCCACATTTTCTTACGACCCTCCGTCAACCCAAGTCCGGCCGTTTCACCTGGTGATATGGCCGTGGGTCAACACCAATGGTATCCCATTTTGGTTGGTAGGTGAATTCACCGCCCATCTTCGAACCTATTTTAGTGCTTGGATTCGGATGACTGGGGCCTAACCTGATTTTTTTCACCCATAGCCCGCCAGCGGCCAGCCGAGCCGCCAGGGTCTCCTTGGGATGATAGTGACGTCGCTGCGTACCGCAGGAGATCAGCCAGATCACCTCCGGAGGCACGCCGGGGAAGATGCCGTGGCGCAGGATGCAGATGAAGTGATCCTTGCGTCGGGCGCTTGGTGTGCTCATAAGACTACCAAGCTGGGTGTATGTGTTTTTTGTTTAATCAAAATAGGGAAAACACCCTTTTTGGAGGGTTTCAAAGGGAAACCAAAGAAAACCACCTATCTGGAGGGGTCCCCCATTTTGAGAAACTTTCAGATTGGTGTGTGCAAGCCTTATTATTGCGGCCCCGGTAGTAGGACCATCTACTAAAATGTTGATGAGCAGAATCCACAAAACGCACGGGCGAAGCCCGATTTGAAGCCTTGGATAAACCGCCTACCACCTGGTCGCATAGCAGCTTGGCACGGTTGCGGACAATCACCCTTCTATACCAAAGCTCCCCATTGCTTTCATTCTCACTGTAGGGGATTCCATGAGTATCACAGAGTTCCATGTCACAGAAAGTGGGCCTATGACAGGAATCTGCACGCACTGAAGTCGAAGCGGCCGAAGCAGGGATGTGTTCTTTTCTGCCAGGGTTGAAGCCCCAAAGGGACAAACAACACAGCCAGCCCATTTGGGTGTCTGGTGTTCCTCTTGGCTTCCCTTTAAAACAGCCCGAAAAAAGCTGCCCACGAAAAACAACAATGGAGGAGAAAACACCCATTTGTTTGCAACACAACTTAAGCTTTCTAGGCAATGGCGCAGTGAGTCGCGAGAGGTTCTTGTGAAAGAGCTTCAGGGCGTCCCCTTTTTGCATGACATCTTCGATGTTGTCCAAGGTGAGCATGGCCACCTTTACCGCGCCCGCGGGCTTGATGTCCTCAGCAGAAGGAGAACAAAAAAAGGAGACAGCTTGGTGCTGTTGCCCCCGGATTTTTCATAGGCGGGGTTTTGGGGTTCGGTGGGGATTCAGTGGCAATTGGTCCAAAGGCAAACCAAAAGGAGAACCACCATTGGTGGGTTCCCCGTATTCTGAAACAAACCGTTCAAACCCAGAGAAACAAACTGGGGTTGATGAACAATTTTGTCAACATTGCCTGCACTGGCCTTTGTTTGTTGGGTGGGAGACGCAAACGGGGTGCCCATATCGGGCCAACCGATCAGAGGTTCCAAGCGCCCTTCCGCCAAACGGGCACCGTGCAAAGACACACCACGCTGCCAGCTCGCTGGAATCGCAGCCCAGGCGCCATTCGCAGCCACCCAGACAGATTGGTCTGCTTCAGCCCCACTCCGCAAGAAATCGGGCACAAGTTGTAAATATTCACCACCTCATCCTGCACTTAGACTGCATCACTGCAGTATGTTGAGCGCTCCAAATGTGGGCAAGCGCACAAACCAGGGCTGGGCTCAAAAACCAACAGAGCTTGTTCCACTTGAAGCCAACAGACGAGTGTGTCAACATGTTATGTTTACTTTTTTATGTCTTCATACATTTAAAGGGGTGCCCAAATCCCCAGCCACATCTCTTTTGGCTAAGCCTTCACTTTGCAACCTGAAGAGAGTCCTTCAGAGGTCCGGACAGCGTCTTCACATCCACAGAGATGGCTTCATCACACTCTTCGGTATTCTCTGCGGACTTCCCAGCCTGTCTCAAACACGATCACCTTCATTTGTGTGTGTGCGCCTGCTACGGCGAAGTGTAGCCTTGTTTAGGTTCCTTTAAAGCGAAAATAAATGTACATGTGGGGTGCAAATCCCTATGTTGACGGACCCGTTTGTCAAGCGTTGTCCTCAAAAGAGAGGATTAATCCATTGGCAAAATCAAACTTTTTTCCCATAGGGAGTGACCCATGCACCTGAGTCAATCTGGGAAGCTGACTTTCACCTCTTCCTTTGTTTCAACCAACATTGGCAGGGAACCCTGAAACCAAGTCGGGCGCACCTGTGACCCTGCTTTGGTCTCCAACGAGTGGCTTCCTTTCGGAAGCAACGTGATCCTTGCGAGCGATTGGAACCCCTTCCAGGGGTCTGATTCAAACCACTGGGTTGAGTGGGGGCCATTGTGAGTGTGTGTGTGTGTGTGTCTCTCTCTCTCTCTCTCTCTCTACAACCCTTGGTATGGTAATAAAAACTGTGCATTTTGCAGCCCCCTACTAAAAATGAACAGAACCAAAACACACCAAAGACTAAAAAAGCTTGCCAACAACCGTGAGGCAAACCGAAGGGCAGGTCCCACCCATTTGAAAAATGTCCCACCCCTATGAGACAAAAATTATTGGGTGTCCCCAGTGGATCCAACCAACATATTCTCCTCCATGTCCCCCAGTCCAGAACTCCGAAATTCCTGGCTCCGAAAGGCCCCCTTCGGCTTTGCCATGAGGCTCGCGGAAGGGGAGGTGTCCCATTCGCCCTCTACAGACACCAAGCCCAAAACGCACCGAAAATTGGGCTGATGTCATATGAGTCAACCCCAGTTGGGCGGGGGCCCCTCCAAAAGTGACGGTTCCCCAAACCCAACCAACTCATAAACTGGCCAATTCCTGCTTGACTCTGGGGTCCACATCAACTCCAAACCAAGCCCAAGCCCCAAACCACCCAGAAGTTGCCGGCATCCGCCTTAGGCTTGAAGGGCTCCGCGAGCTCATGAAGGCCCAGCATGCCGGACACGTTCAGCACGCTGCCGGGGCCCACGTCCGAGTCCTAAGGTTCCCGATCCCAACACGGCTGTCCAACGGGTTTCCCGACAAAAATGTGCAAGTTGGGTAGGGAAGGCGATCCCAAAATGGTGTGATGTTCGTTCCTCTTGTTTTCCAACCAAGCATTTAAGAAGACAATTACACCTGCACAGTCCCCAGAGACCAACAAAAACTGTAGCTGCACCTCCCTGGCCCTGCCGATAATCTTGCAAAAACCCCCTATACCGTCAGCACCCCCCAAACAGCACCCGTCAATCTCGCAAGAATGCGGCTGCGCCGAATGCACCTGCCATACCGCATGCCCCCACGCACCATCACCACCTCAAGCACGCCAGAGCAGCACCTGCACCACCCCAAACCCCGTAGCAACCTGCCGTCACTCTCGCAAAAATGCGCCCGCATCGACACCAGCACCCCAAAGCAGCACACGCACCAGCACCCCAAACTGCATGCCCCCTAGCACCCAGCCGTCAATCTTTGTTAGAACCCCATAGCTTTCAGCTATCTGGGGAAAAAGGGCACTCATGTTGGAAAGCAAACCGATTTGGCCCAACTGAGGGGTCCATTGACCGCACAGACTTAAATACGACAGGACTCGTTGCTGACAACTTAGGTAACCAGCAAACTTGCCCGAATCCTTTGGGGAGTCTGGTTGTTCACGCCACGACCCACCAAGTAACATGGAACCTGACGTTTCGGGGTCCTGGAAGACAACACGTTCCTTGCAAAGGGACCATCTCCTGTCAGGTCCCATATCTTCTTTTCTTGTCGGAGGCCACCCTTCGCCTCCAAAAGAAACACCCACGCCGAATCCCCATCGACTCCCATCCATTTGGCGGGGGCACCGGCGCGCAGCCGATGCAAATCCGCAAGTCCCCCGACAGGACGACCAGCAACGGCACCTGCCGAGGGCGACCAGCGCCGCATCTTGGATTATCTTACCTTGGATCAGCCTCCTTCCAGCAAGAATGCCTCTTTTTGTTGCTTCATTGGTTTCGCGGCGTGGAGTTGGTTGGGTGGCCTGCCATTGACCTCGCTGGCTTTTCAGTCTTTGCTCAGAGCTACTTGGCTACAAAATCGGCACCCGGGACTCTAAAAAAATGTTTGCCGGTTTTTCTTCCGGTGTGGGCCAAAGGCCACCCTTTCTCCTCGAGGGGGGAGAAAGGGGGAAGAAGAAAAAAAAAAACGCATCGCACAAAGTCGCGCCTGGTCGGAGAAGACCACTTCTTCATGGCCTTCGTATCTTTTGCTGGTGGCCTGCAAAGGCCAAGTTTCGGCACGTGTTGCGAGTCACCGAACAAGGAGAAGGAGGGGGGGGTCCATTTTGTGACAACACCCATATGAGCTGCATTGCTTTTTTCATGATTCAGGTGCCCCCTAAATGAGAAACATGGGAATTTGGGGGGGGGGGGGGGTTGGGGGGTTTTGGGGGTGGGCGGGTAGCTGCTCCTGGCCTTCTCGGTGATCTGATGAATCAGATGCCTTGGGCAGTTCTGAAAGATCTCTAAATCGACGAGGGCCTTTTCCAGGATTTCCGCCTGCGTCGATGTCACCAAACTAGTTGCGGCGATTCGGCGATGGTTGGATGATTTTGTTGGGCACCTTCCCCGGAGGGGTTCAAACCTTAAGAGATCTTCGGGCAGCCAAATACTGAGCAAAATTCAAATAACTATTTTATCATTTATTCAACGTGTTGACATCGTTTGGCCGCATCATGTTTTCTTCATTTGTTCATCTATCCCCATTTGAATCAAACCCCCCAAACCACCAAACCCAAACCACCTATTAAGTAGTACCCGAGGATACTGGTCGGCAATTCGGAAAACCACCTTCTAAACATCGGAGGAGGTGTTTGCCGCTGGTCGCTTCTCGCCTCTTCATCGTTCATCTCCGAGCCCATAGCGACCAGTTGGACCGGGGTCAGAAACAGCGCCCCGGCCCAACACTGCGCCGAACTAAACCTTGCACTGAATCCATAGGCTGGATTGCTCGGAAACCCACAAAAAATGGATGAACACGGGTGGCAACGGACTGGTTTGCGTGGCTCAACCCCTTCCACTTCTTGCCGTCCTTGAGCCCACATGGCCCAGGCAACCCCGATGGAAACGTCGACTTTGGGCTGCAGGTCTGTCCCGTCAGAGTGACCTTTTCTTTTCATGAAACTGCCACTTTTGCAGATAGAAGTTGGGGCACCCCTGGCATTTGCTACTCTGGCAATTGCGGCGCTGTTGACTCCAGAACATTTTGTCGCGCGAAGAAAACGATGGACAACCCCGAGGGTTCAGCAGCACGAAATGGGTGTCGGTGGAACCTGGGGCTGGACAAGGCGCACATGCCTAGTGACACATAAGCACCGGGGCACCCCCCCTCAGAAAGGGTGGGTGACCGCCAACACAGAAAGACGCAACCGGTCTCCAAGGATTAACACCGTTGGAGGAGCGCTCTGCCGCTCGATCCAAGGAGTGGAGAGGGATGTCACGTCAGGGCAATGTCAACGAGGCTCAATTCATAAGGCATTCTGCAGCAACAAAGGGTGATTGTGCAACATTCCCCTGGTACACACCGCCAGTCCCGCCGTCTCACTTCTCGTTGCCACGCATGGAGCTCTGAGCAGCGAAACGCATTGAGGACAGCTTTGAGGCTTTGAGTGCATCTTGCCGGCACAGCCAGCCAAAACAGGCAAGCATTGTTCTTTCCAGAAGAGTGACACGTAAAGCATATCCCCTGAAATGTCTGCGCTGTGAATGCACTGCCATGCGGAATGGCAGAATGGATATGGCTGTGGCTCCACTTGGTAAATGTAAACAAACGCTAACATCTGCAGTTTGCGCTACTGTGGATGGTTGTGAAATCCGTTCGCATCACGAAATCAATCCATGGTTGAAACATTGCTTGTTGGTATTTACAGGAGGGAATCATCTTTCCAGGGTTTCTTAGGTGGTGCAGGATTTTGCCCATCCACGTAGCTCTTTATCTTCAGCATACCCATATCGATTTCTGAAATTATGTTACTTCGCTGCCAGTGGAGACGACTAAGCAGTGTCCCATCACGAACGTTGGCCAGGAGACAGGGGTGTACATCATCCACTTGAACACAATCAACCCCCCCGCCAAAAAAAGTGACGGCCGGATTGTTCATCTTTTGAGGCGCCGGAACCATGAACTTGACCCGCGCCCCCAGACTGGGGGCCCCCACCCCCCAAACCCCCCCGCCCTATGACACGTCAGAATATTTTCAGGGGCCCCTTTTCGTCATGAACCAAGCCTGCGGATGGCCCGGTCATTTTGAACGTCGCAAAAGCCGCAAAAGCCGCCCTGCAAACAAAGAGATTGAGTCAAACATTGGAGCTCCCCTTGTACGAACCCCTGGGAAGCTTCGCAGAACCTTTCGGTTTTTTTTTTCCCAGCACCTGGAGGTGTTTGCGGGGCGTCCTATGCTGGGTCGCGAATGTTTCCCTTGAGTGGAGCCCACTGGTCTGAGCACTGCGAGCGTGAAGCGAACTTGCCGGTGCTCAGCAGTGATTGACAAATGGAATGACCCCGAGAAAAACCATCCATTCTGGCTTCCTTTTCGGGGAATTCAGGGTCCATTCAAGGGCAAGAAAACAGAAACCTTGACTCAGGATTGATTCTATGGCAAGCCTCCCATCTCTCTCATTGAACCACAGACGGTCAACCTTCGCTTCTTCTGTCGCGTTCGGAGAAAAAAGCTGAGTGCCCGCGCCAGGATCATGGTCCAGGCCAAGCTGATGCCATGGTTCAAGGGCAGCCGCAGCCAAATGGGCACCTGGAGAGCTCGTGTTGGGCGGTGTCCCCAAAATCAAAAGACCACAAGCGGTGTTGCGGTGTTGGTTGTGCTATCCAAGCCTTTGGGTGCTTCATGTTGATTTCAATAGGGGGTCAAAAAATAAAGGACTCCCTCTCTCTTTTTCACCTTTGAGCCCTCCTCGATTCTTGTGCCCGGAGCAAACCTGATGGATGGCACCGGACTTTTTGTTTGGAACCAAACCGAAGGCAGAGCCATCTATGCTGGTTCTGGGACTGTCCAACAAATAGTTTCAGGCTCGGTGAAACTCGGCCGTTTCGCTAAGATCTCTCTCAGTGCTGCGCAGCATAGATGATGAGGTCGAAGGGAATCTGAGAAGTCAGCCACACGTGAGCGCCAAACCCATTAACTTAGGTTTCTACCGACATGGTTATGAAGGCTAGATGGCTGTGGGTCCAAACCTAATCGTACCATCTTGGGGTAGGTGCACCACCCATTTTAGTCTATTTTAGTGAAAATTTTAGTGGGGATGGGGATGTTCACTGGGGGTACGGGAGTTTGACCCATGGCCAAATAGGCCTTATTGTAACCTTCACAAGACCGGAACGTAAAAACGGCCAACAGGAGTCCGTTCCGTGCGCTGCTCCAGGATAAGACCCCTAGCCCACCAGCCAAGTTGCCCATAGAGACCACATGGCCAAGTTGTCCTGGACACAATTCCTGACGGGCGCGGGATGGTGAAGTCTTCACGGTCAAGGCTTGAAGGTGTAAAGACTAAAAAATGCAAGGGCAAGCCAGAAAAGTTCAAGGCGCGATGCGGAAAATGGTTCATGCATCTGCATGAAGCAGTGCAAGAGGGTGTGGTCCAAACAGTTGAGCCCAGCTAGCATTTCCGGCAGCAGTTCGTTGGAGCACCCACCTCACCACCCCTCCCACCCACGGCCCGAACATCCATAGGTGGCCTTTTGGAAAAAAGATGGCCCATGGAAATACAAAACATCTAAACCAGTGGAACCCATTTATTCTTAACCAAACTAACCGATCAAAAGGACACCTATGACAAGGAGGGTGGTTTGGGGGGTTCGACTTGTTGTGAAAACTAGTGGGAAGGTACCCCTAGAAGCTCCCCACCCACCTGAGTATGGGTCAAAATTAAACCACCATGGGGACCACAGGTTTTAGTCCATGTTTTCACTTACCCCAGCCACCTCACCCCACCCCTCCCACCCACAGCCCGAACATCTCCTCCAGTACTTCTGCAGGGCCCGGGTCACCAGCGGCTCTTCGCTCTGCTTCTGCTTCTCCCCAAGGCTGTTGATGCTCTCCTGCTGCGAGATGCTGCTGGATCCGAATCGCTTCAGTTTCCCTTGGGGTTTCCTTGAGCTTCCTTGAGCTTCAATGGGGCTTTTTTTCCCCTTTACTCCAGAAAAAAAGCATTTGCCATTGGGTGTCCCTCTCAATGTGTCCCTCTCAACCCCAAGAGGGTATCAACTGCTGGCTCGAGAGAAGGCGACGATGGATCACAAGCAGCACACCCTACTTGGGCCCGGTACGCCTAGTCGTGAACCCTTCACTAGAATGTGAGACGACAATCAGAAAACCATATTCATGGAACCATGACCAAAGTCCAAGGAGTGTTCACCATTGCGCACGTGTCAGTGACCGCTTGGAAGTGGATATTCTTTGCATGGAGTCCTGGTACTGGAAGAGCGTGGTGCTTCCGTACGCACCCCGTGCTTTTCCGGAATTCAGGCAGCTTGGCGATCGAACAAAACTCTTGACGATCACACATGTGAGGTATCAAAAATTGAGGCGTCAAAAACTGCCTCCAAGAAAACAGCCCCTCATCTGTCACCAACATCCCCCCATGAATTGCAAAGAATCAAAAGGGCGGAGATCCGCATCTTCTTTTCTGGCGGCTGTCCCCTAACCTACTACCCTACTGCCCCGAGTTTTGATTCCCCTCTTCGCGCTGAGGGGGTGTTCTGATTTCAGGGCAGTCAAAGGCAGTGCGTGCATGGTGCAGCAAGCTCCTTGATGATGTAGAAGACTGGAAAGTAGACAAAGGTGTAGTGGACAAAATTGTCCAGAGCCGTCTGCGAGGGACGAGGATCAATCGAGGCTAGATACCCTCTGTCTTGGACAGTGTCCCCGCAACGCAACAGGAAATACATGGGGAACTAAGCACGGCCTGTCCGTTGGCAATTGATGTTCAAGGGAAACCCCTCCAAAAAGGGAAAAATAAAACCGGGCACAGGACACATCCTGCAACTGACCTATCAACTGGTGCCCAGTTTCGTCCGTCAGCAGGATTTGGATGTGCCAAATAGAGAAACCCCCAACTAGCGGTTCTCCTTTTGGCTTCCCTTTAACCAACCCTAAACCAGGCGTCTCCAACCATCTCCGGGGCCGCCTGCTTTACGAGGTCAATCTGCCCCGCACGGCACTTCAGCTTCTCCGCCTGAAACTTTCCGCGGGCACACCCCTTTGACTTGCGATCGGTGGATGGCTTCCTAGGGAATCCGGACAGGTTCATTCCCTCATTCCCTACCATTTTCTTGGCAACCGAAAGGTGACGTTTGACACCACCTGGATCGCCAGTTGCCGCTTTTTCCCAGTCACTGGGACTGGTTCTAGGGCAAGGTGTCTGGAAAAAAAACAGCAACTTGGCGATACGGGCAATCCGGGCACCCTCTTAAGGGGATATAACTTGGGAACCCTCAGAAAAGGTGCCGAGTCGTCGATCCTGATTTCTGATGAGCCACCCTATGCGATGCTTAAGCATTCCAACAGTCCAATTTCATCAGAACTCAGTGTTGGTTGAAAAGCAACCTGAGCGCCAAACTCAACTGGGCTGTCCTCAGATCCCCTGCCAAATTCAACCACAAAACCACCTAAAAATTATAAAAAGCTAAGGAATCGGATGGCTAGCCACCAAGTGTCAACCCACTCGCCTTGGAACTTCTCCCTCCCAGGCGCTCGGCAGGAAACGCTCTCAGGCATTGAGCGCCAGGCCCATGGAAGATTTGCGAAGCGAATCGCATTGGGGCAAAGGCGAGAAAACAGCGTGACGTAAATGAACCCTTGGCTTGCGCAATCCGCACTGACAAGCCTGCATCATGCAATCTGACAGGCGCGCTCTTGGGTGTCTAAAAAAAACAAACACATCGGGTGGTTTTTGTGGAGCAAGACCCCATGGTGTTGATTAAAAGCCAATGCTCCGAGTGCATGAAGTTTGGCCCAGTGGCATTGAATCATGCCAAGGTAGGCAAACCCGAAGGCCGTAAAGGCTCCATTCCTCCGCGTGAGAAACTTCAAGTTGGAATCCGTGTAGCTCCAGAAGGCCCCATGGAGCTCCAGAAAACCACCTACCTCATGCTGTTCAAATGTCGCTCGTGTAACTCCCGCCCCGAAAGGCAGCTGTGCAAATCAAACCCGAAAGGCAGCCGCCGTCCCCCACATCCAGAGGGTTGCAGAAAATACGGCATGATTGCGCTCCTCTGCCAGTCTATTCTCTCTCTGCCTTCAGCTTTTTGCACCTCAGGCGTGACTGTCATATGGATATGTGCGGCTTTGAGCGCCTCAGAAAACAACTCCCGAGTAGAACCTGTTCTGGCTGTTTTGGGAATTGGTTTGGGCTGCGAGAAATAATTGGGGCAAACCTTGCTGGTCAGTAGGGAATGACGCTGCATGCGCGGCAAGATCCAAGGTTCCGACGATGAGATCAGCGGCAGAGGTCTTGATCTCAGGTGAAGGGCACTACCAGAAATATCCAAACGAAGAATGTGAACTTGTCTCCACAATGTGGACCCCATATTAATCAACCCCGTGGGGAATCATCACTTGAGGAGAACACCCCCCTATAAATCAAGTGGGGTTGAGTAGTATGGGAACAGTATGGGTGTCTTTTTGCGTTAGCGTACCCTCTTTTGTGGGGTTAAAGGGAAACCAAATTTTAGGGGTCCCCCCTATCTGAAACGAATTTCCTTCTCGCTTCCCTTTGAACCGCCAAAAAAAAGGGGGACCCTCAAAACAAAGACACCCCACCCCCCACCCACCCCATTTGGGGGCTTACCGTGGCGCCTTCCAACCCTGCCGAAGAGGGTACTTGCCATCCAACGAAGACACGCTTACTTCCAGGTAGACGACCATCCCTGCCAACCCCAAGAAAAGGGGAAGTCTTTTGACCATGGCACATATGAACTAAACATGGATATCAGCTCAATCCAAAGCGGGACAATCAGTCGAGCACCTATAGTGAGTACAATTAGTTAGAACTCCCAACCAAGAAGAACAGTTGGCTCACCTTTGGAGATTCTCCTAAGACATGGGTTCCTAACTACAGCTCATCAATGTGCTGTGTGGAAGAACATCAAAGACCCGAACAAGTCAGAGATGCTGTGGGAACAAATCGACTTCGCGCTGCCGGGATGACGATTCGAACATAGGGATGTGAGGTTGTGGAGGTGACCTTGAAAAGCCCATGTGACCCAGACATGTACTCGGATGCAAATCGGCTCCGCAAGCGCCTGCGAAAAAGACATCATCTTCAAGCCGCTTTTCGAGACCCAAATCATTCACGGATTTCGGGTGTCGACTGTTGGCTTCCCAAAACAAGCCCTGCAGTACAGGGGTCACGAAGGGATTTCCCCAAATCAAAAGATGAGCAATTTACCGGTGGGTTCCAACCAAACTGCCGCTTTTGGAGGTCCCAAAGGGGACATTGAGGACTGCCCTATCCACGGCACCCCGCAAAACAAAAACGGACAAACATCTCCTCCCCCCCAAAAAAAAAACAAAACACAAAAAACGGAAGGGCACCCCCCCCCCTCCCAACAATAAAAGGACACACACCTCTGGAGCGGATTTTTCTCCATCTCCCCGGTTTCCTAGCTGAGCCGTGGGCTGTGGCCACGATCACGTTGGTGGCGAAGGGCTGGCGCTTGGGGAAGGTCACGATCGCACCCCAAAGGCCCTCGTACCTCCGTTCAACTCGCCGGGAGGGCGAAGCGAGCGAGCGGCGGACCGGCCGGCAGAGCGAATGCACGAAGGCATCGGGGTCCATGTTCAGCGACTCGTTGGTCCGTGGATGTTAAAATTCAAGCGTTCGAAGAGTCGTGGCTTTTGGCTTCCTCAAAGGTGGCCCGGAATCAAAACTGGTGGTTTCCAATGGAAGTGCCACCTTTGAAGGTCCGAAAAGGGGAAATCGAGAGTTCCCTGACCCCAGGAGACTTCAAACGTGTCGCAAGACAAGGGGGCCTCTAAGCCTTCCCGGCTGGAATCGTCCCAATATTGAACCCTGGTAGATGGAAGAGCAGACGAAACCTGCTGGTTAGCTTTGCTCTCGCGGCCAGCAACTTGATACAAAACCGAAAACAACAGCGCGATCCGATGGACAGAATCGGATCGAAGCAATTATCTCCTTTGCCGAGTCGGAAAAAACAAAATAAGTTGCACCCAGTTGTTGCCATAAGTAGTTGCACAGGCGAGCAAGTGGGCAGAGATGACGAAACACGTATGTCCGAGTTGCACTAGGTTTCTGTAAGTAGAACAACAAATTGGACCATTGTGACTCACCCCATTCCAATCATGTTTGGCCATAGTGCCCTTGATATACTGAGTGCTGGTTTTTGTTGTCTCCAGATTCCCCAAAACCCAAACCTGCCACGGCTGCGGCCACCCTTGAGGCGCGCGCTGAACCTCCTGAGAGATACCATCTCCTGCCAACGAGCTACAGGGTTTGCCAACTAGCTGCAGAGGGTTTACGGTTTTCGATGAAGCTTGTTTCCAAAACGAAGCAAAGGTTCACTTGTTCAAAGACGCAGGGTTGGTTTAGGGCCGGTGTAGGGTTGGTGTATGGTTGGTTTAGGGTTGGTTTAGGGTTGGTTTAGGTCTGGTTTACGTTGGTTTGGGGTTGGTTGAGGGCTGGTTTAGGGTTGGTTTAGGGTTGGTGTATGGTTGGTTTAGGGCTGGTTTAGGTTGGTTTAGGGTTGGTTCAGGGTGGTTTAAGGTTGGTTTAGGGCTGGTTTGGGGTTGGCTTAGGGTGGTTTAGGGCTGGTAATGACTTGTTTAGAATTGATTTAGGTTTGGTTTAGGGTTGGTGTAGAGTTGGTTAGGGTGGTTTAGGGCTAATTTAGGGCTGGTTTATGGTTGATTTAGGGTTGGTTTTGGGTTGGTGTAGGGTTGGTTTAGGGTTGGTTCAGGGCTGGTTTAGGGCTGGTTTAGGGCTGGTTTGGGGCTGGTTTAGGGTTGGTTTTGGGTTGGTGGTTTGGGGCTGGTTTAGGGTTGGTTTGGTGCTGGTTTATGTTGGTTTAGGGTTGGTTTAGGGCTGGTTTAGGGTTGGCTTAGGGTGGTTTAGGGCTGGTTTAGGGTTGATTTAGGTTGGTTTAGGGTTCGTTCAGGGTTGGTTTAGGGCTGGTTTAGGGCTTGTTTAGGGCTGGCTTAGGGTTGGACCGACTGACCGACCGACCAATCCACCGACCGACCGACCGACCGACCGACTGAGAGACTGACCGAACGACCAACCGGGACCGGGGGGACAGACTGACTGGGACACGGACCGGCCGAGCCAACACCCCAGCACCACGCAGCAAAACGGCCGTGCCAAACCTGGGGAAAAACATTAAATATATATATATATATATAAACAAAAACTCGGGGTCCTTTACTATTATTTAAACATAATTGTTTCAGTAATGTTTGCGATTGATCTTTATTCAAACAAAAATGGGTGGCCGCCGTAGAGGTCGGATCCAATTCAGAGTGCTAGCCGCTAGCGCATTCATTGACCTCCGATGGGGATTGCCACATCCGAATGCCGGGGGGGGGGTTCGGAATTTGGCGGTTGGTCGTCAGCTGCGTTCTCGGTCGGTGAACGGATCATGTTTGTTTGCCAGATACACTGTTGTTTAACTGTTGTTTACCTCTGCTTTCCAGCTCAGTCCACCACCTCTTGCCATTTTCGGGCTTCCCAACCGAAAAAAGAAAGAAGAAAAAAAAGAAAAACGATTCGACCCCTTTCAGAGGAAACTCCTTTCAAGTTGGCGCAAAAAAGGCCGAGGTTCGAAGCCACCAATCCCAATATTACCCTGCAACGCCCAGCTGGAACGTGGCATGCGTTGTGTGCCAATACTGAGGAGTTGAGAGCATGGAACTTTGTAGTCGCTGCTTCAGGGCCCGATGAATGTCTTTTTAACCATTCCCGCAATGCCTCATTTCACCATCCCTCGTTTTGTTTGTGCTTCTGTTTTGCGCTTGGGGGCGGGGACTCATGCGAGCCCGCCCAGCTTCATCCCAAATGGACCATGGATGTTGACCGAACCTCCCGCATCGGCTTTGTGGTTCCCGTCGCCTTTGGCCGACGCTCTCGGCCGAGATGCCTCGCCACGGATGGATAAAAACTCGTGCCCGCCAAACAGGTGTGGGAGCCTCACAGAATGCCTGGGGTTCAAACCGCCGGTAAAACCACCGCGCATTGACCCTGGGAGCTTGCATCCAACTTGGGTCAGGGTCCGTTTGCCGGCCTTTTGGGGGCAAGTTGAACCCTGTGGGTGGACGAAAACCATTTGGCACCACCTAGGAAACCATGGAAATGAAACCACTGTTTGTTGGCATTTCCAGGGAAGCTGTGGGGGGGTTCCTTTTCCACGCCAAAGGGACAGCACCGGCCTGGTAGTGCCGAGTGCCTCGCTGGCCGCACCTGACAAGTGAGGGGCGGAAGGAAGCAGCAAAACGGCCAGGGAACCGGGGCCAAAAAGTGGCCGACTCAAAACTGGGCTGCCTTCAGATCCCCGGTAAAGTTTAATGGAAAAATGAGTTAAATCCTCAGATCTAGTGAGTTAAATGGAAAAATCCTCACTAAACACTGAAAAGCCAAAAAATGCTAAGGAACCGGATGGCTGGGAGCCACTGAGAAAAATACGCTCCAAAAAAGATATGCCCGCTCACCTGGATGTTTCACTTGGGCTAACCGTTTTTTGTCCTTCGCATAAAAACATAAGTTATAACCTGCTACGTGGGCTGAACTTCCAAATAGGGTGGGGGTGGCTAGTGTTTCTTTTGGCATGGGTCACGAAGGGACTTCCCCGAATCAAAGGTTGATCCAGTTACTGGTGGTTTTGATTGAAATCATCGCCGCTTTAGGAGGTTCCAAAAAGGGACATGGAGGCAACCTTGCATACGGGACCCCCCCCAAGAAAAAAAAACAAAAGGCGTAGGGGTCGTGTGGAAGCTTGGCCAATGGACGTTCGCCAGTTGCGAGTCTCCCAGCTTCGGGGGGCAAATTTTGAGACGGACTCTCTGCAGATCCCTGGCACGGGGAGTCAAAAAAAAAAATCCGCAAAGCTCCGGTCGTGTGGAACCGGGCGCCTTCCTCCTTTGTGGGACCCCCAAAGAAGGGTGGCTCTCCTCTTGGCCTCTCTGGGGGGGGGGGTTCCCTCATGAGCGAAGTTTCAAAAGGACCCCTTTCATTCCGACCCAAAAGGAATATCAGCGAAGAGCCTTAAAAAACAAGGAAATTCTTGGTGAAGAATACAAAGACGAACTCTTTCGGTTTGTGCATTTACTCAGCGATGCATGCGTTAGGCGTCCAAGGCTGGAATTCTATTCTGCCGGTTCGTCTGACAGCCGTTGCAATCGCAAGTGGCACATGGTTTTTTGTTGCAACAAACTATGTCAACTGGATTGTGTGGTTGTGGTGTGTCTGGAGTGTGGTCTACTGGCGGATTGTGCTCAAATCTTTGTTTTATTGCATTGGTTGTTGATGCTATCTGATAGAGCAGGTGCTCAACAGCACGTTGCCATGTGGAAGTTCCATTCGTTTGACCCCAAGTTGGACTTAAACCGAGCATTTTCCCTTGAGAAAGCAAGCAGCTTTAAGTCCACCTGGTAGGTCAAGCTTGCGGGCGAAATCACCATGGGGTACGCAGCTACGCAAAGCTGGTAGACGAACTCGGCCCAGTTTGCCGCCATTCCTAAATGCATAACTTGCATGCGACTGCCAGGATGTGCCTCAAGACTCGAACAAGGTGGCGACCTTGTTCATGCAAATCATCGGAACCCCGGATGTGAAAAACAACTGGTTGATGTTTTCATGCAGGTGTCCCCTTCTGGTGGGGGTTCATGACCGGCCTGCACCCCCCAATGAACAGAACGGATACCTAGATCTGTTCTCAAGTAACTCAACCATGGCAAGCAACTTGGGACCGACCCGTCAGCCACGGAAAAACCCCCAGCCTGCCAGAAAATCGCTGGGCTGCTCGAAGCATGGCCTGCCGAGCAGATGGTACTTGGCACGCCACGAACGCCATCAAGCAGCACTGAGAGTAGCCTCATCTTCCCCATGAATGGTCGGATTGGTGGTTCGGTTGCTCACCAAGGGAGTGGTTTCCCGTCCAAACCAATCCAAACCACCAACTAAGGGCAACCTGACACGCTTTTCAGTCTTACCACTTGACGCACCCAAACGCTCCTTGCCTGTATGAGGGTTGCTCCTGGCCGGCCGAAAATTCGCGGAACAGGGGAAAAAGTGACAAAGTCCGTTAGCGTTTTCTTTTGGGTGGGGTTTTCCGGTGTCGGATTTCGGTGTTTCAAGCTGTTGTACGTCTACCTGACATCAAGTAGTACTCCCACAGTCTTCCCGCAGATTGATCGCAGTTGGATTGCAGTCTTCCTCAGTTCTTGCAGTATTCCCGCAGTCTTGCAGTCTTCCACATGTCTTCACGCAGTTTTCCCATCGTGCTTCAGGCCATAGTAAGAAACCTATGTCCGCTGCGCGACATTCAGTAAGCCAGAGATTTGCTGGCAAAAATTGTCACAACCAAAAGGGTGTAACCGCTGCTTATCCGTTTCTTCTGGGCCTGTGACATTACAAGGCGCGCTTCTTGTTCCTTCCTACCTCAACCTGAGCCTTGAATCCATGAAAGGCCGAGCCTGCCAAATGCACCGCAAGAGCTGAGTCCAAGTTCGCTTCCGCGGCAAATTTCGAGTGCTCCGCTCTGCTCCCCGCAACCGCAACCCGGATCCCTCCTTCGCGGGAACAGCCAGGCCAAGACGAAAAAACGGCAGCGAGGTTGGCCGAACATTCGGCGGTGGCCCATGTGCTCTGCGAGAACTGAATAAGCAGCACCTGTTGAAACCCCATGGGATGGGTTTAAACAGTGGTTCAAACATGCGCCAGGTGGGCGCAAGCCTCTTTGGCAGCTTTCGCACGCGGACGCCAGTTCCCAGCCAGCGACCCAATTGATTGGGAGCGCAGGCCAAGCTCCAAGGCTACGAACTCTAAGGCGGGATTGGCCAAGTTGCCAGAGAGCTACCCAGAAAATCTCTGGACCTCCAACTGGCTATGGAACTATCACTTCTTTTGCTTTACTCAAAGGCCATTGCATGTTAAACCAATTCACGAGCCCATGGCTGTGGCAAGCAGCTTTGACGTTGCCCGTGGCCCCAACCGATGCACGATTTGGCGCTGGAAGATATCGTGCCGAGGCGGTCAGAGTCACGTGTTGCTCAGCAAATGCCAGCCGCGATATTTCACCTGCCATAAAAATAAAACAGGATGAAGGAAGTGGGCAAAGACTTCGACCGCGGGTTGTTTTCAGTGAATGAGGGAGTGATCCAAGAAGGATTCGTTGTGGTCTCCTTTTAGGGGATCCAGTTCATGCCCTGGGCGGCTCACTCAGAACCAGCCAGGTGTCATCCCTTAAGTTGCCACTTTTAACTCAACACGCCCAATGCAACTCAGCGGCGCTGTAGAGGTCCGGATCCCTCAGTTCAAGCCAACCTCGCTTTCTGGGCCTGGGGTGATCCACTGAGAAAACACAGCTAAGCAAGTAGCCAACATGCAGAGCTGAGTTCCAGCTTTGCCGTCAATGCCCACCCTGCCCTCGGTCAGCCCAACTAAGCTAGTCCCAATCTCCCGAACCCCATATGGACCACACACGAAATCGCGGAAAATGACCAAACAAAGTACGGATCCATGGGTCTGTTTGGTTTGAGGTTTTTATTTGGGAATTGTTGATGTTCAGCAGACCAACAGCCACCCATGGGACGCAATCTACCGCATGGACGAATTCGCTCGAATTCTGCTGCAAAGGTGCTCGAAGCTGCAGCCGATCCTTGGCGAGCCAAGAATGCAGGGAGCGAGGCAACGAAAGACTGCAGGTGCTGCAACAAGGGCAGACCGTCATGTAAAACCTTGGGGTGAAATACCTGGTTACCTACCATAGTGGCATCTGAAAGCACAGGGTAGGGGGATAAAGCAGTGCACACGTTATTCTCTTACGTTCATGACAAGTAAAGTACCCCAGTCTAAGTATCCATGGATGACTCGAATCCGCTGACAGCCGCGGCAAGGCCTCTGCCCCAAACCTATGATACGAGCTTTGGTTGGGTCCTGACCCGCACTCGCCGGGCTCCGTGCTGTCTGCGATCCCGAAACCAAAACCACCGAGCCACTTCTCGTTCGCCCGAAGCAAATGCTCCCGGCCCGGCACGTGGTGGCCTCAGCTCGGCCGAGCAAGCATTTCTCTCGTTTTCTGGCGTGCCCATGTTGAGGTGTTTGTTTTTTGTTTTGTTAAGGGCAGCCAAGAGGCAAGCTGAAGCCATTTTTTGGGGGTCCTACCCTCCCACCAACTAACATGGAAGTGCAAAATGCCCTTTCCAAGAGGAAAGTAGTCTTTCTACTGGGGTCTGTGCACTTCCATGTTAGCTGGTGGAAGGGTAGATGAATCTACGCCACAGCACGCACGTGAGAGGAAGCAGTCATCATTCAGCGAAAGTATCCCTATGCGAACTTGTTTAGAAGCGTGGCCCCTGCCAGTTTTGCACAACTGCTAAATAGCTTTGCAACCGGAACCATATTTGTGCAGCCGGAAATTCAACACAAAGGAACCAGCGCCCCCCCCCCCAATCAATCAGAATGGCCGTAAGCTGGTACAACCCAGTCGACCTTAAAAGGTGCTCACCGCGTTCAGTCCAAGGCGCGGCAGTGGGGCGAGTCGTGCTTCAAATGTTCCGAGCGGAGGCAGTGCACCGGATTCGCAGAGAACCAGGTGCACGGGCTTGTCTTGGCCTCGCTCGCTCTCGTGAGGTCATGCTGAAATGGGCCCTTCATATAAAAGTCTGTCTTGTTTTGAGTTGTTTTTTCCGCCTTTTTTGGTTGGTGCCTTCAAACGGATTTCTAAACGGGGTCCCCTAACAAGACAGGCCCATACAACTCTTGCGGGTGTCTGTTTCAACCATGTCATTCCGCAGCTTGAGGACGTTGTTCTTCACCGATCTGTCGTCAGGGCCAGCGCTGAAGCTGACAAGTGGCCGCCTTCAAATAATCAACCTCATACCCGTTGTGCTTCACGCGGATGAAGGTCATCAACAAATACCTCATCTGGTGAGCCTTCATCGGCGGCTGGGTTTTGGATCCCAAAACCCTCTGACTTTAGAGAGTGAGCGGCCTTCCACCTCCCTCTACCCATTTGGCTGTGGGTCAAAACCCTGTACCCCTGGTGAACATAATAGGTGGCAAATGGATGTTCATCCACCCCAAAATGGAGCCATAGGTTATGCCCCATGGCCATTTGCAGCTCTACTCCTACAAAACGGCCGGGCTACACGATCAACACGTGGATGATCGTGTGCACTAAGAAGGCCGCGACGAGGAGTCCTCCGATCGCAACTGCGTGTGCAATCCCACTGAACCCAGCAGATGTGAGTATCTTTTTGCAGGGACCCACAAAATGGCTCGAAGCATTCCTGGGGTCCTTTAAAACCAACCAAAAAGGGGTGCCATCTCACCCAGATACTGGTGGATAGTCCACCAATCCCAGATGGTGCCTGGCGTGGATTTTGCTTTAGAGCATCACATGCTACATCATGCAGTGCAAACGCCCAATCGTATTTTAGATTGCTCAACTTCGATCTCATATCCGGTCAGAACTCAAAGTGTCACCAGCGCAACGTTGACAGGCTCGATGTCATTTATCATTTCGAGCAAGGCGTATGGGTTGGGCAACTGTTCAAACAACAAGACCCTTCCCCCCTTCCAGCTTTGCAAACAAGCGTTCCGTTCATCGCCTCGCACCTTGGCCTTCGAAGGCAAACCAGAATTCCGTTGTTTGTTGGCCGCTGTGCGGATTTCTCAACCGGGTGAGTCTCTTCGGGTCCTATGAGATTCATGCTGGTCACGCAGTAGTTGGGAAAAGGCCAGAGCTTGCCATAGGGGTGCTCCAGCCTCGGCCGGGGTGTGGTTCCTTCGTTCTTCCCCGGCGGTTCTTCTTTTTTGTTCTGGTGGTTCTGAGCTTCTCTCTCTCGGGACCAAATCACCCATTACCCAAGGAACAAAAGTTGGCCCTGAGAAATTCGAGAGCCCCTTGCGCTACTACACCCCAGCATATGCGTGAGTGCAGGTGGTACCTCCCTCATACGCGATCAGCAATTCTGTGAGTTGCTCTCCCTTCCAAGTCCAGAAGATTGCGCTTCTTGGCACCACTGGCCCCCCGATGGAGAAGGGGCATTGGCTTACAAACCGGGACCGCCCAACTGGCTCAGCTTGGGAGCATGTTCTTGCAGTTTGCCTTGAATATGACACAGCACAGCGCCATTCCGCTGGGAATTGACATCAGCACATGCCTCAGCTGCCCAGGCGGAAAATTGAAAGCTGGCAATGGGTAGTGAATTCATCTGGGCGGCGCCAGCGTATCCACGGCCATCAAGTTGTACTTGACTCGCGGCATGGCCCGCAGCAGCATCCAGTGATCAAAGACATAAATGTAGAGATGGCAGACCTCAGATGCAAAAGCATCGCTGCATTGAACCTCAGATGCAAAAGCATCGCTGCATTGAAGCCGCTGTGCGCCCAAATCACGAGAAAGACGCCGCTGTGCGAGACTGACATCTCACACAACATGTCCGCTTTAAAAATATAAAATGTTAGAATACAAACACACAGAAATGCATCCCCACGTCTCTGACTCAATTCCAAGCAGCTAGCAGGTAGCCAAAGGCCCTGGAATTGAACCCTCCATGGATGGAGAGGAAAATGACCTGCACGAGTCAACGTCAAGCGAGTGGCTGAATCAACATCACCGAAGGTTTCTCTAAATGGTCCGTAAACTGGCAACAGGTGTTTTTTGTTGGCTCCCGTTTGAATGCCAGCCAAAAGAGGAAGCCAAAAACTTTGAGAAACACTCGTAGAGACTTGCTGGTGCGATAACTAGGGAATGACCGAGTCCGGGTTTTGGGAATGAACAGGTCGTTCCCTTAAAGGAAACCACAGGGAATGGTTTATGGGGTCATTCCAACTCATTCATAGGGGATGGTTTACAGAGGTCATTCCATTTCTCATTCCCTGCCTATCGAACCAAAAAGCAGATTCCAAAAATGTCCCATTGGTACTCACATCGCTACAAGCGGCGCTTCCTTCGATTCTGGGCCGGACAATGCGTTTCTTTTGGTTGTGTAGTGTTTGGTTTTTTTGGACACGCCAAAACGGTTAACACTAAACACACTAACAACGCTCAAACCCAGTGACTGTGGGTTCTCCTAACAATATCATATTGGTCTAGATCTGCAATTGGCCTACTACCCATGAAACGAGGTATAACAAATTGTATAGGCCTCACTTCTTGAACCCCACGAAACCAGGTAGAACCACATACAAGGACTGTCCTTTTGGCAAAGGATACATCCAGAAACCACCTGATTTACAAGTACAAGTGGATCCATTCAATCAGCTACTCTGCTGTGAATCAGCTGATTGGCGTGTCTTTTTTAAGGGTACCTCTCTTTGGTGGTCTTCTAAGGGAAACCCAAAAGGGAGCCACCCCTGTTTTTGAGGCCCGATTTCTAAAAAAAAAGACCTGCCACCCCCATTTTGGGGTAGATGCACCATGTTCACTGGGGGTACGGGGTGTTGACCCACGGTTGTATCCTTTCAGAGACTTTTGTGCCTTGCTTCGGTTTGGGGAATCCGCTTTCAGCTTGAGGCCCTGGCTGCGATCGTCAGGTTCAGAATGATGTCGCCGTACCGCGAGAGGTCATTGATCCAGAACCACTGCACCAGCTTCCTCGGACATGGACAGATTTCGAGAAGGAAGAAAAAAGGGTCGGAGGCGCGTTCTGGGTCCAAGCGCTCAATGCGCTGCAACATGTGTCAAAGACAAACAATGGCCAACCCCGAAACCAAGCATGGCTCCAAGACGTGGAGAGAAAACCGGCCAATCCAGGCCCTTGAAAGGGAAACGAAGAGGGGGTTGCTTGAAGAACAGTAGTGGCTTCATGGTGCAACTTGTTTAGGTGGCGCAAGCTTCTGAAAGGGCGCAAACCTTTCGCTTTCAATCACAGGTTTCACCTGACCCTGGACCATACCCGTTCCTCAAAGTAAGGAGTAAATACGGGCAAACCGGGGTCAATCAGCCCCAACTAAGACCGAGTAGCTTTAAATGCAATCTAACTGGTCAGCATTCTGATTGGGAGTGTGTGTGGGTGTGTATGACAAACAACTATGTTGAACATGTTTCATCATGTAAATGCAAGCTCTCTCACAACTGGTTTTGGTGCAAAGACTCGTTAGCTTCAACCTGAAGCTGGGTGTCTAATCCATAGGCGTGGTGTATGACAAACAACTATGTTGAACATGTTTCATCATGTAAATGCAAGCTCTCTCACAACTGGTTTTGGTGCAAAGACTCGTTAGCTTCAACCTGAAGCTGGGTGTCTAATCCATAGGCGTGGATGCCAAGCCGGGCAAAATGAAGCCCGGCCTTTGGGATTCTAAGAGTCGCCATCGCCACGGCTTGATCG
>CAUJNA010000629.1:177500-183064 GCA_963377175.1 Effrenium voratum | reverse complement strand
TTTTTTTTGTTTTCCGTCCTGGCTACTAAATGCTGTAATTTACAGCATTTTCTCGCGAAATGTACGTATTTTACGCTAGTCCGCAGCATCGTTTTCAACATCCCCCGCATGTCCAGCCAACATCCCCAGCATCACCAGCAAATTGGCTTCCCGCATCTCATGGTAAAAGTGAGGATTCAAATACGGGCAAACTAATCCCTGTAAAACACCTAAAACGTGGCGGCAGCCCCCCCCATGATGATCGAAAAAGTGATGATTCAATCAGGGGCAAAAAGTCTAAAAAATAGCGGGGGGGTTGGGGGGGGCGGCAGCCCCCCCCATGATGATCGAACAATTAGGGGCAAAGAATCTAAAAAGTAGTGGTCGCATGATGGTCGAAAAGTGATGATTCAATTAGGGGCAAAAAGTCCAAAAAATAGCGGGGAGGTTGGGGGGGGCGGCAGCAGTTAGACCAGACCTTGCCCATCTTTTTTTAATAGAAAATCCTAGGGTCCTCCCTACACTTTTAGCAACATTTTAAAACAGCACCTCAAAAAGCACATTTTCAAAAATCAACATTTCAAAGCAGGTAATTTCCTAGTCAGTTTATCCAATATTTTATATTCAAAATTTCAAAAATATATATGGGCAAGGTTAAGTTCATCCATATTTTAAAAAAATACATTTTGCAAAATTTTAAAAAAGTAAATTTTGAAAAATAAATTTTACAAAATTTTAAAAAATAAATTTAAAAAATAATAAATTTTCAAATATCTTTTTTTTTAAAAAAAAAGTATAATTTTACAAAATATAATTTTACAAAATTTTCAAAAATATTATTCCAAAAATTATGATAAATTATTTTACAATAAATTTTATCACAAATTTTGTAGACATATTATGGGCAAGGTTATTTTCATTCGTTTTTTACGGGCACCATTCTTTCTTAATTCTTTCTATTATTTTATCACACGTTGTTTCGTTATAAATATTACTTCTTATTTGCTTTCTAAACATTCCCATTATTCCAATTGCACGTGTTATTGTATATCTAAGTTCGTGAGTTTTATACCGATCATTTAAAACCTCATGTAAAAAATCAAAGTCATTATCATTCAATGTTTCATATTTTAAAATGTTTAATGCTAAAAGACATATTGTATAATCTTTTTACCATGCTATAATACTGAAAAATAAAACCATTATCATTTCCTTCATCATCGCCCTCATATAATAAATTATCAAACCCTTCTATAGTTAAGAAATTATTCATTTCAATAAACACAAATATTTCTAAATCATCATCAATAGTTTCATTATTTATAATATCAATATCTTTGTTATTCATATCATCAATTTTGTTTATAATTCTATTGCAATTATTGCATATCATATATTGACAAATATTATTACAAACGCCATTTGTAAAACCCCGTTCAATTGGTAATTTTAGCATTTCACAGTCTTCACATTTATAACTCATAAACTTTTTTCAATATACTTTTAGCATCATGGACTGTATCACTCATCACACTATATAATAGTATTATAAAATATTTCTTTAAATACGTTTACAAGAATTTTAATTTTAAATTAAAATTAAATGAATAAATTAAAATTAAATTAGGTTATGTAGATAAAATTTCATAATTTAAGTTCAGGATAATAATTTAATTGATGACTACTAAGTTGTTTTTTTGTCGTACGTCTTTCATGCATTATTTTTAAAATAATATTAGTATCTCTCACTGTATTTTTAATATTAATCTTTTTACTTTCGATATATGTTTGAATGTCTTCTTTTACATCAAAACCTTCCCTACTATGATAAGTCAACACCCATAATATACTTTCAATCATTTTGTATTTTTCTTACTGATCTTTAGAAATATTCTAACATAACTATAAGGTGGTCTTCCATACACGGTTAAAAATATTAAAATTTCATATTCTACGTTTCTTTTATCTTTTTTTTTTAATCTCCAAAATATTTTCTATTATATGTTGATATCGTCGCCATCTTCTACAAGTTCTACATACATCTTCTTCGTCCAATGCATAATCAATAATATTATTCACTATTCCATTATGTAAATTCAATTTATACAATTCCATATTTTCCTTTTTAAAGTGGCAACAATCATAGCTTTTTTTATTGATATAACTATTGATTTTGGTTTTCATCATCTCACTATATAATACCTATAGGTAATATTTCTTTAAATACTTTTTACAAGAAATTTAACTATGATAATTAAATTAATAGATTAAAATTATAATTAAATTATCATAATTAAATTATAATTCTCATCATTTACAACTACAATTACATAATTTACAAAATGGGATGATATTTTCTATTGTATGAGTTAATTCATTATCTTTTCGTTGTGCTGTTAGATTTGTCATTATATTACCATTTTTCATATCAATAGTAAAACCGCAACCGCAGTAATTACATTGATTATTTATATTATCTAAAAACCATTGAGTATTTACATAACCTTCTCTAGGTATGCTTCTTTTTGCTTTCCTGTCTTGTTCCTTATAATTCAAAATTTTCCTTTCAAAATAACTCATAATACATTTTTGATTAAATACATCATCAACATCCTTTGTATATTTATAAAATTTGACTTTGTTTAAATCACGAGCACGTGTTACCGCTGTAAAAACCCATTCTGGATAATTCTTTACAAAAAATGATTATAATCAAAAATTGTTATGGTGTCATCAATGCTACTACCTTGAGTAGAATGACATGTAGAGCAAGAAGAAAATATAAAATTGCTTCTTATTTTAGCAACTTCTACGGATTGTAAATTTCGGTTTTTACATTGTTTAATGTAAATATTCCATCACTTCCAATATGAACTATTTTATATTTGAAATTTACATTAAAAACTGATGTTTTAGTTTTAGTATATTCTCTACAAATTAAACATTCTCCTACTTCATATTCATCCTTTCTATTTTCTAACTTTCTAATTTCATTTGATACATTTTTACAGGTTGTATTCAAAAATGCTATGTTGTTTTTGGAACTACTTATGTCTGTGGTGTATTCAAAATATTTTTCAATAATAGTTTTAATTGGTAATTTATTAATAAAAATATCATATTTTATATTCTCGAGTTTGTCCTTATCTTCCTGTGTGTTAAGTCTCTTACATTCTTTCAATATTATATTATGTGTAAAAATATTATCTATAATATTGTCAGTGTATAATTCATAGTCTTGAGTATTTGTGATTTCTTGCACTGGTTTTAATTGCTTGGTGTCTCCTGTTGCTATTATAATTTTGTTGTGCTTATTTTGCTCTACAAATTGTTTTATTCTCCAGTATATATTTAAATTACTAAAATAGATTTCATCAAATACTATTACATCAAATTCTGTAAAATCAAATGGTTCTAATTTAGCATCTCCATAATTAATACCAAAGAATGTATTTCTCGTCATTGCTTCTCCTTCGAACGCCTGTAATAGTTTATTAGTAGGACAAATAAAAATTACATTATAATTTTTATCAACCATTTTTTGACATATATATGATTTTCCTGTGCCCGGTAGTTCACCTCTGATCATAATAGGATTATTCTGTTTAACAATCTCTATAATGTTATCAGTGTCGTATTCATCTTTAATATCAATAGTTTTACTTTCATAAACTTGTATTTTTATTAGTTCATTATTTACAACGTTAAATTTTACTGTAGGTAAATTAATTTCATCTCTCTGTTTTGAAACTTTCCAACCTCCTATATCATCATGAAATTCTAATAGTTGCTTTGTTTTTTCTTCATTGCATGTATCAATTACAAAAGCATTTGTTTTTACACTATATACATTAATATTATTAGTTATTAGTGTCTTAAAGTCTTGGTTCATTTTAAAATTGTGATGTTGTAAAAGTAGTTCTTTAATATATCTATATCCGTTTCTTAATACTGCCTTATCCTTCAAATTCAATATATAATATGATGCCTTTACATCCCATTCATCCTCATCAAATCCATAATATGTTGTAGTTGCACCTCCTTCGTCGTCATATTCGGTTGTCATTTCAGGACATTCGCTTACAATATGCGATAATTTATTAATTTTACCTCCGTATTCTGTTTGATAATGGACTGCTTCATCAATACTTTTAAATAAAATACTTTGATGTGCTGTAGCACCTCCTTTTTCTAATAATCCAAAATTTACATTTGCTATTAACTTTTTAATTAGTTTATCTAATGCTTCGTCATGTTCATCTATATTTGTAAAAGTTCATTAATAATATTTGTATATTCAACCTTATGAATAAATGAAGGTTGTTTGTAATGTAAAATATTGATTTTGTGTGTCTTATTCTCATTGATGAATTCCTTCAAAAACTTGCCATATACTAGATTATATTTTTTGTTGAAAAATAAGTTGTGATTACCACTTATTACAATGTTTCTAATTGCTTGTTTTAATTCATCAGGATTTAAAAACAAACTTAAATCATGTGTTTTACGAAATTCTATATAAGTAGCAACGTCAATACCTTTACTATATGCAATAGAATATATCATCTGCTTGGTGTGTTGATTTTTCTCTATTAGTTCCTTAATGCTGTCCATTGTTGTTTTTAACGGTCTTACATTTGTATCTATAGTTTCAACATAATATTAAGTTAATTCATGGAGCTCATCTATTTTAATTTCATCGTTGTATTTTTTCCAATGGTCAAACTGGTTAAATACTGGTATTTCCCTAATATTTAAAAAAACCTTTAGTAAATGCGTTATTTACATCTATTTCTGTCTTATAAACTAAATTAATATTACTCGATAATAAACCCGAAGGTGCTATACTTCTTGTTTCATTTAATATTTTAATATCAATGTCGCTATAAAAGGATTTATGTGATGATATGAATAAGGATTTATTGAAATTAAACATTGCTTTGTTCATATTGTTGTATGTAGTTTCATTGCTGACTGCAATCCATCCATCGCCGGAAGATTTAATTAAATTTTGAGTTTTTATGATATCTGTTATCTTGTTCAATCTTAATCTTATTTCATCAATAATACCTGTGTATTTAATTCTGGGTTCATATCCAATATTCAACAACTGGAATAATAATTCTGCCAAATTATTATTTTCAGGCACTAAATATTTCCTTTGTTTTATCATCAGTTTTAATTTTAAGTATATCATCTATACATTTAATCATTTTGTATTGTGGCGGTTCTTCTCTTTCATTTATATAATAATCCGTGTGTGCCTTTATAGTAGGTAGTTTTGTTATTAATTGCTTTTGTTGTATCTTACATAAATCATAGTTTAATGTGTAAATATGGTTATTCTTCACCATTGCGTAAAAGGTTTTTTATATGGTGGTTTCTTTTTTCTGGTTCATATTTGTAAATAACTTCATTTACAAAATTGAAAATTCTAACTTGAATATTAAACTTTTTGAATACTGCTTCCATTTCCTTAATTGTCGCGCCAGTTTCACTGAAGTTTTCCCTACCTATGATTTCAATAATTGTGTCTCTGGTTAGTCTGTTGCGGGTTCTTTCATTCATGATTGTATCACTGTAAA
>CAUJNA010000629.1:160000-172500 GCA_963377175.1 Effrenium voratum | reverse complement strand
TATTTCTTTAAATACATTTTACAAGATTTTTAAACTAAATATTTTTATTTGTATTTTTAAAGACTTCGTTTTCCAAATATTCTACACGAGCAATAAGTTTTGTTAAAGCATCCCAGCTAATACAGGCCATTCTGTCATAACACATTGTTAAGTATTCTCCTGTATCATTTACAATATTATATTTAGGATTTGTGTATTGTTGAACATCTTGAGCAATCCATCCTAATTCGTTTTTTAGTTTTTTGATTTTTAACAAATGTTTTAATCTTAATGTTTTTTTACCATATTTATAGTATCATCGTCTACATCTTCTATATTATTTTTCAGTCTCTTATCACTACTTAAATTAAATCCGTTATATGATGAAAATTGAGTATCGTCCAATTGTAAATATTTAGTGCCACCAATATAACTATCAACAGTTGTTGATGCTTCTAATTTTAAAACAGCATCGCTATCTAAATGTCTCAAATTGATTTTATGAGCCATTCCAAAAGTCATATCACCGTCAGTAGTCCAATTGCCACGTAATTCGCTATTACTTCCACTATTCAAAATAATTTTATTATCAGCATATGTTGAAGATAATCCAACAACCAAATTAATAGAGTTTGACGTGTTGCTATTCCTGATTATTAAATCATTTGTATCGACATACATTTCAGCATTATCAATTATTAGTTTTGATGTGTTGCCAAATTGAACATTGCCACTCGGTGAATTTTGTAATAATAAAGTATTTCCTGATACTGACTGAACTTGATTGACTTCAATCTTTTTACCAGAAACCATTGTTAAATCGCCGTTTGTGTATACATCACCTAATACATCAACTGGTTTATTGAATATGGTTTTTGATACAGCACCGTCGCACATAAAATATTGATTAGAAGAATTACTAACATCGCCAACACTAACAGCAACAAAATTATTATGCGCCATATATAAACCTTCTGTAGCATCTGGTGTATATCTTCGTATTGAACCACTATTGTTAAAATTTAAAAATGAACCATTATTAAGACTTACAGCTTTGTCAGATCCTAAAAACTGAACGGCGTCAGTAAATCTCGCTTGCCCAGCGCAATTAAGTTTATATCCAGCAATACCAGCGGCACCTAAGCCGAAGCGATCTGGGCACCAGACTCTGCCAATACCACCAGGGTAACCTAGAATAGTCTCCCATTGGCCATTCGCGCTACTCATCCACATTTGGCCATCTCTATTAATATTAAATTCTCTGTTAAACAGTACGAATTGAATGTGTAATCCATTACTTGGCGCCCTATAATTATTACAAAATAAAGTATTACCAGTAACCATTGTAATAGAGTCATGAAATGTAACCGGACCCGATACTGATTGATTGCTTAAATCTAGTTTATCTAATTTTTGTAAGTCTGTTGCTAATAAACTATTGATAGTATTTGAATTTTGAGTTATTAATAAATCTTGTGTCGCGTTGTCTGATATGATTGAGGCAAATGTATTACTGTATGCAGTATTTGTATTGAATAAATTAGTATCATTTGTATATAATGTTGATACATCTGCTTGAATAGTTGTTTTTTCGGCTGTAGTCCAAGAAGCACCCGCTCCTGCTTGTAAAATCTGCTATATCTGTTAAAATCGTTGATATTGTGTTTCCGTGTCCTGTTATTAGTGAAGAATTTGAACTTATATTATTGAAGTTTGAAGTGATTGTATTATTGGAATTTCCTACTAAGAATGTATTAGAACTAATAGTATTGAAGTTTGATGTTATTGTAGCATTTAAATTACTGATTAAAAAAGTATTAGAACTAATATTATTAGCATTTGTGTCAAGTTTAATTGTATTTGCTGATATAGTCGGTAGTATTGAAGTTATGGTTAATCCGTGTGCTGTTATATTATTAAGGTTGCTTGTAATTGTTGTGTTTTGATTTACTTGTTCGTCAAACATTGTTGTTGATGTTGCGTTAATTCCTGATATTGCTGATATGTTTGCATCTATCTTATTTTTTTGTGCTAATATCAGTGCATCAACTTCTTCAACTGTATAACCTCCGCCTAATGAACCTGCTGTATCTGCTAATTCTTGCTTTGTAGCATAAACACTGCTTAATGTCGATGGTTCTGTTGAATTTATTAATACTAATTCACTTGCTACAATTCTACTTGAGCCGTCCAGTGATAATGTTGAAAACATAATTATTATATAGTAGGTTATATAATAATTATATTTTATCTTTTCTTTCCTCTTGAACCAAATATACCTTTATTTAATGCATTATATTTTTCTTGCTTCTGTCTCAAATATTCATTTTGCAATAATTGGTAATGCTGTGCTATATTGTGTAGCGGGTTTGGAGGCGGTTGTGGTTGCGATCTTCTTGGGGGCGGTGTGTTCGCTATTATATTATTTTGTTGCGGTTGTGGTTGTTGATTTTCTTCGTTGTACGCTACTTCATGATCTATCCTTTGAGGTTTTGCTATTGGAACTGCTTTTGGTTTAGGTTTTATAGGTTTAGTTTCTAATGGTCCTTGGCAATTGCGTTCGTGACTGTATCTGTATGATTTTAGTGTTAAAGTTTTGGCACATTTTGGACAGGTTATTTTCTTTTCATTGCGCGCTTGAGTTTTTGAGTTGTTTATAAGAGGTTCTACAGGTTTTATTTCTTGTGTTGGTTCTATTGTTGGTTCTGCCTTTGGTGCTTCTTCTTCAATTGGTGGTAATTCATTTACTGGCTCGTCTGCTTCAATTGTATTAGTAATTTCAGGTTCGACTTCTGACATATATAATATATTATATATTTTGTCTATATGTTTTATATATTTTGTCTATATGGACAAATTGAGAAATATTAATATTAGTTATTCAATTGTCTAACTGAAACAAAAGTGAGAACTGTATGGGTACGCCGTGAAAATCAATAACTTCGTTTCTTGAAGTTGTAATTTTAAAGTGTAGTCTCTTAATATTTTTACCGCCTACATCAATAAAATCTGCATATATAGGTGAGGTGTAGTCGCTAATGACTCCGCCTAGTTGTTGGTTAATTTGATTTTTTTTATTACTGAACTACTAAAATTATTAGGTGCTGAATATTTGTAGTCGCTTAGTTGAGGTGAGTTAATATATACATTCTGAAAAGGAACTAAATTAAAGTATCCACTTAACCAAGATGACGCAGGATCATAGGCAATATAATTACTTAATAAATAATTAATAGATTTTGGTCTTAAATTGTCATATTCAAACTGTCCTCTGTTCCATTCGCCATTTACATAAGTTTCTAATTCTTCATCTGTAGGTATTTTGATTTTGTAAGTTAGAGGGTCATTTAATTTAAGCTCCATCTTTCTCTCGCTTTGTCCATATACTGTTAAGAATAAGTCAGGTACAATATCATTAAATGCCGCGTTTAATTCTGATTGTATTTTAAATGATAATTGATTGGCATAATAAATTTCACCGGATACATCAACGGCAGTGCTTCTTAATAAGACATTGGAACTATTATACAACATAATATAGAATATTTCATAAAAACCTTTCTCTGTTGTATAAAACGGAGTGCTGAATGAACACTCTGTCACGAACATTTTTGTTCTTGGTGGAATTTCAAAGTTTTGGTCAAGTTCTATAATAAAGTCGCTGGTAGAATTGCTTTCTGATAATCTGTAAGCACTATCAACATAGATTTTTTTATATGTTAATCTGTCACTCATAAATATAATATACAATAGAAATTATAATATAATTATTATTATATGATTGGACGACAATTATTATTAGGTGCTATAGAAGGCAGGACGCCGACGCAAATGATGGCAGGTGTAGCAAGTGATAAGGCATATACGGCAGGTAAGGATTTAATAGAAGATGTATTTTTAACCATAAAAAGAAATTGGAAGACAAAGTAGGAGGTTTCAATAAACATTTTGATAAGCAAATAATGAAACATAAAACACGTTATGCCGAAGAAATCAATGTTCAAAAGAAAAATAAGATTGATGATGTTAAAGGTTTAGACGCCGCGTATTCAAATGTAAATGGAATAACAAGAATAGGCAACACATTATATATTGGCGGCACTGGTGCTAAAACAGGACTGGACCACAAAGTCAATGATGTAATTGCAGATTTGTTTTTTATTCCTACTCATAATATTCAATTAAGTGAAAGATATAAAGACACAATGGAAGAATTAAGTAAAAATCCAGATGTTAATAGACTGGTCGGCCATTCCCTCGGCTCATCCGTTGTTCAAGAAATTAACAATAGACACGGAAACAAATATGCTACTACTGTTTATTCATCACCTTTTGTATCAGGAAGTAATCAACAGAAAAACCCGCGATACTTACGATTTAAAAACAAGAATGACCCTATAGCAATATTAGATGATGCCGCGATTACTGCTGATATTGGTTCAGTAAATGTGTTAGAAAACCATGGATATCAAAATTGGGAAGGAAACGGACTCACAAGTATAAATCCTACTACCAACAAAGACACAGGCTTTAATCCTAATTCAACACCAGAACAATAAAATCTAAATAATATTAATAATAATGTTTAGAAACAAAGACAAGCAAAACAAAATTCCATTAGAGAAGAAACTGACAAAAGAACCGTCAAAATACGATAAACAATATAAGAATTTAGATTATGATACTATAAAAGATATAGTTGATACAAAAAACAATTATTTAATAAATACTATAAAAAATACAACTTCAAATAATTCTACTACGATGCTTCCACATAAGAAAAATATAAAAATAAAAAATAAAATCTAAGTTTATCATATATAAGTATGGATAATATAATTGCAGAAAGTGAAACCACAATGATTAACTCGTTAAATTTTGGACTTCCAGAAACAGCACAATACATCACAGACCGACGACACGTTAATTATTTTCCATCGGGTAGTAATGTTTATAACCCGAAAGCAGGTAATAAACAAATTAGATTTCACATATCAGGTGAAGACAACACATATATTGATTTATCTTCTATTCGTTTATTTGCCAATCTTCAAAACACCGACGGAACACGAAGCCATTTTTTACGCCAGTTAGGTAATTGGTCATCCTTCTTCAGTCGTTATAGATGCACTGTTGGAGGTCAGCAAGTTCAAGATATTATTGAATACAATAGACATTGTGAATTGTATAATTCTTTTAAAAGTCAAGATGCCAGAGATATCAGATATGGACGATTTAGAAGGTGGCGCTAATCCTCGTTGGGATGATGACTGGCGACATACATATGCTACTGGATTGGCAGAAATGTTAGATGTCAATAAAAGAGCCAATCCCGCTGCCGACCCCGCAGCGGTTACATTTCCAACAACACGAGATCATAACAACTGGGGGGACTTAACAGCACGATATACTCGCCATTCAGTTGCAGGAATTCCCGGTGCTAATGGTTATATGCGATTAGGACATAAACCAGTATGCGGACTGTTAGAAAGCAATTATTATTTACCTCTTCGTTATGCTCCCCTTGAACTGGAATTTACAATTGTATCAGACGAACATGCACCAGTTATTGCACCATTTACCGTTACTGATGCCAATACTCAAAATGATGCCAACGGTTATTATTTCACAACTGGAGATACCAGCACCTTGTGGGAATTAAATAATGTAATCATACGAGCTGAGGTAATACAATTGGACAACACGGTCAACAATAATATAGTAAAACATTTGTTAGAGGGTCAAAGTTTGAAATTAGTATTTCCAATGTATCACACTATGACACAATCATTCAACGCGGCGGGAACTGAAATTAATATGAATATTGTTAAATCCGCTTCTAAATTAAATGGTTGCTTCATTACATTGTATCGTGCACCAAGAGCAGGTGTAGATGCTGATAATAATAATTATTACAGACACGATAATTATATTTATAAGAGATGGAACTATTTTTACAATCCTATGATTAACTCCCGTATCTTTGATGGTGCTGACCCTGATGGTGCTGGTCGTGAGCGATTCCAAGGTAAAGGTTTTCAAAATCCTGAACTAGATTTGACTTGGCAATTACAAATTAATAATAAGAAATACCCAGAGTTCGAATGTCAATCAATGGCAGAAACCGCATATTATTTAAAACGAGCATTACACTATTTGAACCCTGACCAAGATGCCTTTAGTATTTCCTACAAGCGGTTTAGAGAAGATAAATTTGTTATTGGTGTATCCTTTGAGAAAATGCCAGATACCAATTTCACAGGTTCTAATACCAAAATGGGGGGCTTACTCGTTTTTAAATTGAAAGGGTCAAACAAGTCATTCACAGCCGATGAAGACGTGCGAGAATTATTTGTGCATATGATTTCGGAGTCTGTTCTGGAATTGAGGGAAAGTGGATCTGTGCTATATGATTAAAATTAAAATCTATGATAAATATATAATGTATAAATTTCATAAACGAAATAATTTAAAAAATAAAGGTAAAGTATTTTTACAATCCTCACAAATTAAATATAGTCCGTTTGATCTAAAAGATACAAAATATTTAGAACACCTACACGAACAAATGAAATTAAGAAATTCACAAGAAGCATCGGTAGCATTAAGGAAAAAGATTGACGAAGGAAACAAGAGAGCAAACTATGTAAATGAGCTGGATAGAATGATGGGCGAATTATATCGTCCTAACTTACCACATGCAACAAAAGAACATTTAAGTAAATGGTATGAAGATACAAAAAAGTTAATATTTACTTAAAATATATTGATATAGATTAATAATATTCTTCACAAAAATATTATTAACAATAACATCTTATTATTAATAATATGTTTCACAAAAATATTATTAACAATATTTTCTAATTAATATTATATCAATATGGCAACTACAGCAAGTTTAGAATTAATAAATCCATATGCAAAATTTGGATTGAAACGACGACCTACTTATGAAGAAATCGCTAATTTAATAGGCGAGAACGAACAATTAACAGGGAAACTACCTAACAGAGATGCTACATTTTTTAAAGCAAGTCCTCAGGGTAGTTTTTTTGATGGAAGCGACTATTTAGAATTATTGAAAGACCAAGAGATGAGAATATTAGACAGACAAATGAGAGAGGCAATGATGAAACAAGAAGCACGCAGAAACGGGCATACTTATGCAGTTCACAAAATGAATGCAGAAACACCAGTCCAAGCAAACGACCAAGCAATAGCAGACGAATATGATTTTTCAACACCACAACAAACGAAAAGACAACACGAGGCAATGGTAGATACACAATTACAAGATATAGCAACTGCAACAAAGCGGAAAGCGGAAGAAGTAGGCAGAGCGATGGCATCAAATTTAAGAGAGATGGGCGGAACATTATTTCATAAAATGTTATCAAACAGACAATCAGCACCAACAGAACCACGACAAACGCCAGCAGGTGGAGCAGTAGCAGACGACCAGCAAACAATGGCATTAGAAGATGTTGAATTACCGCAGGAAGCAGTAGATGACAGTTTTTATGGATCAGCGCCACCAATTCAACAAGCATCAGGAGCATCATCACAGCAACCACCGCCATTACCGAGAATGCCATTATTCAAAACAACAATAGATAATACTATTAGTCCCGCTTACTGGAAAGACAACCTTAATTTAACAGTAAATGATATTAAATTTCAATTTTATTTAAGAGGAATTCAAGTGCCAGAAGAAAGCGAAATACAGGAAGAATTGAAACACAAGGGCAGAGGCAAGGTGAGAACATACAAAGAATATTTAGTAGATATGATTTTAGATACTATTGAGAATGGCGGATGGATAGCAAATTTAAGCAGAGGTAGAATAGAAGAACTCAAGGCAAGTTTTAAGGGTAAAGGAAAGAAATAATATATAAATAATTATAATGATAATATTAACTAAAACATACTGAAAAGAAAGAAGCAGAAGTTCAATGATAAATATGATCACGACAGTTTTACAATACATAACCTAACAAAACCAAACACTTCAACGACAATACAACCACCGAAATTGATGAAAAAGGGCATACCGAGAGAATTTATTGACATTGCAACCAACACAGATACTATTGCTACAGCTACCAGAGAGACTGACGAAAAGTTATACAATGATGCAAATCAACAATTAAATGTGACATTTGAAGCGTTTAAGGTAAAGGAAAACCAGGACAATATGTTTAAAATAATGCTTAAAAACTTTTGGCACAACACACACAAGAGAAATGAACCAACACGAACACAAGCAACACAAACACTGAAAACCCAACGCGACGCAATGGTGTCAGCCTTTACTAAAATGCTCGACAACAACAAACCGCCAGAACCACCGCCAAAGAAACCACCAGATGAGGATGACAGCGATGAAGAAGAAAAGAAGTTCAAACTGACAAAAATGATAGAAATAATGCTACACAACGGCGCTACAATAGCAGATATCATATTAAACTTATCGCATAGCGCAATTGCAACAACTATAAATATCGCAGATTTAGTTAATCAGATAACAGTAGGAAATGCACAAAGTAGCAGTAGCAGTTCATCAAATGAAGCTATTAGTGTTCATAGTTCTCCACCTATTACTGTTCATAGTTCTTCATCTGAAAGTCCAACAGAAATACCAGCACCAACTGAAGACGAAGAAGAAGAAGAAAACCAACATTTCAATTTTGAAAAATTAAAATCTAAATAATATTATATATAATGGGTTCAAGTAAATCAAAACCAGTAGAAATTGATGACGAAGAGGCTATTAGAGTAATAAAAGATATAGATGTAAATACGATAAGTGAAATGTCAAGAATTGATATTCTACAAATAAATTCATTGAAAGCAATAATAAATAAATTAGAAAAAGTTAATGAATGTAAAAAAGATAAAATATATTATAAATTACCTGCCTTAAATTTATGTAGCTATTCTTTATTCTAAATTGATAATATTAACATACATTAATATTATTAATTACTATCATAATCTGTCATTTTATCCTCTGGTATTGTTGTTGAAGTAGTACTACTTATATCATCTATTAAATCTTCTTCATCAACAAAATTATTTTGAAATCTTAATAATTCCTCGTCTGTTGGTCGTCTTTTTAACACTTTATAAAGTTTATGTATCCAAGAATTTGTATGAAAATTATAACTACCCCTACGATAAAATCCACCACATCTACATAGTTTCATTGGCATATTATTATATTATATTAAGTTAGAATATCTTTATTCATCATTTGTAATTTGAAACGCCTGTTCAAATCTGATATGAAACATTTTGTTAATGTCTTTAGCATTCATATTCACGTAGAAGAAACTATAAGGTGCGTCATTAACGGCTTGATGATACATATCTAATAATTGCTGTTTATCAACAATGGCGCTATTTTCTTCAATAAAACTCATTAACTCACTTGCATTTTCAACCTAAAAATATATCATGAACTGGCGTTTAAACGAATGATAGGCGCTAAAACATTATATTTTTGTGTTGAACAAATCACACTTACTGCATCGTGCCTGCCTCTTGTAAATAATCCATGTAATAATTTACTATATCTAACAAATTTAGCATCATCGGCATGATCGTCTATAACGAATAATATTGAATGCAGTTTCTTTATCTTTTTAGATTTCATATAATTAATTATTTTCTTCCGTCTTTCAATTACATTTTCTAAATCACTTGGATTATAATTATCAAAATATTTTTGTTCTTTTTCATCATCTACGTGCAATTCATCCCTGATGTATTTTTTAACTTCTGCAAAAGTTGGGTCATTATGAACACTGGGGGAAAATATAAATATTCTTGCAAATGAATTTCTGTAAACATTTAAAATAAGGTTCTGGACTAAAACTGTTTTGCCTCCTGTCGAACTCGCAACTATAATACTTCTAAATGGTAATTTTGGCACGTGCTCATATTTGGATTGTTTGAATTCATATTCAGTTATGTTTATTGGTTTTATTATTGGGACATCTGTCATAGTTGATATTAAAGAAATATAGAAAATTATATTTAAAAATTAACTTGTAATTAATATTAAATGGAACATCATTATGTTATGAGTGGCGGTGAATAACATAATGGAACAGGTTTTCCATGGCTTCAATCAATAAGCATTGAAGATAATTAGTTTTGTATCTTGCTTGCGTGTGCAATGAAAAACCCAAGTGCTGTGCCCCACCAATATTCTATTATGCATGAAATAATAAGATTAATTAGAATAATTTATCTTATTATTTAATATGGACAGAAGTTATTCAGATTATATTGATATAATAGATGAAGTAGAGAATGTAGAACAAGTAATAATAACTGACAATAAAATCAAAAAATGCTGTTCTTATTCATTAGAATTAATAAAATTAGGAATACAATATATCAAAAATAAAAATGTAAATGTTAATATAAATGGGAAAAAAGAAAAAGAGTAAATCAAATTCAATATTAGATAATGAAAGACCAATGCCAGATATTGAAGCCCGGAAAGAAACAACAGTAAGTGTTAAATCATTAGGTGTGAGTAAAGAAATAAAATGTGATAAATGTAATCATATTATGAACTTTCAACATGAATTAATAGTAGATAAAAAAGGCGGTGTTAATATTAAATGTACTCCGTGTATGTTATCAGTCAAGAAGAAAGACCAAGAAATGAGTGTAGTGAAGAAGAAGGACGGAGATATGACAATAGAAACAAATGATCATTTAGTCAATGTTAGTTTTAATAAGGTAATAACATAGTATTTAAAGAGTAGATTTTACATTATTTAAACAATTGTTCATTAGAATTAATAAAATTAGGAATACAATATATCAAAAATAAAAATGTAAAAATTAATATAAATGGTCAAAAGCAAAATTAATGACCAAATACAAGAAGAAAATAGAATAGTTAAATTAATGCAGGACCAGAAAAAAGGACAAGATAAAATTGAAAAGACACTAAAAGAACAAAAAGGAAAACAAGAACAGATGAGTGAATTAATAGAAAATCACCAAGAAACACAGAAAGAAATTAGTAAAGCAATGGACGAAAAAAAAACGATTGAAGACAGACTAACAGCAATGGAAAATTATGATTATAGCGACTATCAGTATGTAGAACAAACAGGACAAGACAATCGCGCTAATGAAATCAAAGTTGATAAAGACGGTGCTGACATTAAGTGCCTGCCGTGTAAATGTGGAAGATTGATAAAATAATTCAAAGAAGATAATGACAGTTAGTAAAAATGTTAAACTGTTGTACGAGATGATAAAAACTATTGACCAGAAACTTGATACAAAGGCAAACGAACCAAAAAATAACAATGAAGAGAAGGAAAAGATTGATAAGATCTTTGAAAAGAAAGGGATAGGCAGACCCAGCGGTGATTATGACACGAAGCGTAAAAAAATTGTGATATGTTAAATAAGGGACAAATCAAAAGTCCAAAAGAACAAACATTAGAATATTATAAACTAATTAAGGGCGATGATGGTAAATATGTAATTGTTGAAAGTTAAAATACAAATAGTTCTAATAATATGAATTTATTAGAATTATTTGCAGGCAGTGGTTCTGTTTGTAAAATTGCACGGGATTTAGGTTTTACTGATGATAATCCAATTTTAACAATCCTAATATTAATCATAATCTAAATATAATTTTAATTCAATTATGATAATTTAATTATAACTTTAATGTATTTGTTTAATTTTAATTTATTAATTTAATTTTAATTTATTAATTTATTTTTTCATTTAATTTTAATTTATTAATTTAATTTTAATTTATTAATTTAATTTTTTGTAAAAAGTATTTAAAGAAATATTAATTATATGTATTATCATACAAATGGTTGTATTTACAGAGGTTGAACAGGAAGAAATTATCAATGATTTCTTAACTTATATTGAACAACAGGAAACTAAAATAATTGATGAGTTTTTGAGTGATAATGATAATAAAACAGAAGAAGAAGATGACAGTTACGGATTTGTAACTGAAAAACGGTTAGAAAAGGAAATTACAGAACATCACAAAATGATAAACAATATTGAAACGAACAATTACATCCCATTAAAACATGCAATGATAAAATATATGGAACAAACCAACAACCAACGAATAATTAGAAATGCTGGAAACTATTCATACAGTCAAATTACATCCAATTTGTGGTATTTAAGCTTTAGAGAATTTGAATGGTTAATCGAAATAAAACAGAATGGTAACAAATGGGTTTGTAGCAAAGAAAAATTAGATGCAGTTGATTTTAACATATTGTATAAATATACAATGTTTAAAAGAAGATTTGAATAATTATAAAAAAACGAATGAACATCACCTTGCCCATAATATGTCTACAAATTTGTGACAAAATTTATTGTAAAATAATTTATCATAATTTTTGGAATAATATTTTTGAAAATTTTGTAAATTATATTTTGTAAAATTATATTTTTTAAAAAAGTTATATTTTTTGAAAATTTATTATTTGTTTAAATTG
>CAUJNA010000629.1:140000-155000 GCA_963377175.1 Effrenium voratum | reverse complement strand
GTTTGTTGATTGTTTGTTTGTTTGTTTGTTTGTTTGTTTGTTTGCTTGTTGCTTGTTGCTTGTTGCGTGTTGCTTGTTGCTTGTTGTTTGTTGTTTGTTGTTTATTGTTTGTTGTTTGTTGTTGGTTGTTGGTTGTTGGTTGTTGGTTGTTGGTTTTTGGTTGTTGGTTGTTGGCTGTTGGTTGTTGTTGTTGTTGTTGGTTGTTGGTTGTTGGTTGTTGGTTGTTGTTTGTTGGTTGTTGGTTGTTGGTTGTTGGTCGTTGGTTGTTGGTTGTTGGTTGTTTGTTGTTTGTTGTTGGTTGTTGGTTGTTGGTTGTTGGTTGGCGGTTGGTGGTTGTTGGTTGTGTTGTTTTGTTGTTGTTTCTGCTGCTGCTGCTGCTGCTGCTGCTGCTGCCGTTGTCGTCGTCGTTGCGTCGTCGTCATTGTGGTTGTGGGTTTGGTGGTGCTGTGGGGGAGGGGTGGGCTACTGTTTGTTGTTGTTGTTGTTGTTGCTGCTGCTGTTGTTGTTGTTGTTGTCGTCGTCGTCGTTGTCGTTGTCGTTGTCGTTGTCGTTGTGGTCGTCGACGTCGTCGTGGTTGTGGTTGTGGTTGTGGGTTTGGTGGTGGTGCTGTGGGGGGAGGGGTGGGTTCCTGCCGTTGTTCTTGTTGTTGTTTGTTCGTTCGTTCGTTCGTTGGTTGTTGTTGTTGTTGTTGTTGTTGGTGGTGGTGGTGGCGGCGGCGGTCGTTGCTGGTGTTGGTGTTGTGTATTGTGTGTCTCGGTGGTGGTGTGTGTGTGTGTTGTGTGTTGTCGTGCCTTATTGATTTGGCGTGTGATTTTGTTGTTGTTGCTGTGTCGCCGTTGTTGTTTCTTGTACTTGCTGTTTCTGTTGCTATTGCTGCTGCTGATGTCGGTGGGTGGTGTATTTGTGGCGGCTTGTGTGTGTGTGTTCTTTGTTGTGGCAGTGTTAGTTACAGTTTTGGCAGCAGTGCGTGGACCTCAACAACAGAAGCCTTGAACATTTCCGGGGCGGGCATGTGGGCAGGGGAGAGGAATGCGTAAGCTAGCCGCTGGTGTCAGGTATTGGACAAGTACCGGATGATGTCTGCCTCGCAGGACGGGGTCATTGTTGTTGCAGCACTCCTGAATTAATAATTGGCATTGGCTCGAGCTTAGCGTTGGGGAGTGACCACCTGGGCCTGGACAACCTTGCCGCTGATTTGTCTAAGCTGGCATGAGCTCCATGCATTGATGAAGTCAAATCGAGATGGCTTGTCGTCTAGCCAGGCTGGGCGTTGGGTGGGTTGGGTTGGCTTTGGCTGGGGAATTCTTACAACCGGCTTGCCGATTCCGGCCTGGTTTGCGCAGTGATTGGAGTTGATGCAAATATGTTGCTTTGGGAGAGTTTCCCCAAAATTCCCTACGACCAACATGTTGGGATATTTTGCTCAGCCTCTAGAAGTGGGATTGTTTAGGTGGTCTGGAGCATGGGTCTCGAGACGCGATCACGGCAACACAAGTCCTGATGCTGCAACGGCCCAGGAGCCCGGTGTGGACCTCTACGTCCAGTGCAAGCGCAAAGGCATGGCTGAGGCCATGTGCCGAAATGAGTTGGACCGTTGATAGCTGTGCAGCAAGGGTCTCAGCCTAGCTTTGTACCCATAAGTTGGTCTGTGTGTGTGGCGGCAAGTGGTCAACAAAATCACAGGCGCACAAGGGCCCATTTGTTTGGGATGCAGTTTTTGAAATCCTGATTCATGTTCAACGCAATCTAGTATATGCCGGTGAAATTGAGCTCTCATCGCTGCACACAGCATCAGCCGGTAATCTCAAGTTTACTGGACCCCCAAAAAGACAGGAGGCGGCATAACGCTTGTCTTAAACTGACTAATTACTGATGATGCCGTAGCCGGACTCTAGTGGATCAACGCCGCTCTACCACATCGTACCATACTTGCCATCCCAGTTTCAAGAGCACACCCACTGTTTACCGGTTGTCTCTCATTTGAGGTAGAAGCTCTGAGGATTGATTTGAGCATATGCTATACTCTTTAATGAATCACGTTGCACATGAAATGCACAGTGTGCATGAAACTCTCACATTGCATAGAAAGACGAGTGAATTTGCGTGGCAGGCCGTGAAACAGCTCAGAGGCAGGGGCTGTCGTTGAATCTGAGATCCTGAAATCGCCAAGGAGGCGTTTAGGAAAGATATGTCGACCAGCGGAAGTGAAGCTCTCTGGGTAGACCAACCCTGAGGGCATGTTGCACATTCGCTCGTTGCGCTGGGTTGGGCTAAGGTGCTTAGAGGCTCAGAGGAAAAGGGTTTCACCATTTTTCATGGGGTGATGGTTTCGCAACAGGATCTATGCACAGGTGTCGCACTTGCGGAAACAGTTCTCAGAGCCAGGCATAGACTAAAGATGTTGTTCCCATCACCTAGGGAGAGTTTGACTTCCTGCGGGCTTGCAACATCTCAGCCCGTTCCACTGTTTTTGTTGATCACCCTTTCATTCGAAAGCGATTGGCGTTCCCACCCCAGACAAGACACAGCAGCTTAACCTCATCTCCGTGGGCGACTCTTACGTGGAGGCAGAGGCAGCAGTCGACCTCGCAGCCTGGCAACACTGATTCCTGGGCAAGGTGGGGTGGCACCAGGTGGCAAGGCACATCAAGGCACATTGCTTTTCCCGAGGTTTGGTGCAGAGATGAAGGCTGGAGAGAGGGGCGGTGTTCCAGTGAAAGAAGAGCCGCATCTATTACGATCTCATACGTAATAAATGTGTTGCCCAGCGCTGAGCCTAGAGGAACTTGGCTCTGTGACCTTTGGCCATTGGCAGTCATATTGGTACGTCTGGCTAATATATGCAGCCAAAGCAAGTGTGTTCGCACCTCTGGCAACGAGTGACGTGTTGTTGTTTTTGCAGCAGATCCTGCTGTGTTTGTGTGGATCTCGAGTTGACACGGGAAAGCTTCGTGATTGGACCCAATCACCAAAGAAGGGATCCGCACGACAGATGGCCGGCCCTTTTCTCAACAAGAAAAGTGCTGGCCGCAGTTTCCATATCCCACCGGTTTATGGCAGCGTCGCTGACATTGTGTGTTGGCAGCACATGAAATAGCACACGCAGGTCATCATCACCGGGTGATCAAGCTGCAAGATGAGCCCGGCACGATCGAGGTCCTTGGGCTGCCAAAAAAAGCAAAAAGGCACTAATCTCGAGCTTGAGACAGGAAGGCGTTGTGAAATTTCGAGATGTTTTTGATGGATGGTCAATGTATGGAACCAGTGTTTTTTCCCGAAAGCATTGCGAAGGGTTCTTCCGTGCGGAGCTCTTGGTCAACTTGCGCAGAGTAGCTTGCACAGAGCCACCAGCATGGAGATACCAGGAGCTCTCGGTCAACTTGCGCAGAGTAGCTTGCACAGAGTCACCAGCATAGAGATACCAGCATGGAGATACTCGCGCAGAGTTACTAGCACAGAGTAGCTTGCACAGAGTTACCAGCATGGAGATACTTGCACAGAGTCACCAGCATGGCAGCATGGAGATGCTTGCGCAGCGTCACCAGCATGGAGTCGCCAGCATAGAGTTACTTGCGCAGAGCCAAGTGCAAAGCGCAAGGAGCCAAGCGCACAGAGCTAAGTGCACAGAGCCAAGTGCAAAGAGCGAAGTGCATCGAGCCAGGTGCATAGAGCCAAGTGCATAGAGCTAGGTGCATGGAGCTAAGCTAGGTGTAGAGGCTCGGCGTTAGCAGCTGTGTAAGCTAGGTTAAGTAAGTTAGGTTAAGTACTTAACGCGCGGGAAAGAAAGAGAAAGAGCTCGGTATTAAGAATCTCTTTCTTATGCGACCCTCTGCGGGGATCGGCGTGGTCGAGGTGCAAAAACTCGAGTTGTTTTGCGTTTTTGCCGGTCGCGACCCTCTGCGGGGATCGGCGTGGTTGAGGTGCAAAACTCAAGGTTTTTTGCGTTTTTACGGTGCCCGGATGAACCCTCTGCGGGGATCGGCGTGGTCGAGGTGCAAAAACTCGGTTTTTTCTGTTTTTTGCGGTTCCCGCGCGACCCTCTGCGGGGATCGGCGTGGTCGAGGTGCAAAAACTCGAGGCTTTTTTTGCGTTGCTTTGCTTGCGAATTGGTCTTTGGCAATTGTCTCGTTTACCTTTGTCTGTTTGTGCCCTGTGTGTTTGTTCTTTTCGTCGTGTTGCTTTGTTTCGTCTTTGTTTTGCCAGCTCTGCTCTGCCCCTGGAACTGGTCCTGTTTGGCTGTGCCTACGCTCTGGCACTGCTGCTTTGCGCTCTCTGTTTGGCCCCTGCGCGGCCTTCCCGGCCCCCGCGTGGCCTTCAACTCTGTCCTGTCCACGCTCGGCCCCTGCGCGGCCTTACGGCCCCCGTGCGGCCTTGCGCTCTGTCCAGTCTTATGGACCTTCTCCCCGCCCTTGGAGATGCGGATTCGTCTGAGTCGGAGGAGGCGCCAGAGAATGCGCGTGTCGACCTGGATGTTGGCACCCGTCTGTCTCTCCCTTCCAGGCGTCCTGCGCAGGGGGAGTCGCGTCCTCCGATTCGTCTCTGTGCAGGCGTAGGTACACGCCCGCTGTATCGGGCATTGGTGGGGCCAGCCCTCTCTCACCTGGGAGCGGACATAGGATGCGTCTCTGAGATTGGCTTCACCTCCTCCGACTCTGCCCCATCCTTGGCTGGTGTGATGTTGCGCGTGCTCCGGGTGGCCGTGGCATGGCCGGCACTATACATCTTTCAGGCGGCTGCCTACGCGGTGACTGGAGCCAGTCTTCCCGGGTTCAACTCCGTCGCCTCGCTGGATCTTGATGCCGTCCGTCGTCCCTCGCTGCTCACATGCCTTCCTTCGACTGCGTAGACACCTTTCGTCTCCGCCACGCAGGCCTCCGGGCCTGCACCTTTTTTGCCCACTCTGGCTCTGCAAGCCGCCTGGATGGCATTTGGTCCTTGAGCCCACGTGGGGCTGAACCTCTCCTGCTGCTCAACTCTGCGGTTCTTGTTGGCTGGCGTCGCCGTGTTGATCATGAGCCCGTGCTTGCCGACTTTCTTGCCGCGCTCCCATTCATAAAAGATGATTCCCCTGCCAGCCCTCCTTCTTGGCGTTTTTTGGCAGAGACCATTGAGTCCGGCCCTGTGCCCCAACTGGAGTCGTTACGTCACACCGTGGCGAGTTCCCTTGCCGCGCATGCTCCGTTACTCCAACACCTTGAAGAGGATAGCTTCCTCCTGTTTAGCCTGTCCCAACCCTCTCATCTGTTCTTCTCCTCGTGTGAGGGATTGGATGGTACCGGTGAGGGTGCATCTGCGGATCTGCGCTCTGAGGTGCTGTCCTCTCGCATTGGGCGGGCCTTCTTACGGCTTCTCCGCCGTTTGTTCCTGGATGCCCCTCCTGCCGATCCGCAACTTGCGCTTGAGGAAGTGCAACCATACTGAACCAAGGCTTGTAAAGTCGAGGGCCGCACCCGCTCCCCGCCTACCCTACCGCCTGTGGCTTGGGACGAGTTCTCGTCCAACCCTCCAGCGTGGCTGGCGAACGTGGGCTGGCGGGATCTCCAGGCTTGGCTTCCCGCTCCCCCGCCTGAAGGGACGCCTTCCTCTTCACCTCCTGCTACCTCACAGTTGTGCCTTCTCCCTCCGGCGTCGTGTGCCTTCGGCAGATCCAGGCTTGGCTCAGCGAAGCGGCGGGGCGCCGTGACCAGTGCCGGCGCCTCTACCGGCAAGATAGCCTAAGCGCTCGGTTGTGCACCTTGCGCTCTGGGGACATCAGGCGTTGGTCTCGGCTCATGCGACCTGCTCGTCCACCTCACCTTGGCTGTTCCCTCGACCGTCACGCTTCCCGATGGCGCGGTGGCAAGGCCCCGGGACAAAGCGGAAGTGTTAGTTGGAGCCGTCCAGGAGTGGTCTAGTCCTTACGTTGACTCGTGGATGGATGGCGCCGGTGTCAACCGTGGGTGCCCCCAGCCTTCCAGTGCATCTCTACATTGGACTTGCCTACTTCGAGTGGTCTTTCGGGGGGGTTTCGGCCCAGCGGCCCGCTCCAGTGTCAACGCAAGCTTGGATTGTTATCCGCGTGTCTGGGCGGCCCCCGGCCGCTTGCCCGCCTGATTGGTGGCTCCTCCAGCCGCAGGGGGATTTGCTGCTCCGACGGCTAGAGCCACCCGACTTTGAGTTGGTTCTCCCTCTCACTGAGGCGGAGCGCTCCACACTTATTTGGCGCATGCGTCGCTCTCGCCCAGGTCCTTCCGGCTTCAAGCTCCTCTTCCTCTCTCTTTTCCCACCCCGCGCCCAGATGCTAGTCTGGCGCCTGCTTGATGTGCAACGCCTTGCCGCTTGCGTCGCGCCGTCTCTTCGGCGTGCCATCCAGGTCCACATGCCCAAACCGTCTGGCGGCTTTCGAGCCCTGTCCATGCTGGAGGAGGGCTTCAAGGCGCTTGAGGGGCCGGTCACCAAGCGTCTGGTTGAGCGTCGCAGGATAGAGGAGTATTCTACCAACCAAGCGTACGCACCCAGGGTAAACGCGGCGGCCGAGGTCCTCCACGCGGACACGCTTGTTTGCGAAGACGCAGCTCGCCACGCACGCCCCCTGTGCCGTATCCCTTCTGATTATGAGAATTTTTTTAACACCCTACTGATCCCGCAACTCGACGCCGTCCTCCAAGCTCGCGGTGTTCCGGACAGCGCGCCTCGGCGTTCCAAGGGCACGTGCTTCAGCTTGAAACCCGCTTCGGTCTGACTCAGGTGCAGCGAGGAATCATGCAAGGCGCGGTGTCCAGCCCCAAGTTGTCCCGTCCCGCTCAGGATCCTCAGGGAGAGTAGCTCCTGCTTATGTCACGTCCCGCGGTCGTCGCGTGGCCACGGCCGGGTACTCAGATGATGCTGAGCACTATGGCCGCGGCGTCGCGGATATACCTGACATCGTCGCCGAGCTTGGTCTTGGCAGCATTCACACTGGTATTGGCTTTGCTTGGGACAAATTCTCCGCAATTGGGATGCTTCTTGGTCTCTTCTCCCCCCTGAGTCCGGCCTCATTGAGGATGGTGTTCGCGTTACCTCCTTTGACATCTGGAAGGGCGGGCAAGTAACGTCTGTGCTTCGACGCACCCTGCCCGACGCCTCGGAAACTCTCCTAGGCAAGCCCGGTGTCTTCTCTGACAAGCATTCGTTGGCAGCTGAGGAGCTTTTGCAAAAGCTTCGTCGCGCGCTACAACGCCTCTCTGCTCTCCGTGCTTCGTGGGACGAACGTGTTGCATTCTTCCAATGGATCATGCGGGGCGTTGTCGGTTACGTTCCCTTAGTTGGCCTTCCGCAGCCGTCCGATCTGCACGCAGTGGATGCGGCATTCCATAACCTCGTTCTGGCTGGAATGGGTGTGCGTTCTACTGTGGAACGCATGAGCCTCCTTGCGGCCAAGTCGTGCGGAGGAACGCAACTCCCCTCGGTGGTTGAAAGTATCCTTGCCGGATCTCCTCCTGCTGCTGTCAGGAAGGCGTGATGCCTTGCGCGATGCTCTCAATGCTCCGCCTGTCGAGGCTGAAGCGCTTGGTGGTCTCGTCGTGCTGGCCCTCCGCCTTCTTGCTGCACACGGTTTCCATGTGTGTGTGTTCAGCCGGACCGCTTCACAGCGCGGGTCCTGAACGCATTGCCATGCCCCTCCTCCCAACCTTTAGTTGGTTCCTTCCGGCCCGTGTTGGCAAGGCCTTCTCTTATGCTTGCTCGCGTTGGATTTGTTGCCAACTTGTTGCGGCGGATCTTTGCGGCCTTTGTGGCTGAAGGTCGCCCTCGATCCACTTGGTCGGATCTTGCCCTGTGGAGTCACGTTCTTCCTGCCGCCTTTCCTTTCTCCCCAGCAGAGTGCTCTCTTGCAGTGGCTCAGGCATTGGCAGAAAGCCAGCGAGATTGGCACGTTGAGTGTGCTCTGTTCCATCCTGACGTTGCTGTGCCACCTCTACCTGAAGATTGGGGCCTCCACTCCTGGGAGGACTATTGGGCGAGCGCAGACCCTCGGACGTCTTTCTTGGATGCCTTTGCGTCTTATCCGGCCACGCTGGACTATGCCATGTACAGCGATGGAAGCGCGTCGGGCTCGAGTCAGTGCCCCCCAACTACTGGCAATCCTGCCCAGTGGTGACTCAGGCGGTTGCTTGCCGTATGCCCCCCTGCTATGGTCGGGAGTCTCGTCCGTGCACACTGCTGAGCTAATGGGAATGATTTCTGCGCTGCGCCATGCTGAGCCGGGGCATTGGAACCTATTTTGGATGCCTCCCTCCTTCGCTCAGCTCATGCCCCACTGGCGCGTGTTCTGGTTACTGGACCGGCTCCGCCGTGGTTGGACGGGGTCGCACTCCAGGATGGCGAATGCATCAGACGTCCTTCCCTGACCAGTGGAACGTGCGGCGGCAACATGAGGGCATGGTTTTGCCAGATCCCTTTTTGCCAATATAGGCTGGTTGGCGTGGACGTGAAAAGCCACCAGTCCGGCGTCCCTGTCCCCATGGACCTCATTGTGCTTGGAAATGAGGCGTAGGACCGCGCGTGCGCAGCCGCCAAAAGCCAGCCCCTTCTGACTGCGTGCGTCTCCCGTCTGGGGGCCCTTTTGCTTTTCTCTGCTACCATCAGGCCATGGTCACATCCCCCACTCGGTCTGCAATACGTGGCGTCCTTCGTCAGCAGGCTCTGACGGAATGGCGGACGCGCCCGGTTCAGGGCAAAATCGCTGCTATGCAAGGCTGCGTCTTCTCGGATGTTCTCGACATGTCCTTCTACACCTCCTGTCCAGGATTTGGTGCTTTGTCCCCACTTCGCCTCCCGCATGATCAGCCTTCGGTGGATCTCTCGGTTACCTTGTTCCGCTGCGTCCGTCTCGTTGGGGGCGGATGGACTGAGCGTATCAAAGTTGACCCGCAACTCATGTCAGTTGCCCGCCACCTCTACGAGCGCAATATCCTTGCCTCCCCTCGCACTTGCCCGCTCTGCCGGGCACACCTCGGCATGTTATCATGAGCTGCTCTGTCATGAAGCCGTTGGTCGACCTACTCCGCGATGTGCTGGAACAGCGGCTGGATCAGCTGCACACGTGTGGCACAGGGATGTCCCGGAGGTGCAGGCCCGCTGGCCCTTGCTCTCAGCCTGGCGCTGGCTTGTTCCCACGCTGGACCGGGAAGTCATTCTTTCTGCCGACACTGGGGCCAATAGTGCGGCAGCGGTATGTGCTGAGGGGGAATGTGACCTCGCCCACCGCGGTGTTTTACCTGCTGCACTTGGTCGTGCCATCCTACAGGCAGCTCGGGGCACGCCTGTGCCGGATGATGCCTTGCCTGACGCAGCTGAAGGCTTTGCGCACCTTCTGAGTTCTGCCCAGCTTGCCGCTGAGCAGGCCAGGCGCCGGTCACTTGTGGACAGGCTCCGGCCGGCTACTGATTTCACTGCTGTCTTGCTGTGTGGTCTTCGGGCCGCTCGCTGGCAATACTCTGTTCGGACTGGGCTCGTGGCGTCCTGCGTGCGCTCCATGCAAGCGTGCTCGGCGCCGCAGCCCGAGCCAGCAATGGCAGGTATCCCTCCAGGTGTCCCCTCTCCGCTGGCGCGCTACCAGGAGCACATCCCCTGGCAGGGTTGTCACCCTTCGTGCCTTGAGGTGGCTCGCGCCAACGTCTGCAATTATGTGTTCACGCCTGTCCTCTGAGCTGGGATGTCGCCTTTCGGAGCGTACCCTTCAGCAAATCGTGCGGTTGGCCCAAGCCAGCGGGGTCGGTCCGCACCGGCATGTCGCTTGAGTGGGGATACGCTGTCACCTGGCCTTTTGCTCTTGAGATCCTTCATACGCAGTGCGCCTGTCCTGCGCTTCCTGGCCCTCTCCCTGCCCTTGATCTGTGTTCCACGTGCGGGCGGGCGCGGCTGGCTCAGAGCCTCTCCCTTGCTCATGGTGTCACGGGCTTGGGGATGCTGTGTGTCGTGGCTGCAACCACTGTATCCACTTCCGGCCTCACTGTCGTTGGGACTGTGGTGCTCATGCAGCGTACCTGCCGTCCGCGGCGTCGTTCAGCTCTGCCCTGACTGTGCGTTCTCTTGGTTGTCTGCAGTTGCTGCCTCACCTCTCCGTCCAGTTCATCCTTCTTTGCAGGAAGCCCTGAGTGCGCACATAGAGTCGGTGGTTAGTCAGGTCCATCCAGGAGCCGGTCATGGCGTGGCTCAGCCGCCTGTGCTCAGCAACCGTCGCATCAAGCGATGGCTGTACCGCTTCCTGCAACGTAGATCCGACCCTGTCACAGTCTCCGCGGCCCTGTATCGAGAATCTGCGTCGGGAAGGGGGGATGGTCCTGACCGTCGTCGCAGGCGAGCCTGCCATTGCCTTGGCCTGAGCTCGGGAAGGTCTCACATCCTACCGGGCCTGTTCTGGGGTGCCTTGCATGCCTGCGTTTTCTTTGTTACTCATGCTCAGGCCCCCTAGTTTCCGGCCCCCCTGTTTCCACCCTCTGCCCCTGTCTTAGCTGCGCCGGCCTTGGGTTCCCCATGGTACGGCTTGTGCCTTGGCTGCGTTTATTTTTCCGGCCGGCTTGAACCCCAAGCTTCGGCCAGGGGGGAAGCGCGGGCCTGGCCTCACTAACATGTGCTGGCCACACACCAACCAACCAACCAACCAATTGTCTCGTGGCTCTCCGAGCCGCGCGGTCGCGGGTTCGATCCCCGCCTGGTCCGCGGCAGCTCTGGCTGCAAAATCGGGAATTGTAAGTACAAAAGAAGTACGCGGAGTACATTCCCGCACCTCCAGCTCCAAAGTCGCAAATTTTAAGTACAAAAGTAGTACGCGGAGTACATGGGCTTCGCGTCGGACAAAATAGCAGCGGCTGTTGAAGAATGTTCGCCAAACTCACTCGCAAGTTTATCCCTTCCACACACATGGCTTTCAATGCTTTCGGGCCAATCGTCCTCTAGTTTTACTGGTCCCGGCTCGGGGCTTAACCCCGGCTCGGAGACTGGTTCGTTGGTTGGTTGGTTGGTTGGTTGGTTGGTTGCTTGGTTGGTTGGTTGATTGCTTGGTTGGTCAGCTGGGCGGCCGCATCCCCAGCATTTCCGGTTTCTTGTCACGGCTGCGTGTGGGGATAGCCGGCCTTACTTGCCTCACTCGGACGAGAGCTGCCTATTGGCTTTGATTTGGTGGTTGATCGGGGCTGGCTTGGGGCCACCAATCCTAGCCCAAAACTTGCAGAACCATATCCCTGAAGCAACCCGAAAGCCACGGCTAAACCAGCCGCACATCTTGCACGAATCAGCCCCAACCAAGCCAAAACCGACCCAAAGTCAACCTGAAACCCTCCCAACAGCATCCTGCATATCGGCCCTTTGCCGAGGCTAAACGAACCCCAAACAAACCCAAGACCCGCCCGCATTATTATCTCAGCAAGCCCAACACTCACCCCAAACCAGCCCCGATCAACCCTGAACTGCCACCAACTCAAAGCCAATAGGCAGCTCATCGGCTATCCCGAGCATCAAGTCATGCCCCATAATAGTAAAATGCCGGGGCTATTAAGAAAAACACCTCAACCGTCAATGTATGAAGTGAATTCCTCAAGATTTGAGGTTTGATGGCCATGAAATGAGCGCGAACAGATCAGATCTGGCAGGACCTGACCCAGCAAGTTCTTCAGCTGCAGACAGTCCCTTTTGCAGTGCCACTTGGCCCCAAGCTTGTGCTGAAACTGAGAGAGACTCACAGAAACTGCTCCAAGCGTCAATGCGGCGCCATGTGGACATGCATGTGAGGTGCTGCTATGAGGGCGATCTGCGCATGGAGCCTCTCGGGTGCATTGGGCTGGGACCGGCTAGGAAGTGTCTCTTTTGCTTAGCGCGTTTTCCTTGAGGTTGGCCGATGCCAGCGAAGTGCTGGACCTTGACTCTTGAGATCTCTTGAGACCTCTTGAGATCTCGAGAAAAGGTGGCACTGGCAGCTGTCAGTCGCCATGAATGTAATTCCGGACCCTCCCGCCAGTGTGCGACTGCGGGAGAGCGGACACTGAGCCGGCAGGCCTGATGCTTTGCCCGCTGATCCCACCATGTGCGCACATCCGAGCGTGTCGTTGTTACATGTTACCTGAATTGCTGGGCAAGTGTCGCATTCTGACCTGCGGAGCTGGCAACGGCGGGCAAGGCTCGTTCGGCCGCTTGCACGGGCTCAGGCTCCTGTGGCTGTGGATGCGGGAAGCTCACTTTGGAACATAGGGTAAGTCACAGGAGCCTGTGCTGCAAAAGCTGCAAAAAGGCTTCAAAGAATTCTAAGTCAGGCTCATCCATTCTTCTGAATGCGACCTGTCTCCCACGAGTGACGGTTGTGATTGAAGGCCGACAAAGAACAAAGCAGCACGTGCTGTTTTTCCCCAAAACCGTTGCGCAAGTCCGAAACCTGTTTGTTGTTGAAGGACGTGGTCCAAAGAGGCCCAGTGCGGGCATGGACTCCCACCTTTGCGCCAAGCGCAAGAGAGGGAGATCTTAAATATTTAGAGCACGCGGCATTCACCTTACCTATTTACCTGGTTTTGAAGGCTGCTGGGGCCGATGTCCACAGGCATATGGCATATATCATATGCCGCTTGGGACATGCTGCTCGACTTGACACGAGTCCCACAAATTGGCGACAGGGCAAAGCGAAGGGCCAAAAGCGTCGCAAACGGAGGCCATGTGGGGGAGCTTGCCGCTTGCGTTCCTTTGTGCGCTTCGATGCCTTGTTGAGTAGAGTCATGCCCAGCGCACGAGCGCACGCAGGGCCTGAGTTTTCAGCCGGGTTGCTATACCTTGCGTGTAGCAGAGCATGTGGCTGCCTGCCAAAGGCAAGACGCCAGAAACAAAAAGGAGAGCAGCTGTGAGGTCAATCCTGCAGTGTTACAACTGGTTTTCACAGATTGCTGCCCATGGGTAAAGGCGAGATTTGTATATTTGATAAGACCTGTTCTTCTGCAAGCAGGTAGCCCCAGCTACATTTCCAGTCAAGGCCTTGCATTGTGCATTGTGTTTCATCGGTCTGGGGCTTCAATCAGCATCGAGTGCAGATGTTTGTGCCTCGGAGTGGCGTTTGGTTGCCTCCAGGTGGGACTAGTCCTCTCTATCCGCTTCCACTTGAACTCTTCACAAAGAGAACCAGGGACCAACGACCGCCAACGGAAGTTGCTTGGAGATCGCTTCTTTCAGCTGTGAGGAGCTTCGCGGCTCGGGCTGACCCAAGAGGCGCTTCGAAGCTTTTCATGCTCCGTTTCAACTTGCTAAGCTCGTCGAAATGGCCTGGAGTGACGCAGGTCGCGGCACCCCACCAGGTGACTCCCTGGACGAGGGCTAGCCAGCTCCCCGGACCGCAAGCGCGGAAACTGCGAAGCCGAAATCAGACCCTAAAACGAAATTGGAGCTTCTTCAGGCGCATGTTTTTGGCACAACTGTGCCTTATTTTCCTACGAAACTTGGCACAGTGACTCGACTGATCAAAAGAGCTAACCTTCTCTTGCCGAAAGACATCAGGGTATGGCTTGCAGACGCGCTTCCACGGCTGTCCAGGTACCAGCTGCGCCTCTTGTGCGGGAAAAAAGGAGTGTCATGATGTCAGGTGTGAGCAACGTTGCTGGTAGTCTACTCGTTGTTCGGGGCCTCCCAGTTGTTCTGCATCACTAGGCTGGAAGCACGTTTTGTGTCACAGTCCAGCGGTCCAGCTCTGGCGGCCGCATGAGCCTTCCGGGGTGAATCGAAAGACTTGTCACGCGCGAGGACGAAGAGAAACTTGAAACGTTTGCACCCCGCAGGTCGAGAACTATTTCTACACCGTCCGAAAGAACGTCTTCGAGTACGATGATGTCGCGGCCTCATGGCATCTTGTCAATCTTATCTCATGGCCATGTGAGGCTCAGAGGCTCAGTCCGAGTTGTTTAAAGATTTTAAAGCTCAAGCTCGAGGTGATGGACACTCAGCGCAAGATCGTGTATGGCCTGCGCCGCCGCGCCTTGCTGGACCCAGATGAAGACATCCGGTGCGCCTGTCGCGTGCTCATTCAGAGCGCAATTTGGAGTTGTCTAGCAAGTCTAGCAGGAGTTTTGTGCCTTGGCGATGCCATGTTAGATGCGACAGGGTGACCACTGGCCCGCTGGCTTGCAGGATGTTACTTTCACAGGATTCCTCAAACACTGACCAGTCGCAACGTGTTGTTTCTCGAAGCTCGAAGAGGTCAAGCTTCCAAAGTCACACAGAGTGTAAGCAGCATTCCGTGCTGTTCAAGCTGCAAGCTGCAGCGGGTTGCATGGAACCCTAACTACGGGAACCACATTGAGGTTCCAACAGTCTTAGTGAGAATTGCATGCGTCAACGCCACAGCATGAACTTGCCTCCTGGTTTTGCTGTTCTGTTACTATCCTCAGCAAGCCTACCCAGCCTCATTCCAGCCTCCAGATTTCGGCGAACACTTGGCTGGCCCGAAGCCGCACATGCCGCGCTTCTCAGAGTGGGCAGAGCAGCAGCGGAAAGAGTCCGACAACGCTTTGAACATAGTGCGCTGCTTAGATTTTGGCATGGCGTGTGCTCAGATTGTTCCAGAGAGATTGGGGAATGTGGTGCCAGTGTGGCAGAGCCGTCAATCGGAAGCATACCACAAGCAATCAAAAGTCAAAAGCCAATCTCCCGTGGTTTCAATGAAGTGACTGAGGCGGGCTTTTGCATCGATGCGGTGGCGCGCAGAGAGCTGCAGGCCTTTCAGGTCGACAACAGCTGCTCGGTTGAATCGAAATCAAGTGCAAGCTGTTCACATGATCTCGCACGTCGGACATATGGCAGCGGCTCAAAAAACCGGTGCCAAATGGAACCACTGCGAAGTGGAAACATGGACCAAAACTTGTTTTTGAGCCACACCCATATGTTCCATGTGTGTGTGTGTCAGTGCGTGCATCAGATCTTGCCACTTAATTCAACCATCTTTGTTTGAGTAATGATGGTGCCATGACGGGGTGGCAGCGGTTCCAGCACATCCTGTTGGTTTTTACAGGTGTG
>CAUJNA010000629.1:122500-135000 GCA_963377175.1 Effrenium voratum | reverse complement strand
GCAGGCTGGCGCCGATGCTGCGGAAGCCCTCAAGGAATGCGTCCGGAGGTGCAGTGCATAGAGAAAGCAAGGCCAAGCTGGGAAAGTGGATTTAACATTCAAATCGAAAGGCTGGACAGTGCCACAGCTGCAACGGAATCGGCGAAACTTGTTGGCCTTTGATGGCCCAACGAAACTCCGCAGGGGGGAGGAGCTCGACGTGCAGTCCGCAGCCCTGCTGAGTGCGGCTGCGGGCAAGAGTGCCAATCAGCCCGCGTTGCAGCAGGGAGACCCAAATTCAGAAGGGTCAACCACATGGGTGAGAAGTCGCAGAGTTATTTGGGTTTTTGCTGTATCATGTTTATTTGTTTTCTTGAGTTCAGGTCAATGCTGATTTGTATGGCTCAGGACATACCAGGAAAATGAATGTTCTGTAAAAATCGAACTTTCTTTAAGGCTGTTGCATGGATGGTTGAGTTAGGAGGATGTGGATGCGAGATCGCCGAGGCTGGCGCTGAAGCGCCTTGCAGAGCCCGAGAGGAAGGTGGCCGAAGATCAGCTGAAGCTGAAGTCAGGCGAGAGATGTCAAAGCCGAAGCTGGCAATAGGAAGTAGTACAAATGGGCGTCACCTCGTTGCATCGCCACGTTGCGGATTTCAGACAAGTGAAGACTGGTTCTTGGTGGAAAGGTCATCTCAAACACAGGGCTTGCACCACGCTTCCCCTTACGGACCTCGCAACAACTGAACTGAGTGACTGCCCACAAAGACTGTTGCCCGAAGAGGGGAGGAGAGGGTATTTGGCATGCCAAAAGCGCCAGAGAGATGGCCCAGCCTGGTGAGTTGGCGCAGATGCGAAATGCACATGGCCCTTCAAGAGATTCAGAGTGCGATCTCAAGCACACGCAGCACCCCTAGCACCGAAAAGCACCCAAAAGCATCCAAAAGCCATACCCCCGACAAAGCGAAGCGGCGGATGCTGGGGTTCTGGGACAGGCGTCATGAGCAAGGAGGCGCTCCTCGAAGCCCTGGAGGAAGCGTTGTGTCGAAGCTTTGGAGGTCTCAGGCGTCTTAGGTGGAAAGCAGCGCAGTCTATGCGTTGTTAAGCAGTTCATGAATGAATCGGATCTAATGAACGGCTATCAATTTCAATCCAACGAAGGTTCACCAGTCCGAAGTCAGATCCCATAATGGAAATATGTCCGAATATGTCGGTGCGTTTTCCTAGTGACACGATGTGACACCTGGTCAGGGTGAGGCTGCCACGGAGGCACCGGACTCGCCTTCGCCACGAGCGCAGGCAGGAGTTGCTTATCGATTCGACGCAGGCGTGACGTTCATAAAGCAATTAGCTGTGAACCGGTTAATGGCCCGGGTTCTTTTCGTACGGGATTTGTCGCAGAAGTCAGGCGTTCGAAGCTGTGCCTCGAGGAGAGCTGTACGAAACTCGCCTGAAGGGGATGCTGCAGGGTCAGGCTGGAAGACGGTTGGCCAAAGTTGAGTGGAAACAGATGCAAATGGCCTGCAGCAAGAGCAAGTGTTTGGGGACGGAGACGATCTGGAGCTCCATGGTTTTGGGCTTGATCAGGGCTCAAACGACTCGAGCATGGACAACAACAAAGATGTGCACAGAAATTGTCTTGAAATAGATGCACGACCCGAAGGGCTTGGACGGAATCTCAGAACTGGTTGGGAAGCGAACCATTGCGGGCCCAGGAGGTGGTCTACCAAGCGGTATGGATCCGCAATGCGCCTGATGGGAAGGGCCAGCAGATCACAAAGCGTCACCTGGCCAGCAACAAGACCCACGAGCAGGGGAAAAGGCCAAACTCTGCGCAGAGTCAACGCATCGTGTGAAGGTCTGAGGTGGAGAGAGCCAGTGCATGTCATTGTTTCAGTTCCGTGCGTGAAAGGAAAAAGTCTTAGATCATGCTCTGAGCATTGCAGCTTGCTGAGTACAACTTGTTGCGCGTTTCTGGGCGGGGGGGTGGCTGACTTGGCTAAGGCATGTGCAAGGACCGTTTCCGAATCCTGGGCTTCGATGAGTCTGGGAACTGGGGCAAGCTGAAGGCACAGCCTGTCGTGGATTCAAAATCTCAGACTTGATGACTATTACATGAGTAGGCATTGCTGTTTTTTGTACAGGCAAGTGCTGCTTGGTGAGTACTTTTTGTGTAGGTATGCAAGTGCTGTTATGTGCTGTGAGTGTCGGACATTTTTAGACTTGCCTGTCAACGAGAGGTGTTGCTGCGGGAGGGCGAAGCGGTCGGCTGGGTCATGCTGCAGCACCCGGACTTGGGTGAGCTCATCAGGAGGGGTGTTTGGTGGCAACAAATTCAGAGCCCCAAGCAGCTCAATTTGTTTCAGTTGCAGAGCTTGTGCAGGAAGTGCGCTGACAACGACGAGCGCGGCGGTTTGCTTAAGCCGGAGGAGCTGTGATTTTCTCAAGGAACGAGGCCACAAAAGCTGCCGCGCTGGCTCGAAGCCGCACTGGCTCGAAGCTGCACAGGGCGATGCAGAACTGGCCTTGAAGCCGATGCTCGCATTGACTTCACTTGGGCAGTTCGGCCAAGTTTCCCATTGACAGTTTCAAGCGAAAAAGAGTGCTCGCTGCCGCGCGACCATCCCGAGCCATCGGCAGAGACACGACAACACTTGAGCGTTTGCAAATTCAGCGTTAGCCATTGCAGGGAGACGATGTGCGAGTTCTCCGATCGAAATATGGAGGATTTTGCCACAGGCTGGATTGATTCATCATTTACAGATGGATTGCAGAGATCAAAGTTGTCACATTGGCGGCAGTTTTGCGCTTTGCACCAACTGGAGCTAAAATATGCTGCCACTTCAGTTGATGGCAATGGGTTGATCAGTTTGAGAAGACACACTTCATGTCAAGGCATTGAGAGCGGCACGCCATCACACCAAGTCGCTGTTGTGGCAGCTCACAAGCCTGAGTCGACAGGCCACATTGATGCCTCCAAGCCTGTGAATGAGCGTGAGCCCTATCCGACCCTATCCAGTGCTTCAAGCGAGCGAAAGAAGCGGCAGCTCAGATTTATCAGATGCAGTCCTGAAACATGGTTCGGCTCGTTTTGTTTTGATCAGCTGGTTCGCTGCCGCAAGCCGAAGGGAGCCATTGGGTTTCAGGTGGATGCTGGACAAGCTGGCAGAGAACATCAAGGCTGTTGCAAAGTGCCGTTGGCAAGGGGTTTGGGTATGTCCCTTAGCTGGACAACCCATTCTACAGTGTTATTTGGTTCCCCTTCAGCCATCAACAAGGGTGTCCCCCGAACAAGGTTGCCCCGATTTGAAGAAAAGCAGACATTTTGGATGCGGAAAGCGAAAGCTTCCTTTTGACGAGTCTGTCAACTTCACGATTGTTGCTTGCTTGGCATCCTGGATTTAATGACATGGAAGGCCTAAGAAATTGCGGAAGGCAACTGAGCAGAATTGCAGGGTGGCGCTCAGGTCTATTGTTCCCTCTTCGACCACATTACGCCCTGGCCCAATGTTGCAAGCAGGAACTTGCCACAGTTGTCTGATAGAACAGGGGATGGCAAGACAAGCATTATACATGCGGGCCATTGTGCTAATGTTTGCCACAGGGAAGTCGAGAATCCCAGCCGCTTCGGCTCAAGCATGTCTTGAAAGACTTGACCGTGAGCATCAAGACACAGGAATAGCTCAAGTAGATCACTCGCGCTGGGGGCATGGCTACGCAAACCATGACCATGCTTTGGCCTTGGATTCCTGCAACGCCTCGGCCTTGAAAAGTTTCAGAGTGTTCAAGAAAAGGCACACTATTCTGGATGATCCATTTGTTGTTGCCAACAGCTTACCGGCATTGGCTGGAGTGACTGAGAAACTCGTCCGACACTGGGTTGAGAAGTGGCAAAAGCTTGTGTTAGAGATGGCAACGGTTGCTCGTTTGGGATTGAGGACGCTGCCTCGCACAATTACTGCTCCACCACCTTCCCATCACAGGCCAGGCTCATGTAAAGTCGCAATGATTGTAGCATGCTTGGGTCAAGATGGTCAAGCTGGCGCATCGTGCACGGGGACGTGGTTGGGTCAAGCGGCTCAATGGCTGCCAAAGGACCTTCCTGTTTCAGCCGGTCCGCTCGATGAGTGCTGGCAGGGCACTTACCGTAGATGTTACATGTGTCCTGCTATATCTCCAAGCGAGTCTCAGAAAATCAACCCCAAAAAGGTCCAGAAAGCTGATTCTCAAAGGCTGCACGGCCACCACGCACTCGCTGGGCTGAAAGAGAGCGACCACCTTGACCCCTGACTGCAGCACACCTTGCCCTCAACTGCACCAGGCATTCAGATCCAACGCAAGGAGACAGTGCAGGCACAGGCACTGGGAGCCAAATCCCAGGGTGCAAGGAATGCTATAGATGGAGGAGCAGGTAGACAGTAAGCGGGAGGCGTTCAGAAAATGAAAGGATCCTCGCTACGAGCCCGGCCTTTGCCCCTCTGCCTCGTTTTGGTTGGCAGGTGCATGCACCGCTTGAAGCAGAGAACAAGGAGCAGGTGACAGGCTGGGCAGTGCTTGCAAATCAGGTGTGCCTTCTGCAGGGAAGATTCTCAACACAGCCTACGAACCCAAGATTCCGAGGCAGTCAAAAGGCTCAAAAGGCTCAAATTGGCAAATTCTCTTTGGGTCCTCTCCGCGTGGTGGTGCAAGCTGCCGCAGGCCTCACTGCCTGGCTGGGCCGTGTCGGATTGCTGCCGCTCAAGGCAAGCATCGAGGCATGGGCCCAGGCGCGCTTCGACTTTGCAACGCTGACTAAACTTGACTAAACCACATCACCACATCCACCCCCTTTTGGAAGACGGCGGTTGCGGAGTCCAAGCAGATGCTTTCAGAAAGCTTGAAGGCTCCGAATTGGCTTCGCCAGGATGAAGGTGCCGCCTTCGTGGAGGAGGTGCTGTCGCCACTCGCAGATCTGCGAAGGGGTCGAATGCGCGTGTTTGAGGCATCTCTGAAGCCCGGATGGTTTGTTATCTCGGCATAGAGTTCCTTCCGGTCTGCCGGGAAGCGGGTGGCAACGGTTGATGTCGAGACCGCATTGGCCAATCATTGGTCCATGGGATTCAATGTCTCTTGTGGACATTTGGGCACCAACCTTGCGGACCAGTCATATCTGATATCCTTCGAACAGAATGCGTCATCAGTGACACGAGCTAAGGAATGCTCCCGCACTTGCGCAGGCACTGCAACTCACTGGAGCGACTCAGATTGAGCAAACTGTCTCCGCCCCTTTCAAACAGTCTCACAGCTTGGGGCTTTGTGATGGAAGCAGCGATTTGATGGTAATTCAGAGTCGCAGAAGGGGCGCTGATAGAGCGGACACCACTCCAGCTTGCGGTACTCATTCCCTCATTTATTGACGTTCTGTATCCGAGTCACCCGAGTCACCCTCCCAGATTTGCAATCGGCTTCTTATTTGGCGGTCCCAGCCTGTTTGCCCTTGTTTCATTCCAACTGGCTGCTACACCCTCCAGAAAGCAGGGAAGGTTTTGCTTGAAGCGGGGCGGGAAGAAGGAAGTGATCGCTCCACGCTTCCCAGCCAGAGCAGCTCGCCCAAGGACGAGAGCGATCGCTTTGTGGCGCGGCTCAGGGGACAGCCACCGCCCCAGCCAGCTCCTCCCCGACCGACGCAGGCCGCTGCGTGATGTATCGAGTCGGTCCTCCACTTTCAACACTGTGCTTTGCTGTTTTCTCGAATGCTTCCCGCTAAATTGGTCTGGGGGTCAGCGGAATGCGTAGCAGGGTAGATAGACAGGTCAACAGGCAGGGCAATGGCCAGGCAGCGGCACACAATAGCTTTGGGCAAAAAGCTTGCATTTGGGCTGCGTGCTCACGTCTACCAGGTTTAGGCATTGAAGTCAGAAAGCTTGGGGCTAGCCGCTGGCAACCCTTGCCCTCGAGCCATCCTGTTGGCCATCAGCTTGGCAGGTGAAGGTCCTGAAGAAAGAGAAGATCCTCCCGGTGCACGCGTCGCCCTGCCCCTGCTGCGGCAAGCCTGAGCGGCTGCTTTGGGACGCAGCTCGGCAAAGCTCGAGAGTGGGCGCGGATGCTAAATCCGAGGGGCACCTTGCGACACCTTGCCACATCTTGCACCAGCTGAGGTGACCATTGCCTCCCAGCACGAGGGCTGGGGCCGGAAGTGGAATGCCGCCCAGCTATCGAAGGGCCAACCCGCTCAGGCAAGTTCTGTGGGTCGGCTCTTTGTTGGGTTCTACGACCGGGATCGTTTGGAGCCCGAGACAAAGTGATTGCCCCCTCCAAGCAAATCTTTTGCTGTGGCCCGGTCAGCTGATATGGCACTCGCAGCTGGCCGGATAAGAACAGATGTAGACATGCCCAAAATCGAACCCGTGCCCATTGGAGGCCGGGAGAGCAGGGTCCCAATCGCGTTTGTTTTTGCACATGTCGCGTTGTATTAGTGTTCTGTGTTAAGATGGGGAAGTGTCATCAGCGGCAACACACGAAATAGAAGAAGAGCAAAGGCTTCAGGGGTATGTCACATCCAGGTGCACCCTCCATCCCTCCTCCGTTCTATCAAGGTTGTCCGAACCCACAAAGGCAGACAGACCAAGTCAAGATGTCAAATATCAGCACCGGATCAGAGCCACGGGGTTTGGAGCAGTGATAGGCTGATAGGCGTTTGCCAGGAATGCATTAAATACAAGCAAGATGGAAATCAAGAGCACACCAAGATATGGTTGATTTCGATGTAGTCCAAAGGACAAACAACAACATACTACAAGAGCTAGACACATGACACATGCTAGGACGATGCAGGGATGTACTTGAAACAAGCTCAACATGTACAGTCATGACAGAGTAGCAAAAGAGCAATACCACGGCGGCCAAGCCTCAAAACATGATGACTTTGTAATCCCTCTGCATGGGTCTGGTACCGTGGATAGAGACCGATATCAAACCTGGTGTGAATCCGCTGCGGCAGCAACATCACCCACACAAATGATTGAATACATGCTTGTGCAGGAGTGTTTGTCGCAACCAACTTGCCCTCGAGCCAATGTCATGCGCTGCGCATCAGACTGCTTTGTGGAGTTACTCAAAGGCATCCTGCCAAGTGACCCTTGAAAGACGAAGCAGACGAGGGTCACGACAGCAAGAGATTTGCAGAATTTGTTGGCATGCGCGGAACAAGGATATGGGTTTTCATCCGGTGGACTATGTTGCCAGAAAGTCAGCCCAGGAATGCAGATATGCCTGCCCTCTATGCCGTCGTCACATCTCCCGTACGTTGCCTGTGACGCTCAGCTCATGGCTGAAGTCAGCAACACGGTCAAGATGATTGCTTTGTTGCTTGAATGTTGCGTAGACAATGTTCCACTATCGTGTTGCAAGTGGTGGAATCTGTTGTAAGGGTGCAAGGGCGTTCGCACCAAATGCCAACTGGCCCAGGAATGCTTGCAGAGACTGCAAAGTGATGTGGCACTCAGACTGCAACAAGGCTGGATGGGGCGCGATTGCGCACTTGCTGTACTGGATCCTTCGCAGCGGCCGCAACCCGCAGGCTCTTCAAATCGACATTGAGGCTCGGAGTCTGTTGGAATACGCGCCCGATGCTTAAACCCAAGTGCCAGGCGAAGAAGCCCAACCTAGGCCAGCTGCATCTTTACGGAGCCGTTATGAAGGCTGGCAATACGCAATTGCAGAGAAAGTTGTGGGACGGTGACAAGTCTTCACGCGAGGCTTTGGTTATGTTGGATGTGCTTAGAGAAATGGACTTAGCATTTCTAGTCTGAGTCAATCGCTTGCGAGGTGACGAAGAGGCGTCAGGGGCCTTCACCCCCCGTGGCCACGCAGGCGTCCGTCACCCGGCGACATTTGAACAGATATGAACAGAATTGAACAGATATGAAGAGATGTATCCCACTTTGGGCATGTCGCAAATGGGTCAGGCCAAGGGGAGCTGGGATCCGACAGGCTGCATCCATTCAGCATGAGAAACTGAACGTTGCTTGCGAGAGAGGTTTGATCAAGCCGAATCAAATCTCAACATCTCAGCACAGGGAATCTGTACTTCTCAAGCCTGAAATCGGGTAGCTGCCATGTTTTACCATGCATTCGTAAACTGGTTCGCTTGTCTTCTCATTTCGCCGTGGCGTTAAGCCCTCTTTGCGTTGCGCCAGGCGCCGACGCCTAGGCTGCTGCGAACCATCACGGCCGCGCCCGTGGTGGTGGCTGCACCAGGCCAAGCATCAATCCATGTCAGCGAATGTCAAAGACGCCAATGGGAAACCATTTCAATGCGAGGCAAAGCATCAGAAATCATCAGAACCAGCATGAGACTTGGGAAATAACTTTGGGCAAATGAGCAGATCGAAGGGTCCCTGGCGCTTCGGTGTGCGAAGTCTCCCCAACGTTCTGTGTCGGGCGCGGGAGGTGGTTGCCTGGATCGAACAAGAACAAGTCCTCAGACTCCACAGGAGCTCCTTGGTATTGATGTCTGCGGTGCTCGCAAAATGCCTCAGGGAACCATCTGGCAATATCATGGACATGGACGGCAAATTACTTTTTGCACTTGGAATTGCTTAGTTAGCTTAGTTGTGTGGAAGGCAAGAGTCACAGGTGGGCATGGCGGAAATGCGAGCAAAGCCATTTCCCAGGTACCTTATACGCCCCCACCTTGGATGCTTAGAGCATCGAGCTTGCCAAGGATTCAAGCAGCGGCCGCTCGCGCTGCCAAGGCGTATGTGCCGTTGAAGGCAGGACCATTTCTCAGAGCGAATCCTGGCAGCCAAGGTAGTTGATCAGGTGCTTCCAGTTGGTTGTGAAACGGTGCAATCATCAGTCGCCAGAACCGGATCGTGGCCCGTTGTCGTTCACCATTACCAGCACTCACTTGCAAATGCAAAAGAGAAGTGGAAATCCTTTAAGATACCGAGCTTCGGCTGGTGTGAATGTGTGGTTATGTGTGGTTTAATGGCGGAGTCTCCGTGAGTTGTGTAGGCCTGGAACTTTGCAGCAATGCCACTCAAGCAGAAGGTGCGCCAAAGTCCGAGCCGTGGCGCAATAGTGTTGGGACGTGAGCTACTCTCGCCGGCTAATTGGTCTCAACGCGACGGATGCTTGCGCAAGCGTGTGGTGTTTCGCATTCACACGTGCACTTAAGGAGAGATGCACCCTTGAGCCGAGACGAGGCGAGGGTGAAATTTGAGTTCTTGAGAGATGCAACTGGAGCTCAGAACTCACAAGATGTCGGCCCGGGTCATAGTAGTCACGTGTCTCGTTTGACAATTTGAGCGCAGGTGCTGATTGAGGAGACTGACGCACTGCCTGGTCAGATGGACCGCCGTATCATTCTCGAACGACAGCACAGGCGGGCGAAGCCAAGTCGCGCAGTAGGCATGTCGCACCAGTCTCAAGTGACTCAAGCGGCAGGTCGCTGTGCTTGCAGGTCGTGCACGTTTGAGGGGACAAAATTTGCCCAGGCTAGCCTTTCGAGCCAAAAGTTGAAATAGAAGACAATCAGCCAGATGTGGGTTTTAGCATGCATACAAGTAAAAAAAGTGAAGCCAAACCATGCGGCCTGGAAAGATGCGCCAGGCTTAACTTGACTGCCAAAATGCAGAACAACACTAAGATTGAAATGTGTTTTGTGTGTTGCTAGTTGTGAGTTGCGCCCAAATCAGAAGCATTAGATCCAAGCACCTTGTAGTTTGCACTCGCAAATGGCCCTCAATGGCATGTTCAGTGTGGCAGGCTAAGGGACGAGCGTCGCGAGAGAGCGGACCAGGCGGGCCGCGGGCGTTGGTGAAATTCTCTCAGAAGTTGCAGCTGAGTGAATTGCAAGATTCGATTGACCCCTTCGCAGCGTTATTCTAAGTCTGCCCTGAGCCCACGCTAAACTACCTGAAATCAAGCCCAAATCAAGACATTGGCCCACTCCCTAAACGCACATTAATGTCAACAATGACAAGTCCAAGTCAAATCACTTCTCACTAACCCCATCCCAAACCACCCCAAAGCCCACCAAAAATAACAGCCCAGTATCTACTGGATTTCATTTTTTCAGGGTACTACCCGGGAAAAAAGAAATCCACCCCAACCACGCCGTCAGCCCACCCTAAGCCAACCCAGAACGCACCTTGCCCCTTTTGCGCCATCATTGTGGATTGCTGGATGGTTGCTGTTTTGGATTTCCTTGCGCTGGTAGCACGATAGTTGGAAAAGCTCAACGAAGCTGTGGCCACATTTGATGGGCAATGTGCAGGAGTTGCTCAGACAACGTATCCCCAGGGATGAGGAGCTGGTGCATCCTTTTCAGAAGGAGATGGACGAGGAGAGACATGAAGTGAGATACTGCTCTTTTGCGGACACCTGTTGTTCTCCCATGTTCTCCCTCAGGATGATGGTATGCATGCAACAGTATGCGGACCCATTCCTTAGGGCAAGAGGCAAAGATCTGCCAGATTGTTGGGAGAAGAATCCTCGGCTCGAGGAGCGCTTGAAGGCGCAAAGTGAAAATGCTGGCCTCTTTGCGTGGGTGCACCAAGCAAATCCCACATGTCAAAGACGGATCTTGAAGGAAGATATAGGGCAAGACGAGTCCACAGGATTTTTCTCTAGCATGGTCAGCTTTTGGACCACAGCCCCTGTAATCAGCCGTGTTGAAGACTCACGTAGCCTCAAGGGCTGAGTTAAGAGATGTGATGGAGCAGACGAGCTATTGTACCATATTATGGACACGTATACTTCATGCGGAGTGCAATCGTGAGTATGCCTACTTGATCTGGGTGAGTATTCTCCAACGGCATTTGCAGGAAAGGGAGGAGAGGAAGGTGAACCATGTTGACATCTCGAAGAAAGGCTTCTCAGGCGTCCAGGAGGACTTGATGAGGAGCCTTTCATGCACTCAGCTAGTGCCGAGGCGCCTGAGCAGCCCGACTGTGATGTGTTCGCGAGCAAAGCTAGTCACCACTGATGTGCTTAGCCACTGCATAGCCAAGGGTGCACGGCGAGACCATCAAGGCATCCTTGCTGGATTGGGTGGGGAGGATCAAAGCACGGTTCCATTGCATCGAACATCCGCAATCCACATGCCCATGCCGCCAGGATAGCCTGGGCCGCGTCTTTGACGGGAAGCTGAAAATGGAGAGAGCCCAGGCTAGCACAAGTAGATCTGTTTTCGGAAACAAGCTTGGTCTTCTCAGATTTGATGCTCCGGTTTGTGCCCCGGTTTTGGCCCAGACTGCGAAACAGACCATGTTGAAATTGCAAGTGCCACCCCAGTCCCGTTTCTGGGGTGCTTCCGAGATGGTAGATTCCAGCACTGGAATGAGGGCTTCCACGAGCAAAAGCATCATAGCCAAGTTACTTCGGGATCCATCGAAGTAATTGTATGATGATGTACTGCACTTCACGCAGTTGGACAATCCATCAACTCTGTGACAGCGCGTGCAGGAAGCCAATTCGTACAAAAACACGTTGTCCCTTGTCCAAAAAGACCTGCCACGTAAACGGCAAATCGTGCGAAGAGGCCTTGTCAGCTTGTTGGGCAGCAAACGGGCCAGACTTGGTAGCTAAACAAAACCAATAACAAACGATAACATTTCGCACATAATTTGTGTTTAGCTGCGAGAGTGTCTCTTCGCACAAACGCTTGTGCTGCAAAGTGTACTGTGTGCTGAACAGTTGCGATTTTCGAGATGGAGCTCCAACGTGTACTTTGTGTACTGCACTTGGACTGAAAAGTGGCAGTTGTCCAGTTGGAGCTGCCAAAGTGTATTTCGAGGTTGAGAGCGCAGAAAGCACAAAACGCTGCAAAACGATAACTTCAAAGTAGAGACTCTAGAATCAGCGAGATGTTCATACTCAATTGAAGTCCAGGATGTAGCTATTGTCTTGACAGTGGTTCCAACGCACTGAAAGAGCTACCATTGGGGAAGCCTTCAGTTTGACGAGCCCAAAGGATTGGTGATTGTTCCTGGGCAGTGACCTGCTTTGACGTTGAGCTCCGCAATGCGCTCATTCCGCTTTGTCGGAACTGACCCTACCCCAGCAGAAGGTGTCTTAATTTGGGAACCCCCTGTCGGCTGGCACTAAAAAGAAAGGAAAAGGAGAAAGTGCTTGCACTAAAGACAAAGAGAAGACTATATATGCAGTTTTGAAATGTGTGTGTATGTTCTTCACAGGCTCAAAAGCATCATGGCGACCTCTTGAATTGAAGCCGAGCACACCCTGACTGCGTCAGGTCTCACGGCCTGTGCAGGACCGCTTCATGAGCGTGCCTTGATCGAAGAGTGCGTTTGGGGTGACAGATTGATCGCATCTTTGCAGATAAGCATCGTCTGAAGGCGCTACATCGGATCTTTGAAATACCAGACCAGAGAGAACAAAAGATTGCAGGAACAGAGAGAACATATACGAATAGTGTGTTTGCAAAGACGAAAGTAGTCTGACTCATGTGCTTGATAGCGTTGCAGTAGCCTGAGGCCATGGCAGAGGGGCATCCCATCATGCCCACCTTCCAT
>CAUJNA010000629.1:12500-117500 GCA_963377175.1 Effrenium voratum | reverse complement strand
AACACCGCCGCCAACAACACCGCCGCCAACAACACCGCCGCCAACAACACCGCCGCCAACACCACCGCCGCCAACACCACCGCCGCCAACACCACCGCCGCCAACACCACCGCCGCCAACACCACTGCCGCCAACACCACCGCCGCCAGCACCACCGCCGCCAACACCACCGCCGCCAACACCACCGCCGCCAACGCCACCGCCGCCAACACCACCGCCGCCAACACCGCCAACACCACCACCACCACCAACACCACCACCGCCGCCAACAAAACCGCCGCCAACAACACCGCCGCCAACAACACCGCCGCCAACACCACCGCCGCCAACACCACCGCCGCCAACACCACCGCCCTCAACACCACCGCCGCCAACACCACCGCCGCCAACACCACCACCGCCAACACCACCGCCGCCAACACCACCACCAACACCACCAACACCACCAACACCATCACCACCACCACCACCAACAACAACAAAACAACACCAACACCAACAACAACACCAACAGTTGTTCTTGTTGTTCTTGGTGTTCTTGTTCTTGTTGTTGTTGGTGTTGTTGGTGTTGTGGTGTTGTTGGTGTTGTTGGTGTTGTTGGTGTTGTTGGTGTTGTTGGTGTTGTTGGTGTTGTCGGTGTTGTTGGTGTTGTTGGTGTTGTTGGTGTTGTTGGTGTTGTTGGTGTTGGTGGTGTTGGTGGTGTTGATGGTGTTGATGGTGTTGTTGGTGTTGTTGGTGTTGTCGGTGTTGTCGGTGTTGTCGGTGTTGTCGGTGTTGTCGGTGTTGTCGGTGTTGTCGGTGTTGTCGGTGTTGTTGGTGTTGTTGGTGTTGTTGGTGTTGTTGGTGTTTGTCGGTGTTGGTGGTGTTGGTGTTGTTGGTGTTGTCGGTGTTGTTGGTGTTGTTGGTGTTGTCGGTGTTGTTGGTGTTGGTGTGGTGTTGTTGTTGGTGTTGTTGGTGTTGTTGGTGTTGTTGGTGTTGGTGTTGGTGTTCGTGTTCGTGTTGGTGTTGGCTGTTGTTGCTGTTGCTGCTGTTGTTGCTGTTGTTGCTGTTGTTGCTGTTGTTGCTGTTGTTGCTGTTGTTGCTGTTGTTGCTGTTGTTGCTGTTGTTGCTGTTGTTTTGTTGTTGCTGTTGTTGGTGTTGTTGCTGCTGTTGTTGTTGGTGGTGGTGGTGTTGGGGTTGGTGGTGGTGGTGGTCGTGGGTGTGGTGGGGTTGGGGTTGGTGGTGGTGGTGGTGGGGTTGGGGTTGGGGTTGGGGTTGCACGGATGGCTTTAAATTTTACCTGGTCACAATCAAGTAAACGATTCGATTGCGCATCTCAAGGCTTTTTTAAGCTCCGCGCTGGAAAGCGGCGATGCCAGATTCTAAACGGGTCGTCTGTTCATCACACAGATCCTCTAGCGTTGGTGTAAGCACGTGGTTCAATCACAGGAGAAGACTTTCAAAAATGAGGCCAGCAGTTGGGTTATTGTCTCCTGGCGTTCCGCCGACTTGTGTTTTCAGCCTTGTGCTTTGCCTGCGCTAGTGTTTGTGCTTTCTGTTGAGCTGTGTTGCTGCGCAAGCCCGGTTTGCTAGTTGAGGCCTGTGTTGTAGCACACGTGGCGCCAGGCCATGGGAAAGAGCGCGCAGGCCCACGCAGCACAGCCTGCTGGCAAGATAGGCAAGGCGCAGCGCAGCGCCGATTCTTTTGCACCCTCACTCCACTGGCTCTGCCCAAGTTCGCACGCAACTTTTTCTGGCGCAACCCATGCTGGCATGGGTTGTGGATTGGTTCAAGCGAGTCAAGCCAGAGGAGGTCGTTCACGCGCATAGCTCCTGCAACTGCTTGCGATGTCCAAGCCAAGTTCAATGAGGCGGCGCAGCAAAAGGTGGAAACCGCGCGCAGTCGCAGCATGCTCAGCCTTTGCCTTGCAGCAAGGAACGTCCCTCAGCAAGGAACGTCCCTCAGCCCACTCGCAGTTGAAGTGTTCGGGGGGCCCTCCCCGCATTGACGGTGTTGTGTTGCGTGCTTGTGTGTGTTGCTAGGTTTGCTTGAATCGCGCTTGAAAGCGTTTTTTGGCGCGCAGGGGGTGTCTATTTGCCGTCAGTGTCTTCCAATTATTTGTTTCAATGGGAATTCTGAGGTGCTAAGCATGCCTGACAAATCCTGGTGCGCTTCAAGGGTGAGTGTTTCCAAAACAAGCACCTTCGCCAGGCATTCTTGCCAGTGAAGCAAGCAAAGGCTTGCAGCTGCAATGGGCGGACGCCAGTATCTTGTTTGGCGGACTTACTGTGAGGGCGGCCAAGGGCCTTAGGGCAATTGCAGTTTGCGCGTTCCTTTTTACTATGAGCCAGGCTCTGTGTGTCTGCGGGCGCGCTCCAGAAGTTGCAGGACATATAGCCTGCTAAGAAACCCTCCATGGTTTCCGCAACGGTGGAGCAGCCGAATGGAGGGGCTCAGACCCCCGATCCAACTCTGGGCTTTGGCCCCTTCAATACCCGAAGGACACACCAATTAATAGGCGGTTAAATTGCGGGGTCTGATATGTTTCAGATTCCCCTTTGCATATTCCTTTACAAAGGCGCAGAGACTTTTCTTTGCGCCGTCATAACCCGTCAACGCATGGATCAACTAGTTGAAGTTTTCAAGGCAGAGAGAAGCAGCTTCATGCTGGCTCATTTCGGTGAGTTGCACAAGTTGCTCTGAATGAGGAAAAGGCAGTTCTGAAGAACCAGGTTGTTGAACTGGGTTTGTTTTGCACCGTTGCCTCCAAGATGAAGGGTGCGGAAATAGTTCGGGTCATCATCGTGGCAGCTTCCAATTTTGTGTGACTAAGCGACCGTGCCCTGGGGCACGCCCCTTTTTCAGCAGCTGAATGTGGTGATAAGGAGTGCTCAGATCCTGCAGTGGCTCTTGTGCTTGGGTTTTTCGTTGTTGGCTCCTGTACTTCGCTGTTGTTGCCAAGTTCACGCACATCGCGCTGGATCTTCAACCCGGCTCCTTGCGCAGTAGGTGGAACGCGCGGTTTGGCAAGCACAGTGTCCATGGCAGAAGCCTCACCTCTACAAAGTTCCAGCGACCAGTGTTGTATATGTGTATCTTCTCTTACAATCAGTGACAGGCAAGACCCAGTCATGTTCCCTCAACCAGTCCCACGTCTTCCCGTTCTGACAGTCGAATGCGAAGGTTTCATCAGGGACGCTAAGGCAAACTGTGTGTGTGTGGAGACAACAAGGCAAATCTGGAAGACTCTGGCATTACCCAAGTGGAGGGTGGCGGGCGGCTTTGCACACACCATTCCACGGATAGTTTCACTTCCAACACGAATATGTTTCCAACTAAGGTTAATTCTTTGCGGGGTGTGATTCACAGCCTGGCCTTGTCTGGAAGAGCCCCGGACCCGGACAATCTCTAAAGGTAGACGGAAGTGCGCAGGTCCCGGCACGGTGCTGCGCGGGCTTTTTAAAAACGCCTGGCGAAGATTCTGCAAGAGCCATGGCGCGCCAAAGCTTGAACTGGCACGCGCGAGACGGTTTGGTGTCAGGACACTGCGAAAAAGTGTCGAGCCAGCGGTGAGGATACAACACTCGCTTGGCCGTCTGGCGTCGCACAAAGACAACGTTGCGCGACGGCGCGCGCAACAACGGCAAGATAGGTTCTGTAGATCGCAAAGTCAGGTTCTGAGATGCCTGAGCGTGTCAGGGTCCCTGTCACCCTTGGAAAGGTGTTCAGCCAAAAACGGGGTCAATTTCTGCTATGTCTGTCTTGGCGGGATTTCTTTCAAGCGATTTGGGGTGACATCTGCTTGCGCAATTGTTTTTGCCGCTACGTGGGCGACCCGCTTCGACGTCACTTCGATTCTACGAAGACCCGGCCGAACACGAACAAGAGAAAAGATTTGGATTCAGCATGCTACTGTCACAGCGAAGGATTCAGCACATTTTGCCAAAGCACCTGTGGCAGGTTAGGCGCCCGCAGCGACACAACTCTTCAAGTGGCTTCCGGGTTCAAGTTGACCACTAGCTCTCCGTCGTTTTGCTTGCTGAGCAGTTACACGCGGTTGCTGATTTGATGTCGTTCTCTTGTTCTGCTTGTTTGGGTGTTTTTGTGTTGCAGTTTGTTTTGTTTTGGTGTTTCGTGTGCCTTAGTTGCCCCCCCCACAGGAACGGAGTATGGCGCCAACTAACATTTGTCAAGGACTCCTTCCCAGCCATTTGTTTGGGGAGGGTCGCTTGGCGCCATTTACAACTGCCTTGCTAATAATACACAGCGGCCTTTTTTCAATCTTGGCTTCCGCCCAGCCATTGTTGAAGACTCTGCAATATAGCGACAGTCACATATTTTTTGCCAACTAAGTGTGATTTACTGCGTGAATCTGCTCAGGATGATTGAGCACCTTGTGTGTTGTTGCCGGCCTGTGTTCTTGCTTGAGAATGCCAAGTTTTTTTGCAGAACTGCGCGCAGTGGTTTACCTGTGTGTGTGTGAACCACCTGAATCAAGGTTCGGCCGTTGCAAAATTGTTTTTCAGCCTGGCTGCCCATCCCACCAGCTTTCATGGTGGGCTCTGCGCCTGCGCGGGCGGGCAAACACATGTGTGTCTGTGTTTGTGTCTGCGTCTGTGTCTGTCTGTGTCTGCCTCTTTCTGTGTCTGTGTGTGTCGGTCTGTGTCTGTGTGTTTGCGTGTCTGTTTGTCTGCGCAAGTGTTTCTGTGTGTGTGTCTGTGTGCGTGTGTTTGTGTCTCTGTGCGCAGGTCTCTGTGCTTGTGTGTGCGGTTGCGCGTGCGGCTGCCTGGATGTGTCATTGTGTGGTTGGGTCTGAATCTGGGTGAGAGGCAGAGAAGAGAGAGTGGTTTTGTGCGCTTTGTGCGCGTGATTCTTTACCCTTTGGTGCGTCTCCCTGACACCCAGACCCAGGTGGGGTTCTTGATGACTCGAGCCTTGCATCAAGAGCAAGGCTGGGAGATGAAACATGAACGAGTTTTAAGAGGTTGGAGATGCAAAAATTGGACATGCAAGATCCAGGCAACTGCATGGATTGCAAGGAACTCTCTCTCTCTCTCTCTTTCTTTCTTTCTTTCTTTCTTTCTTTCTTTCTTTCTTTCTTTCTTTCTTTCTTTCTGTCTCTCTCTCTCCCTCTCTCTTGTCAAACTACATGCTTCACTTCCTGCATATGTGTTGCATGTATGTTCACTACCGCAGGCCTTGAGCTTACTACTCCGCATGAGTGAACAGGTTGGCAGCTGCAGACTACATTGGTTGACTGTTTGTTTGAACACTGCAGCACTTGCACTTGTAAGCAAAAGTACCAATTTAACGTGGTAGCGGAGCTGAGATCCTAAGCATAGGGGAGCTCCAGTAAGCAGTAAGTACTACAACCACAGCAACAGCAGTCACATGCCAAACTACTACGGCCTCAGCGCGACAAACTACAGGAGCAGAGAACGGGCCAACAGCAGACACAGTAGGAGCCACAACTACGGGAGCAAGAACAGAACAAGACAACGACGTTCAGAGACTACATAGATACAAGCTGCCTCCACCCTTCTTCATTGGTGACTACTCCCAATATGAAGAATGGCTGTTCAAGCTACAAGCATACCTCGGCCTCAAAAGGAAAAGGAAACAACAACTACACAACATGCCATCGATGTGGCAAGCCTGGCCAACGGGCACAAGACTGCAGAGTGCCAGTATGGCACATAGGAGAAGGAGAAGAACTACATCCACTAGAACAAGAACAAGCAGATCATGACAACAATGAAGAACTACCTCAGGATGTGAACGACACTTGGGACTGGTACTACGAAGGAGAAGAAGGACAACACGAGGTGAACTACATGGAGGAGAACTGGAACGACTACGACTATGACAACAGCTGGGATTGGAATGACCACAGCTATGAGGACACAGCAAACTACATTGGAGGCATCAACGAGTCACACCTTACCACTGGACACATCAGACAAGCAAACCCACGACTACACAAGCACAAACCCAAATCACTACTCGGCAAGAGAACAACACACACACAACATCATGGAACGACCACAGCAAGAGCTTTCAGCAATTCCTACAAGAAGACACCACACAGCTACACTTCGACATAGCAGCAGCAAGACAACAACAAAGGAACAAGAAGATTGAGGACACTATCACACACCACATCATGTGCTCCAACTTCAAGTCATACCACCACCTGTTGATCGACTCAGGAGCATCTACACATGTTTGCCCGAAGGACTACGCACCAGACCTACCGCTACGACCTTGTGGAGAATCAGTTCCACAACTCTACACGGTTACAAACAAGAAGATTCCTGTCTACGGCAGCAAGTACGTTCCCTACAAGCAGGACAACTTCAGGATCATGATACCCTACTACGTTTGTGACGTGAAGTATCCAATCCTCAGTGCATCAAGACTACTTGATAGAGGATATGGGCTTGACTTCACTCCACGACACTGCACCATCACACATGGACAACAACAAGCACACCTCATAAGACACTCAGGACTTTTCTACCTACGAGCAGAGAAGATCGACACCCCTACAGGATTCGACATCTACCCAATGACTACAGACAATGGAAAATCCATTGCTGCGATTCAACCTACAGAGAAAGCAGCACAACAACGAGAACAAATTGCACCACTCACCCACACAGACCAAGGACTACGACAGATCCTTGGTGGAAACACTGACTACTGGAAACTTGATGGTGACTACGCCATCAGAGTACACAAACGACCACGCAAAGCATTGTTCACACCACACAACAGCGGTTGCCCAATACCTGAAGGAGAACTAGATGATTGGCGACTAACCATCATCAACAGACAAGGGCAAGAGCAAGAACAACTACAAGAGAACCCAACACAACTTTCCAAGCAAGAACTACAACGAAGACTAGAAGGTGACATCTGGACTGGAGAAACCAGATTCAGAAGAAAGATAACACCTACACGCAGAGCAACATCAAAGACCGCACCAACAAGGCAGAGCTCACAACCACAACGGCTAATGGACACACCACCAACCAGATCAAAGATCCAACTACGAGCACCACAAAAGATATGGAGACCTAAAGCAGCACCTTCTACAAATCTTGACACCACACAACCAAAGGAGACAATCCACAGACCACTCACAGCACAGGAGGACAACCAAGACTACTGGGAAAGACAAGGTGAACACTGGATAAGACACCACACAACACTTAGAACAACTCTATTCACTCCAACAGATGGACCAGGACATCCACCAATCAGCACACTTGAGCCTCACAGAACTACAATCACTCACAACAACTTTGGAGAAGTTTCACAACGCAAAGATGACTGGACAGTCATGGGCAACGCAGCACTACCATTTCAATGGAAAGGAACAACAAGGTTCACCATGAAGAAAGGCTACGAGTACATCCAGGAGAACCACGATGAGGAACAACAGCACGAGCATCATGAAGCGCACAGAGCAAGAGGACTACGACAACCACAGCAGCCCACTCCACAACAAATAGCAGAACACAATCTTACACACCTACCATACAGAAACTGGTGTCCAATTTGCGTTCAAGGCAAAGGACGCCAAGACAACTACAAGAAACAACAATCACGACAACCCGTCATTCAAGTAGACTTCGCCTACATCAAATCACAACAAGACCGAAAGACCATACCAGTACTGGCAGCAGTTGATGTTACTACACAACTGTGTGTGGCAGTAATGGTCCCGGACAAACCATCAATGATGGACTGCGTGGTCAACAACCTACAAGCATTCATCTTTGAGTGCGGAAGAACACAAGGCATACTACAAAGCGACAACGAAGACACACTCAACGCACTTCTAAAAGCTACAGCAGCAAAAGTCGGCTCAATGACTGTACGACACTCACCGTCTTACAGCAGCAACAGTCAAGGAAGCGTTGAGCGACGACATAGAACACTCCTCGGACAAATCCGCGTTGTCAAAGCTCAGGTTGAAAGCAACTACAGCATGACGATGTCCACAAAGCACTGTCTACTACCTTGGATAGTACGACATGCAGCATGGACGGTAAATCGCTACGTCATCCACTCAGACGGCTATACACAAGCTTTGAACGCCGCTGGGGAAGAAACTACGAGCGAGCAATCTGCAAATTTGGCGAGACACTACTTTACCTTCCACCACAACACAAGAAACTTCCAAAAGCAGACCTACGGATGCAGAAATGCATCTGGCTCGGAAAAGTTTCCGAAACCGGAGAAAACTACGTCGCAACGGAACCAGGCGTACAAAAGGTACGAACAGTACGGAGACTACAACCGGACTTCAAATACGACCTCGCACTGTTGAACAAAGTTTCCGGCGCACCATGGGCACCACGACGGAACACCTACAACCCATCGTTCGCAACACTGTTGGGCACGCAACTACAACCGTCAGAGAAAAGAAGGTCCACGCAAGATTTCGGACAACAAACGAACGCTACGTATGACATCGTTGCAGAACCCGCAACAAAACAACAACGCACTACACCACCTCCACGACTTCCGTCTACATCGACGTCAAGTTCACGACCACTACCGGATAGTCCTATGGCTACTTCACCAACCGGACGACAACATCCACCACTACCAGCACCACCTCGACAAACACTACGACGTTTAACTCCGGAAGAAGTAATGCAACCAACTAAAGCACAGAAGGCCTCAAAGGACACTACAATCAGATCAACGGAGCAAGCAACCAAAGAACCACCACCACTACGACAGAAAATCAACGCAGTGACACTTCCCAACGGAAAATCCATCACTCCCTACACAAACGACGACACCTCAGAAGACCAACCCATAATCTTCGACAACGAAGGTTACGACGAAACACAACTGGAAGGAATCAAACACGAGTCAAACGAAATGAAGCTACATGACGTCTACGACGAAGTAGATGCGTCTACCGTCGACAACAACGTCATCAGAGAAGCGACGCCTACAAGATGGGTGCATAGAAAGAACGGACCAGGAGTACGAAGCCGAATCGTCGCAGAAGGCTACAGAGAGAAGATCGAGGACGAAGACTCCGTCTACGCCTCTACACCAATGTTCACGACACTCCGGACACTTCTCGCACTACAAATGTCACGACCAAACTGGATCGCGCAGCATTTCTACACGCACCCATCGCAAAAGACCACGACGGAAAACAACGTGACGTCTACCTTTGGCCACCTAAAGAACTGTGTCCACAACAGGACAAAATCTGGCGACTAAAGAAAGCCATGTATGGACTACGCAGTTCACCAAAAGCATGGCAGGACTACCTGGCTGAAGTGTTACAAAAGCTCAGCTTTGTAAGACTAAAGTCAGAACCTAACGTCTACACCAATGCGACCCGCGACTGCTACATCATGGTCTACGTGGACGATCTACTAGTACTTGGAGACAAGACTGCGGTCGACTCCACTTTCGAGGCCGTCCAGAAGCAGGTCCTACTCAAGCACATCGGCTACCTTGAACCTGGCAAACCACAACAATTTCTTGGAAGAAACATCGACCACTTTGGCAACTACTGCAATCTTGGACTAAAGGACTCCTACATCTACAACATGATCGAGGAGTCTGGAACGAACAGCTGCAACTCAGTGAACACTCCAGGAATTGCACACTACAAAACAACAATAGAAGATGAAGCACTACTTGACCACGAACAACACAAAAGTACAGAAGGATTGTTGGCAAACTTCAATGGCTAGCATACACACGACCAGACATTGCATACTCCACAAAAGAACTAGCACGAGACCTCACAGCACCTACAGAACTTTCACAAAAAGAGAGTCAAACATTTACTACGCTACTTGCACGGCGCCAAGCACTACAAATTCACCATAGAACCAACAACAACACTCAGGGCAAACACCAACAACATCCTGGATCTCGACGTTCATGTCGATGCCGACTGGGCAGGATGCCCTACTACCAGGAAATCAACTTCAGGTTCCAACACCATCTTTTTTTTGGAACAACAGTTGCCTTTGGCAGCAGAACACAAGCTACAACAGCACTCAGCTCAGCAGAGTCTGAACTCTACGCCATTTGCACAGGAGTTAATGAGGGACTACACCTCAGAAACTTCCTACTTGAAACCAACATTTGCAGCAAGCTAAACCTACGCATCCACACAGACTCCACAGCAGGCAAGAGCATTGCTACACGACAAGGCGCTAGCAAACGAGCAAAACACATCGACCTCCAATTTCTTTACACACAAGACCTCATCAAGCACGACATCACTAGAATCCTTAAGCTCAACACACTTCACAACAGCGCAGATTTGTTTACCAAATACATCAACAAAGAAACACTACACGGGCTCATCCAGAGCATTGAGATACGCATTTAGCACTACGAACGACCAGCGCAGCAGTTTCACAACAACAACAACAACGACTTTGGACATATCTTGTATGTAAGTAGCTACATGTAACACGACACCTTTGGTATGTAAGTAACAGTAACTACATGTATTTTCACTTGCACTTTTGGCGGCTGAGTCAACACTACAGTTGTTTGTTTTACATGTCTGCATGCGCCGCCTGCCTGATAGCAACTACTTAGGCTCATTTTGTTTTTGCCCCGTTTCACTACATTTTGCATTCCACTGCAGCCATGGCCGCTCCATCCACTGCAGATGCTACGATGGGAGACGCCACTACGCCCGACAGGGCAACTACACCTGAGGTGGCGGTCACTACGCACTCCAGTGACCACGGAACTCCACCACCTCAAACCTACAACGACTCCAACTACCACTTCAACCATTCTACACCTGGCAACACGGTCTACTACAACCCGACCACAGTGATGGACCAACTACACATTACTGAGCGGGCTCCCTTTTTTTTTTGACCCCCCTCTCTTTTTTTTGACCCCCCTGTATTTTTTTGACCCCTCTATAGTGCTTTTCTGACCCCTCGCCTTTTTGACCCCCCTCCCATTGTCTTTTTGACCCCCCTCCCATTGTCTTTTTGACCCCTCTCATTGTTTTTTGACCCCCCCCATTGTTTTTCCGACCCGTCTTGGGCTTTTTTGCTGACCCCCGGCCATTTTTTTTAACCCTTTCCTTATTTTCTTAGACCCCTTTTTCTTTCTTTTTGACCCTGGAGTATTTGTTTTTGACCCCCGCCTCAGCCTTTTCGACCTTCCACTCTCAGTAATAAACCCTGCTGTTCCCTATTTCTCCTGTTACCGGCCCAGGCTTCCCTGAGCTAGGGATCACGACCATTTTACACGGGAACCCTTTTCTTGGCTGTTTTAGGGGTGAATTCAGGTCCTCGGGAAGTGGGATACCGCGCGTATCCACGCATTCCGCAGGTTAGCAGCCGGACACGCGCAGATGCAGAGCACACGCAGAGAGAGACATAGACACCGACCGCAGCACACACACACACAGACACACACACACACAGACACACACACACACACACACATACACACACACACACACACACACACACACACACACACACACACACACACACACACACACACACACACACGTAGGCACACATGCGCGCACGCACGCAAGCACACAGGCACACAGCCACATAGGCACACACGCAGACAGGCACACATGCACACACACACACACACTCACACATACTAAAACACCCACCCGCCGACAGACACAGGCAGACACACACACACACGGACAAGGACGCCAAAAGCATGCTCGGACACTTTAGAGCTTCGCTCTTTTACGCCTTCCTGGTGGTGGTGTCCTTTGCTCAGGTTTGGTCTCCTCCACGCGGCGCCTCGCTCATCGCGGTGGTGGCTTTGGTTCTCCTGTTCGTTCGGCGTGGTTGGTTTGTTACTTGTATCTGTGCGCCTTGTTCGCATGGTGGCTCAAGCTTTGGTTCGCTTTTGTGGCTCAAGCATTGCAACAGTGGCCTGGTCATAAGGTTGCGACCGTGCGCTGATTGGACTTATCGCCCGGCCCTCCGCAGCAGTGCGCATGTTTGCGGCGGGTGTTGCAGACTGCTCTGCGGCAAGAATAGGCTTTGGCGAATGAATACAGGGCGCTGTGGGCAAAACTTCTGGCGGTATGTCAGGGGAAGAGTGCCAAAATATTGTTGTGCATGTGATCCGAAGCAACGGGCTCGTTCTGCGGAAGCGAAACCAAAGCTCTACAAAGGCGTGCCAGGGAAGGGGTGTGTGGGCGTGCCAGCGCAGCAAGCGGAGGCAATGGCCGGGCGTTGGGCGGACATGATGGAGGCAGGGGCGCAAGCGTGCTGACCCATGCAGAACACTTGCCTCTGGCGCGCGCTGGGGACTGGAACCTTCAGAATTTTCTGCTGGAGTTCTGGAAGCCAGTCCTTGGCCTGACGGTCAAGACTCCAGCTGCAGCCTTACCCACACATGTCTGCGCAAAGTCAAGCTGCGTGTTGCAGGTTGGCTGGATCCGCGTGCCGTACCATGAAGAGGACATTACTCAGCTACTGTGACATGTTGGACAACTGCTGATAGCCAGCAGGCCAGGGAGGTGGCGCCGCAGAAGCGAACGCTTGTTCGTGCCTCAAGGAAAAGCAAGCTCGGCACGTTGTTTGATTGTCCTTGCAAGAGGTGACCCAACGCGTCAAGCAAGACAAAGAAAGCCAGAGGTCGCGGGCTAAATTGCACTGTCAAGGGAGGGCGTGTCGAACTGCAGGAAAGTGGCACAAGCAGCAGAGGACCTGCGTGGGAAGAATTGTGCAGGAGAGTGTCATGTGCTGCAGGACTGGCAGAACGAGGTCGTGCTGGCAGAGGCCTGGGAGGCGGCCCAAGAGGCGAGGCTTGCTGTGGCCTGGACAGCATGTGACAGTGTACGTGGGACGTTTGCAGGAAGCAATTGCAGCGCTTTACTTGCAGACGAGCTGGTGTTTGCGCCTCAGTGAAAAGGCCGTAAGTAGCAGTGCAAAGCTAGCTTTAGCCTTGTCAGGTGACGGCCTGAAATGGGGCTTGGCAACCAAGCGCTGGCGAAGGTCCTTGGTGCAGAAGGCGCGCGGTCCTCAGACGGCGGGGAGGGCTTCATTCAATACAAGGGGACGAAGGCTGGCAAGGGCAAGCCGGTGATAATGTGCTTGAGGTTGGACCGCCTCGTGAAGACGGCAGATCTTGGGATGGCCAGCAAGGTGGGCTGTAAGTTTCGGTTGTGTGATGGCGCAATTGCGACGGTGTGAGGCGCAAGAGCACCTGGAGGAGGCACCGGTGGACAGCCTGGCTTACTTGTTACTGCCCCACAGCAGGGGCAAGGCTGCAAAGACAGCTTCCCAACGAATCCAGGGCTCTGTGGCTGTCGGCAAGCGTGTGGGCACAAACTGTGCGCATTTGAATTGCAGCCGTGACTGTCTGCCGCCAGCAGCAGCCATGCATGCAGCCTGCGCTCCCAGACACCCGCCCCAGCGAGCAAGTGCCATCGGAGGCGCGGGAAGTCCTACCATAGCTCCGTCAGTGGGCGACCGCGCGATGGTGCTGCAGAGGAAGTGGCTGGATCTCATTCTTCGCGGTGATGAAACTGTGGAGCTGCGGGGGCAATCAACTAAGCCGGGATTTGTGTGGCTGTGCTACCAGGCAACGCTTCTGGGATCTGCTGTAATTGAAAAGGTGGAGAAGCTCAATCCTGTTACGTTCAAGGAGCTGCGGACAGACCATTGCTTTGACGGCCCAAACTTGCCATACAAGGCAACATATGCTCTCTGGCTTGCTGATGTAGAGCGGCTGGACAAGGCGGTGCCATTTCTGAAGCTGCACGGAAGCATTGGCTGGACACGTGTTCGATTCAGCATGCGGGATGTTATGCCGAGCAAAAAAGCACAATCTGCGGCCGGCAGAGTGCGCGTGCAGGATGCTGCCCTGCGGGCTGCGGCTCTCACGACACAGAGATCAAGTCACAAAGTGAATGCTTCGTGTGAGAAGGGTGATGTGGGACCTTTACCCGCTGCGGAGTGGTCCCGTGTGCCGGGAGAAGGCGGCCTGTGCAATCTGGGGAACTCCTGCTATTTGAATTGTTTGCTTCAGGGCCTTCTGCATGCGACAGAGATGGACCGCTTGGCCACGGCGCATTCAAAGTCAGTCAGCAAATGTCTTGATAGCTGCGTTTTGTGTGCTCTGAAAGCAACAAACGAAGCTAGAAAGGCAGGCGGGGCCCACAGACCAACTATGTCCTTGTGGATCCCAATGTTACGCGCACACGGCTTCAATGAGTCAGTTGCGGATAGCCCTTTGACTTTGGCAGAATGCTTGTGCTCCATGATCTCCGATGTCAAAGAAACTTGGCACTTGCAGAGGTGTCAACCCCACGGGAGGGAAAGGAAAGACAGAGAGAGCAGGAAAGAGAGAGAGAGAGAGAGAGAGAGAGAGAGAGAGAGAGAGAGAGTGAGAGTGAGAGAGTGAGAGAGTGACAGCGACCTAGAGAGAGTGAGACAGTGACAGCGATCTATGCGTTTTCGCAACGTTGTCGGCCCTGCGAGACAACCCCTGTCAAGCCTGAGGAAGTTGACAAGCTGCCGGTGGCCGCAACGAAGGTGTGCTTGAGCCATTCCCGCTCCCGTACCTGCACGAACCGCGAATGTCCATTGTTTCAAATGCCAGAGAAGTCAGTCAAGGAAGAGGAGCCCAACAACATGATCTATGTCGAGAACAACAATGAAGCAACACAGTTAGCTGACTTACTCATGGAGCAGTGGAGCGAGAAGGAACTCCAGGATGGCGTCCGCTGTGATGGCTGCAATGGCAAGGCAGCGGCTCGAGAGCACACCTTTGCCAGGTCCCTCCCGTCCACTCTCCTCTTTGCTTTCCCACGGGCGCTCCCACAGCAGACTGAGAGATGGCGACGCAACCATCGACCAATCATCTGCCCGCATGATATGCGAATGCTGACCCATGAGTACGCGCTGGTAGCGCTGGTGGAGCACTTGCCGCCGACCCCAGGGCAGTCAGAGTCCGGCCATTTTGTAACATGGGCGCGCAAAGCAGACTTGGATGCTTGGGTCCGTCTGGACGATGCCCGTGTGGAAAAATACATGTGGCTGCCTCACGCAGTGCGAACCAATGTGATTTTGGCTGTGTATGAAAAAGCCAAGACTGGCGACGCGATGGGTGATGCTTTCGATAGTGCGGCTCGACAAAGGGAGTGCAACGCCCGGCCAGGTAGTTCCGTGCCACCCTGTGCCGCCACGCAAACTTTTGCGTCGGAGCACGAGACACATCAGGATGTGGAGTGTGAGTTTCAGAAGATGGCGGCATCCTTCTACAGCCATGTCATGCACGCGCCTTCAGTGGAGCACTGCTTTGTTCATTTTCCAACAGAATTGGCCTGCTGGGCGGAGATGGGTCTGGAGAGCTCCCTGAGCGTTATGCGGCAAGGGCTTTATGATGCGAAGCGAGATTCTTTGGCTGGCTTGGATGAAATGGACGTGTTCTTGCCCATGTGGCGGACCATGCCCTTGCGTGCGGCGCTGGTCTTCGAGACCCTGTCTCGGACCTTGTCTCTGCCGTTTGCCATGCTTTGGGATGCGTTTAAGGTGGTGGTGAGCAGCCTTTTGCACAAGGACTTGGCAGTTGAGTGGCAAGACTACAGCATGCGTCACCGGTACTGGTCTGTGGTTACTTCGGACCCAGGCGCAGGGAAAAGCCCAGCTCTGAACTTCATCGTAGACTGTCTGCTGGAAGCTATGGATGATCCCCAAGACCAACACACATTCCCTGGGGTCGCAGATGACAATTTTCACATTGTCCATGACTGTACACACGCAGCGTTTGCTGCAAGGTTGAACCGCGCCAACGGTTATGCGCTTCTGGCCTCTCCGGAAAGCGCGACAACATTGTGCCCTAAATTTCCGACCGCTGGAGAATTCTCTAAATCATCTCATGTTGACTTAGAACGCTGCCTTGAAGGAGCTTCAGGTGGTGCCATTCACTGGGACACGCAAGAGTCGGTGCTGAACCGAGCCAAGAATGCGCGCTCGAATGAGCAGCTGCCAGAGAAAGGCGTGCACCTAGCACGAACTTCGCATTTGTGCTCTTCCAACAAGTCTCCATGTTACAGTCCTGGTGGGCGCAGGGTGAAGCTCGCTGGAAGAAAGGGCTTACCAACAGGTTTTTATTCAGCACAGGACGGCGTCCAATCGAGTCCCCTGTCGCTCCTGGCATGGTCGGCAAGCTGCGGGCTTTCCTAGTGCGACTTTTGAAGCACATTGCTCGCAACTATGGTGCTGGCCAGCGTCCTGGAAGCCCTTGGACGCTGTCCCCTGTTGCCCGCAGCGCATTCCTGGAGGCGCGTGCAATCTGCAGCGAGCTTGCGCAGGAGCGTCTGTTTGGTGATGGTGGAAGCTTTCACTCCATGCTGGAAAAGGTTCCGTATTGGCTTTGCCACGAGAGTTTCACCAACGAGGTTCTCCAGCGAGCGTGCTGCGGCGGCCTGCAACAGCAAACTGCCCTGCCTGAAATCTCTGAGCTCAGCGCAAAATTAGCGCTGGAATTTATTCACTTGCGCCTTGCCAAGGCCTCAGTTGTCTATAATAAGCTTAGGACAGACGCAAAGCCACGGAGACGTCAATCTAGGTTGGTGAGAGTGCTGAAGAAAAAAACAAAGACATGTCTTGTGCATGCTGTGCAAGTCGCTTCGAGTGCCCACTATCTAAGGCCAGAGGCTACAACATGCTGGATGTCGAGGTTATGCGTGGCTCTTGGAAAAGTCGCGAGGGCCAGCAAGTGCGGCGCTATGTGGGCAAGTTCGCCAAAGAAGAGGCGAGCCTGCTGGAGGATGCCACGCGACTTCTCCGAGCGTGCACTGGCATGGTGATCTTCGCTGACATGGCTGGCAGGCGAGTGGCAAAGTACCGCAATGTGTTCAGCTGGCAGCAAGGCAGGCGAGAAGAAGCTTGCGCCCGTCTGCTTCAGGTGCGAATGGGTGGCCTGTGCTCATCAAGACTCCTTGGACAAGCCTGTGCCCAGCTGCGAGGAAAGAGCTGCTTAAAGCAAATGTGCCTCTGTTCTCATTCGCGGTTTGGCCGCCGACGGACCAGACTGCAAAGCATATGACAAAGGCAGCTGGCTACGCTGCAGACGCGTCAAATCCAACTGCTGATGCCCCCAATGCGGCATGTGTAGACAGAGAGCTGGCACACATGCAGGCAGCGGTGCCGAAGGATTCAAGCACGCTCGCAGCGGAGACTGGCAGCAAAGTCGAGCCCCACCAGCGGCCAAGCACTGACCAGAACAACTTTGCTGCCCCCAAGACTTCTGCCGTGCTGCAGGCTGGGGCAGAGCCGGGATCACAGGACCACCCCTTGCAAGATGATGCTGAACACGAGCTGGGCAGTGTTGCAAGCGATCAGGAGCAGACAGACGCTGAGGTGTGGGCAGAGCTATTCTCAGGGCCAACCAGCCGGCAAGCACAATCTTACATTGACCTTCGGCAAGAGACAGAGCGAGCACTGGGACAGCTAAAAGACCCTGGAGTTTACACCTACAAGGACAAAGGAGACAGCAAGTTGCGCAGGCTTCGCTTGAAAGCAGAGTGCAGCCCTGTGGCCTGTGCTGGTTGCACACGGGTGCTTCGGGCATCCTTGGCTTCGCACGATCAGGAACAAGTTATTATCATAAAAGCGCGCGGGCACCATGGCACACTTCAAGCGCCGCAGGGGGGCTGCTTGTGGACAGTGGCAGAAGCGCATGTGATTCAGAAATATCTCAATTCCACAGACAGCCCTTCCACTAGTGGAATGCGTGCAGCCATGAAGTCAGCAGGCTTCCCACTTCGCCAGCTGCGGAATTTCACGGCTCGGGCGCGGGCTGCAAAGAAATGCTCCGCACCCAGAAAGGAAGCTCCAATGACTGTGGGTGAGCTGCAGGCTGCTGCCTCCGCGCATGCATTTCCAGCTGGTGAGCTTTGGCAGCAACAACCCGTCACAAAGCTGATGGTCCTGCCGACATCAGTCTGCGGTTCCGACCGCGTGTGCATGATGCTTACATGCGCCCTGGAATGCTTCGCAGAGCTGCAGCTGCGCAAGGGAAGGTTGTCAAGCTTGCTGTGGACGGAAAGCAGAAGATTTTGTCAAACGAGTACATTATACTGACTCTGTCCTTCCTTGTGTCCAACGATGTTTTGTCAAAGACATGGGCGGGCAGGTGGCACCAGAAAAGCGTATCCAGCCATACTGGAACGCAAGAACCTTTCATGCAGGCGCTGGTCAATGCAGAGTCAGAGGCGAATGTTAGCTGTGTCTTCAACAGCGCCTGCCAGCTGGCAGAGCAACATTGCAAATTGGACCTGAAAAGCCAAGTATGGCAAGTGCACAAGGACTATGCAAAAGGAATTGAAGCTTCACGAAAGAAAGTGTTCCCTGCTGCACGACCTTGTGATGACTATCCACACATGCGCCGTGCATCTTACAAGGTGCTGCAGAAGCATCTGTCAAGCTTGCAAGGCAAGGCTGCAGACACGTTTCAAGTTCTGGATCGAGTTATTCGGCTCAGCCGAGCCCTTCCCACTGTGCAGCTTTTTGACGCCACATGGCAGCTTGTGTTTCCTTGGCTAGAAAAACTGTGCAAGCCAGCCGCAGGTTACTTGCAAGCCACATACTTTTGCAGGTCGGCGCCGAGTGGACTGCAAAAGCAGTTGCATTGCACAGAGACGCTGTGGGGCGCAGACGCTGTCTGGTTTGCAGGCTTTTGGGCAGGTGTTTTGGGGACATACCCTGGGTCTTCATCGGGCACTCAGCCGCTCGAAAGTTTCCACGGATACTGGCAGTCCCGGCTGAGCGACAAGAAACGAGCTTCGCCCACTCAAATTTTCTGGTGCGACAAGTTTTCCTGGTCAGAGGAGCGGGCCTTCCTGACATGGCCTGCACAGCCAGCGGCAGCCCTCCTGAATAGCCAGTCGCTGAGATCTGCAGGCAGGTCGCCTGCAGTGGACTACTGGCACGAACGGGCCCGAAAGCCATGCGGAAACGCAAACTTCTGCCAGGTAACTCGCCGCACAGACCCGAACAGCACAGACGGTGACCAAGCAGGCCTCACAACACTATGGGTCATGCGATGCACCAAGATCAAAGACCTTCACCCGGCAAACGCGGTGGTCACTCAGAGCACGGCAGATATAATTGCTGGATTGGTTTGCAGCGAGGGGGAAGTGCTGTCGCGGTTCTTGAGGAATGCTGGCATAAGCACCACAAGAGAGAATTCTCAAGGTGGCCACTTCGATCTGGACAAGTTGGAGTTTTACTTGACGCAGCACTGCGTTGTAATTGAAGGTCATCTGGCAGATCGCTGCTGGCCACGTGTTCGACGCAAGCTGCAACAACCAGTGCCAGGGAAACTATGCTCTTGCTACGAATTTCTCATGCACGCTGACTGTGAACACATTGTTTTTATCAAGGCCATTTGTGGTGACCAGGGGTTCAATCTCAGCAATATCCCACAGGTGGCCAAGAAAGGTCGCAAACGCAAAAGTGAGGCGGCCGAAGCCCAGACTGCCAAAAGGGCTAAGGCAGCGCCAAAAGCCAAGAATCTCAAACGGTGATGCGCCAGAGTGCTGCGACGCTAGCAGTGAAGTGAGATTGTGTCTCCCACTAGGTAGCCAGGCTGGACGATCTTGAGCGGCGAAAAAGGAGGGGTCGCTCCCACGCAGTAAGCAAGTTTTGAAGCACCGCGACAAGCCGTCCATGCAAGCGGATGTTCTAGTTAACAAACCCAAAGCAGCCTGGCTGCTGTCTTGGGCGCTTCCTCTTGCCTGTGTGAGACTCTGCTGTTTCGGGTGCTTGTCTTGACAAACGCATGTTTTGGTGTAAAGGCGCCTCCCCTCGCCTGACTCACGGACTGGTATGTGAGTGTACATGCGTGAGGCTTTGCTGGCTTGGGCAGCCTCCCCTCACTTGGCAGGCCTTCAGGTCGGCGTGCGGGTGCAAATGCGCGAGGCTCTGGTGTCTCGGGCGCCTCCCCTTGCTTGACAGGCTCACGGGCTGGTATGGGAGTGGACATGCGTGAGGGTACGCTGTCTTGGGCAGCCCCCTCCCTTGACAGGCTTTCCAGTCGGCGCGCGGGTGGAAATGTGCGAGGCTCTGGTGTCTCGGGCGGCTCCCCTGACTTGGCAGATCCACGGGTCGGTATGTGAGTAGACGTGCGTGCGGCGCTGATGTTTCAGGCGCCTCCCCTCATTTGACAGGCTTTCAGGTTGCTGCGCGGGTGACAATGCGTGAGGCTCTGGTGTCTCGGGCGCCTCCCCTTGCTTGACAGACTCACGGGCTGGTTTGTGAGTGGACATGCGTAAGACTCTGCTGGCTCGGGCGCTTCCCCTGGCTTGTGAAGCTTTGCTCTCTCGCGCGCCTCCGCTGTCGGTGAATGTCGGCGGGTTTTATCTATCTCATTGCCAGGTGCTGGCCACACGGTTTGTTGGCAAGAAGCTCGGTTCTGGACATATTGTGGTACATGGATAGTTGCGTACAATCAATATTGCATGGATTTCGGGATAGGCATCAAACATATTTTGGGGATCCAAAAACACATCCAATTCCAAAAAAGTTGGTCCCTGGCCCCGAGGTCCCTTGGTCCCCTGCTCCCTGCGCACTCTTCAGTAGCTGCTGAGGTTCGCGCGTCACTCGTCATTAGGGGCTGAGCTTGGGTAGTGTTGTGGATACACTGTGGGGGGGGCTGCGCCCCCCCCAACCCCCCCGCTACCCCCCCCGCGACTCTGGGAACTTCTTGTATCTTCGGGTGTGTGTGTGTGTGTGCCTGTGTGTGTGTGCGCCCCCCCCGCAACCCCCCCCCGCTAAACCCCCCCGCTGCTTTTTGGAATGTTTAAAGGATAAAAGCACACTTTCTTGAGTGCTCCCTTCTTGAATCATCACTTCTTCGAACATCATGGGGGGGGGGGCTGCAGGGACGGGTAGAAGGGTTCTTCCTGTAAAAACGAAGGACGGGCGAGGGGGGTCAAAACATCATGGGGGGGGCTGCCGCCCCCCCCCAACCCCCCCCGCTAATTTTTGGAATGTTTAAAGGATTACAGCACACTTTCTTGAGTGATCCCTTCTTGAATCATCACTTCTTCGAACATCATGGGGGGGGCTGCCACTTTCTTGAGTGATCCCTTCCTGAATCATCACTTCTTCGAACATCATGGGGGGGCTGCCGCCCCCCCAACCCCCCGCCTAATTTTTGGAGTGTTTAAGGAATTAGAGCACACTTTGTTGAGTGATCCCTTGTTGAATCATCACTTCTTCGAACATCATGGGGGGGGCTGCCGCCCCCCCCCAACCCCCCCGCGAATTTTTGGAATGTTTAAAGGATGAAAGCACACTTTCTTGAGTGATCCCTTCTTGAATCATCACATCTTCGAACATCATGGGGGGGCCTGCCGCCCCCCCCCAACCCCCTCGCTCCCCCCCAAACCCCCGCTAATTTTCGAATGTTTAAAGGAGTAAAGCACACTTTCTTGAGTGATCCCTTCTTGAAGCATCACTTCTTCGAACATCATAGGGGGGGCTGCCGCCCCCCCAACCCCCCCGCTTATTGTTTTGAATGTTTAACGGATTAAAGCACACTTTCTTGAGTGCTCCCTTCTTGAATCGTCACTTCTTCGAACATCAGGGGGGGGGGCTGCAGGGACGGGTAGAAGGGTTCTTCTTCGAAAAACGAAGGACGGTCAAAACATCATGGGGGGGGCTGCCGCCCCCCCCAACCCCCCCGCTAATTTTTGGAATGTTTACAGGATGAAAGCACACTTTCTTGAGTGATCCCTTCTTGAATCATCACTTCTTCGAACATCATGGGGGGGGCTGCCACTTTCTTGAGTGATCCCTTCTTGAATCATCACTTCTTCGAACATCATGGGGGGGGCTGCCGCCCCCCTCCCCAGCCCCCCCGCTATTTTTTCGAATGTTTAAAGGTTTAAAGCACACTTTCTTGAGTGATCCCTTCTTGAATCATCAATTCTTTGAACATCATGGGGGGGCTGCCGCCCCCCCCGACCCCCCCGTGGACTGTTTAAAGGATTAAAGCACACTTTCTTGAGTGATCCCTTCTTGAAGCATCACTTCTTCGAACATCATGGGGGGGGGGCTGCAGGGACGGTTAGAAGGGTTCTTGAATCATCACTTCTTCGAACATCGCTTCTTGAATCATCACTTCTTCGAACATCCTGGGGGGGGGCTGCCGCCCCCCCCGAACCCCCCCGCTAATTTTTGGAATGTGTAAAGGATTAAAGCACACTGGAGGAACTTCTTTTATCTTCGTGTCTGTGTGTGTGCGTGCGACTGTGTGTGTGTTGCAGGTATGCGTGCGTATTTGTGTTCAAGTTTGTCTCACGCGGCACTCTTCATTAGCTGCTGAGCCCTCCCTCCCCCGGAATTCCCCAGTGCCGAGCTCTTGCTGGGGCTTGAAAGGTTCATCGGCCCCCCACCCCGCTTGGGGAAGGGGAAGGGGGGGGGGTCAGAAAAGCAATGGCAGGGGTCAAAAAAACAATGAAAGGGGTCAGGAAAAACAAGTGTGGGGTCAAAAAAACGTAGGGGGGTCAAGAAAAAGGCGCCGGGGGTCCAAAAAAATGTGTCCCCATCACTGAGCACCAGACAACCACTACACCACCATTGCCCGACACACCCTACACTCAGTTTTTCACTGCACTCACACTTGAAGAGTATCAACTACTCTCACAACAACAAGCAACTCCACTGGCACAACTGGACTACACGCGACCCATTCACTACCTGAAGCAGCCAACGTCCACTACTACCACACGACTTCACTCCACACTACAACCAGCGACAACACCCACCACATCATCATCCAACTCCAGATTGAACAACCACTACTCCTGAGGTACCTCACTTCAGGACAGTTTCTACACTTCACAAGGGACTACATCTCCTACATGATGTCCATACAACAGAACTACTACCTCCCGACTACACCAATTCCACAGACCATCTACAAGGTGAACTACAACATGACCACCTTCACTGAAAACTACAGCCTCAGGAACAACTACCTTTGGAACTACCACATGCCCCTACTACTACCTGAACTACTCCACTACCTTTACAACAGAGACGAACTACACGACTTCCAGCACAAGGCAATTACTACCATCCTCTGCAAGAGTGTACAGTACTACGGATTCACACTACTCACCATGACAAACCTCACTCAACATCACAAAGCACTACTACACCGCTTTCTCAGGGAGTACGACCAACACATGTCGTGCCCTGAGATAGACGACGAGCGACGACGGGGAGCTCCAAACTACATGACAACATTTTTCACCATACATTTCTACGCGACCTTGGACAACAGACTCCAGATGGTCCAAGACTATCGCGCCCAGAAATGGCGACTACATCTTTGAGCTCATGCTCCACTACAACAAGTGCCTGCCTCACTGCTTCCATCCAGCGCCCTACATCGAGCTGGAACCTGAACAGCGTGAACTACTGAGCGCAGGTCACTACTTTTGCCAAAACAGTAGCATTGATGAACAACAATGGTTTTCATCACTACTGTCAATCCATGTTTTGCACTTCAGTTCAAAAGGTACTACAGAGACCTTTTAACTGAGGGGCCGTGTCGGCTACTGCTTCACTTCCTGCATATGTGTTGCATGTATGTTCACTACCGCAGGCCTTGAGCTTACTACTCCGCATGAGTGAAAGGTTGGCAGCTGCAGACTACATTGGTTGACTGTTTGTTTGAACACTACAGCGCTTGCACTTGTAAGCAAAAGTACCAACTAAATTTAACGTCTCTCTCTCTCTCCCCTCTCTCTCTCTCTCTCTCTCTCTCTCTCTCTCTCTCTCTCTCTCTCTCTCTCTCTCTCTCTCTCTCTCTCTCTCTCTCTCCCTCCTTTGAGGCAGCGAAACTAGGACCCCACCCTAATACGCGGAAAAACGTCACACGTTGCACTGTTTGTTTTTCTTGCTTTGAGTCATACGGAAAAGCGAGCCTCACTGCACTTCAACCGTGCAGTCATGTAGTCACTACAAGGTACTCAAGGGAGAGGGAGAGGGAGGGAGAGAGGGAGGGAGGGAGAGAGAGAGAGAGAGAGAGAGATAGTATATGTTGTTTCCACCGGCCAGGACCTGTGGCAACTTTTCGGTGAAGGCAGAGTCCAGAGTCGTGAAGCATGCTCCTCACTCGTGCGCGGTGCATGTCGCACTTGTTGCGTTCGCACTTCTGTCCAAGGCACGTGGGGGATGCTGTGGTGGTCTTTGATGAGAGTAGAGTGGTGCCACTCTGGCAGGCCGGATCTGGACGTAGACTTCCCCTTTAGGACTCCAAGTCGCAAACTTGCAACTATTTCCTTCAGCTATTTCTTTAGCGTTGTATTGTCAGAGGGAGGTTTCAGACTCTTGTGCAGGGATGGCAAGCTGAAGGTTGCTTCCCCTACGTGCCAGGTATCCGCCAACAGCTTCCGAAACCGTTACTTGCCACACCCTCAGAGATAGTCGTAGTTCACACACGAAACAAGCTGGATTGCAGGGCTCCAAAACACAAGCGGGTTTCATCCATAGGATGGTTGAAGCCCCAGGCGTGCACCTGCTCCTGCGACCCAAGGAGTTCTGACTCGGTCGACGTGCGGTTTCTTTTGTCAAATGATCAGCTCTGTGGAACTCGGTTCCATCGCTCGACTCGACTCGCAGGCGCCAACGCTGTGCTGGGCCAGTGGGCGCCGCCGGCGCAGGCGGCGTCGGCCTCGGCGACGTGGAACCCCAACCAGCAGGGGCCCACCATGGGCCTGCTGGACGCAGGCCGTGCCGAAGGGCATACAAGGGCATTCCATAGCGGCCATAGCGTTTCTGACAGTCTGAACAAAGCTCAATGCTAAATGCTGCTGTTGTTGCCTTGTTAATGGAGCTCTTGGAGCCAGAAGGCAGGTACTTGCAAGCTGGGGAGGAGTTTGGGGTGGACTACGTGTTGATACTGTCTGGTGCTGTCCTTTTCCGCAGGAAAGAGCAAAGTCTACCACGTGCAAACAGGTGCGCTCAGTTTGATTGCCGGCCTCCGATCCGAACCCACGGATCCAAGGCCAACTTGGATTCCTGCCGCTGCAGCCCTCCGACTACCATTATGAGATCCGGCAGAAGCGCGTGTTTGAGGACAAGGCATGGCTCATGCATCTAGATTATTGGATTATCAGTCTCAATCCCAGCACACAGTCCCAAGAGCTGTCTCCAAGAAGGGGTATTGATTGGATGGTCGGAGAACATTTTGGCTTGGCAGGTGAGGGACAAGAAGATGAAGTACTTGCGGCAAGAGAAGATAGACCGGCGGGGGTGCATGCGCTTTAGCAGAGTCGCCGCGCGTGGTGTCCGTGTGAAGGGTGGGTGAGATTGGTTGAAAGAACTCGATGTGGCCTCAACAAGGGGATGTCGTCGGCATCCTGCGTCTACATGTTGATGTGTTGCTGGCAGCACATGACTGTCAATGTCAAGATCACCGCGAGGCAAGGTCCTGAGTTGCAGTAGATCTCTTTACTGTTTACCAGCCCTTCTAGAGGGCATGGTGGCAAGGCATGGCAAGGCTTTTCCCGATAGCTGGAGTCGCTGCGCGTCCGGAGTCAGCTATGACCGAAACTCGTGCTATGTGCCATTGCAGTCCAAGCATTGCCAGTGACGGCTGGGCCTGCATTGTGTGCAGAGGCTCCGGCTGTCGAACATGGCCTCCTTGTACATTGTACAGATGTACAGAGCGTACGAGACAAGAGGCTCGTGGTGCGAGGAGAGAGGTGGTGTGAAAATTTGAAAATTGAACCAAACTGAACCAGACTCGCTTCAATCGACTGAACTTCCTGGACGAACAACGAGGCCCGAGGCTCTGCAGGAGAAGGCTGCAAATGGCGGCCCGTCTGGCGCTGGACGCCCAGACACTCGAAGTGGTCATTGAGTCCAGGTGCCGTCCCGAAAAGGAACCAAAACAGGAAAGACACACAAGGCCACAAGTCAACAAGCGACCATCATTTCCTGCTGAAGCCTTACACCTTGCGCCATCATTATTTCCAAGAGCCAGCGCAGCCAGCAGCTAGCCTTTGGGCTGCAGTTGAGGCTGCTGCCGTGACGGCCTTCCTTCAAGAAGAGGGGCCAGGGCCTGAGTGATCCTGATCGGTTGGACTGAGGTTGGGAGGTTGAGTGATTTCAATTGAGTGCCAAATGCGGGTCCATTGAGAGATAGAGATTGTCCCATGAAGAGGTGGTGTTCTCGTGCCAGGCAGAAATCCTTCTACAGGAAGCTTGAGCAGATCGAATCTGCTGGGCGGGAAGCTCCAAGCCTGCAGAGCATGCAATGCATCTTGGTCTCGGCGATATTGAAATTCAGCAAGAATCATCCAGACATCCAAACATCCCATTTATATATATAATATATATATATATATATACATGCATATATTTTCAAATTCATTTTCTCTGCTGAATTTCTCCGTGTCTCAGGCCCGGCCTCACTGCCATGGTGACGCGACAGGCTCGGGAGTCTTGGGAGCGGGCCATGCGGCCATGGGCCGTGAGGAAACCGCGCAGCTCAGCGCAGAATTTCGTGAAAGACGCCCAAAAGGCGTCCCTAAATCAGCCAGACTCGGAAGGCAAGTGGAGGTTGAAGTACTTGAGGCTGCGGGATTTGAGCTAGCGAGCTACCGGCGCCACATTATGAGAGAAATGTTGGCCAAGTGATGATAACTTCACCTGCAACTGCCTATTGTTTGACGCAGGTTTTGTTGCGCGTTTACTTTCAATACAAGTTGATCTCGTAAAGAGAGCATTCCTTGGGTTTCTTTTCGTGCGCATGGGCTGGGCTGCTGGGCTGGCTTGCAAGCGCCTTCTCCCGTGCCCCGAGGTGTTGCTCATGCAGCCAGGAGCCCGTGAGAGGTGAGAGAGACGAGTGGAGAGAGGGGGGGAAGGAGAGAGACAGATACCGAGAGACAGAGACAGAGGGAGAGGGAGTTGCCGGGGGGGGGGGGGGGTCGGGGTGAGCCGACTTGAGCCAAGGCTGGACTCTTTTTGGCAGCAGCATCTCAAGAATATGGACTTCATGAAGCCTCGGGCCTGGAGTCGGACGCGATAAGCGCATCACTTCCAACTTCCCTCGCCGACTTGAGAGGCTACAGTGCACGTGTAAGGACTGGCATGACACTGCGGGCCTACGGCCCGGGCGCTCGTGCGGCGTAGAGCAACTGCCTGGCGGCCAACAAGCCCATCGTGGGGAGCACTCAAGCGGGATACCGTTTGGGGGCCTGTGTAGAGGTGTTCCATTCCCTCACTCCGGTTCAGGTCGAAGTTTCATGTGCACTGCACTTCCCTACAAGATCCAGCGAGGGTCCTGTTCGGAATGTCCATCACCTTCTCTCGCGATCCGATTTCACTCGCGTAGGAATTCCTGCAGTTCACATTTAATGTTTGCCTGGGTCGTGCGCCAATCCTGGGCTGCACTGCGAACTGCGTTTCCCGCCAATCGCCGCCTCCATCGCTTGATGGGTATGGCTTTGAGGTCAGAAGAACCCCCTCACAGAATACAAGTTGGAGGACGATCCCGCTCGTCTGACATTTCACTGCTTTGCCTTGCATCACTTGGGGTTGGCTTGGCTGCAGTTGTCTTTGTTTGTTTGTGGGATTGTCAGATGTTTGCGCAGGGCTACCAAGTGTTCCTGAAGATGATGTCCAAGATCAGGCCGAACCTGCCCGTGAGTCTATCCCCACAGTCCTAGGATAGCTGCCAGACGGTTTGAGGCAAAAGTGAAAAGGGACCAGGGTGACCACTTGCCAGCTGGAAATGATGCAGGCGGAATGCGTTGTACAACGTATTCCTCTTCCAGCCGCGGAAGCTGACGCTCGGCATGCAACTTCGCTCTGCGCTGTCATCTGATTCTTGCAATTCCGCTCAGGACCCCCATGTCTCGTGAGCGCGTGAAGGCTGGATTGCAGTGGCTTCAATGGAAATGGCAAGGAACGGAAAAGGATCTCACAGAATCAAGGGCTGATTTCATTTCACCGCACGCTCAGGGCCTGATCCCCAACCGCGAGACGCGACGGAAGCAAGTGTCGGTCTCCCAATGCTCAGCTGAAATTCAGAATCGCCCTGACCGCCGAGGGCACAGATTAAGAAGTCCGAGGGCTACAAGCTGGAGAAGGAAGCTCGAGGCTTCAGAGAACTGCTGCTCGTGTTTGAAGACTTTGCCATGGTCCATGGTCGTGTTTTTGTTGTTGTTCTTGTTTCACTTTCGGGAGTCTATTGCTTTGCCTCTGTCAAGGAAAGCTACTCCTTGCCAGGCGTGGCCCTGGACAAGGGCGCCGCTGCCCGCAGCATGAACCTGGCGAGGCGCGGCTTCACCACAGAAAGAAACCAACAGGGAAAGCAACGGATGGCGATTTGCGATTTTGGCCAATGGGTCCCAGGCTGTCGCTGAACGTGAAACAGATCTTGGAGGCTAGGGAAGGCCCGGCCGGCGATCCGGCGATGTGAAAGTTGCGCAGCTTGCCCTTGCCCTTCAGGTCTGGGGGAGTTGGCCCTAGCGTCATTTTCCGAGCTCAAGGACATGCTCCAGCAAGCGCATGCATGGTCAGCATTTGCTTGGTGGGTCCCTTGCTATGTTTGCCGCTCGACTCTTGTAGCGGCTGGATACAGCAGCAGATTCCAAAGGGGTGAATTTACGTGCGACAGGAGACATTTGCAAGATCTGGGCTCTTGACGCTGGGTGATCAGCTTGCCTGGGCACAGGCAGACTCGGATAGACTCCTCGACAGCAGAATAGTTTCTGACGGGCCCAATCGATCTGAGAATCGAGCTGGTAGGCTTCCAGAGAATTGGCTTTGAGCTATTTGGCGTCAGACATGGCGGGCACAGCGCGTGAATCTGGGTAGGCCTGCAGCGAATTTGAATTGCTGGAGGATGTCCCAGCCTCAGTCCTTCACATTTGGAACCATCCTCACCCCGACCCCCCCCCAATTTGGTTCCTGTTGCGGTCACCCAGGAACTGGCCGGCGAAGTCTACATCGGCCTTGTTGGTCTTGCGCTTTGCGTGTCAGCTTGGCTTGAAGCATGGGCCCAACAACAAACAAGCTTTCTGACACATTCGGCTTACAAAGAACAAGCGCCTGAAAGAAGCTCAGTGTCCGACCTCATGTGGCAGGCAGGGTAGGGCCAATCCGAGGCCGAGCAGAGCCTCAGGCGGCGCGATCGCCTCCGGAGGTGGATTTGGAGGAAGCAGCAAATGTGGAGAGGGTACCGAAGTGCAGGCCACATTAGTATCATCAATGTGACCATGTGTGAGCATTTTAGATTCTAAATGGACACGTGCAGCGGTCGAGTGTGATGGTACAGCTATGTTATCAAATATTTGAAGGGCCTCAAGAACAACAGATTAGGTCCTTCTTCGCCCACCAATCCGTCATGGGCCCGCCAACAGAAGGTAACATAGAATTGGCTTCTGTCAAGCCGCGAAATCCGTGGGCCGATCCGCAGGACGTGGATCCAGACCGTTTTACGGAAAGACAGCGCGAGGCCGTGGCAGAATGCAGAACGAGAGCCGAGAGCTTGAGCCGAGAGCTCTTTGAGCCAGGCCATGAAGCTCTTCGAGAGCGCGCAGCAGGATCCCAACTTCATGCAGAGTCCGCCATCTCAGATCAGATTCCCCGAAGAACGCAAGAAGCCAAGAAGCCAAGAAGCCCAAGAAGCTCTTTTCGGGGGAGTTGGGAAGTTGGGAAGTTGGGGAGTTGGGAGTCCGTGGCACCGCACTTCACGTTGGCACTGCACAGACGAAGGCCGTTTCACATGAGCCAAGCCCGAACTGGTGGCCAAAGTTCGTTCTTCTCCCTGGTTTCGTAGGAGTTCTAGTGAGGGCCTACATGCAGCTGGGTTTGAGAAAGCCTCAAATGCTGTCCAGCCCTGGCCGCTTTCTCGGACAAGCCGGAGCTCTTCTTGAAGGAGCTGAAGGCTTGGTTTGCAAAACATGTTTTGGGAGGGTTCTCCCCATTCGGGTTGGGCTCACGTCCGTTGGACGGAGAAGTTGAGAGTGTCGCTTCAATGAGTGCAGTACTCCATATCAGCAGTGTTCGGCATCTTGTTTTGCCGCAGCCGACCACACCGTCGGCACTGCAGTTCCCTGCTTCTGTGACAGGCAGCTTCGCAAGAGCAAGGTCATGCGCTCAAAGTGAACAAGCTCCGAAGTGTTGTTTCGTGGGAAGAAGCTCAGGCTGGACGCGGGAAGATGTGAAGCAAATGAAGGAGCGTATGGGCAGTGTCGGGAGATTCGATGTCCTTCGCTGCTACTGGCCTGCTCAGGAGACCTATGCCATGATGGGAATCAATCTGGAGACGATGCGGGGAGCCTCATAGCCTCCACGATCTGAGCCAGAAATTGAACGAGATTGAATAGGATCAAGGGGAAGCCCTGCTGGAGAATGGCAGACGCTTGGAAGCCCTAGACACGCGCCTTCCAAGGCTGCAGGAGATGCGAGCCAACGCCGACCAACTGCCACCAGCCGTCGCCCTTCCTTCGAATTGATTTTGTAGCGAGAGCGACAGCCAATGGTCGGCTTTTGCCAAAGGAAAGACTGCTTCGGCTTGTCAAGATGGGTGTAGGGTGCTGAATTCTTGAGCCAAGGCCCAGATAGAGGTCGTCGATTACATGCAGTGAATCCGACATGTTTAGACCTCCGCTGTCGCACTTGAGCATCCTTGGTGTTCCTTTGTGCCCGAGTGCTGTAGTGCTTTTCGTGCGGCCCCTGGTGCGGACGTGCCCGAACACTGTCTTGCCAGGCGAATGCTGACAGATCCCGACTCAGTGTTGGGCAAAGAGGGAGCCAAGGCAGAGGAGAAGGTGGATGCTTGATGACACAAAAGAGCGCCGGGTTGGGGGTCCAGTCAGAGAAGCGCGGAAGCGAGAGTGGAAGTCTGGTTTTGGCTTCTTGTCAGACAAGCAAACAAGCAGGGATGCGGGGAAAGCAGGGATGATATTGTTCGAGTAATATTTAGACATGGTGTCCTTTACAGGGAATCCTCGGACATCCCTGTTCCTCCGTATCCTTGCTACTTTGTTTCCCAATCTTGATGGAGCGGCGTTGCTCAAGCTTGGGCTGTAGTAAGCTTGGGCTGTAGTGGTCTTGCCTTGTGAGAGAATTTAAAAGGAATCCACAAGGTGCGCAATGCAAAGCGGAGGTCTCTGTTCGACCAACCTCGAGTCAATCTGAACACGACACAACCTACAGATGACTCCAGATTTTAGGTTGCATTTACAGCAAAGTATGAGGTTGCTGGCAGCTTTGCTCGCCCGCGACACGTATCGCGAAGCAAACATCCGCAGATGGTTTATCTTAGGGCAGAGGAGACTCTGTCCTTTCCAGGGACTCGATTGTTGGCTTTCAGTCGTCGAGTGGCAGAGCAGAATGCCCTGCAGACTTGGCACAAAATCAAGCAATTCTTTAAGTATAATGTTAAAATTGAGGCGTAGGCAAGGAGAGCCTGTTTGACCAGAAACCCAATGAAACACACAGACCAGAGGTCAATAACCAGCTCCCCAACTCTCCATGAATGCAAAGCAAATGGATCAGGCCAAGCCTTCCTTTTTTGCACCGCTACAGTATCCGTCCTTGATGAGACTGCGCCGATGGATAGCGCAGCTTTGCAGCAGGCATTCCGCTTGAGAGAACATGGCTTGGCTCATTGGCTCAAGCGCGACAGGCTCCACAAGCGGATCGCTGATACCCACAGCAGTGACGTGACGCTGTGCTTTTGCGGTCGTTGACTTCTTTGACTCCTTTGACTCCTTTGACTCCTTTGACTCCTTTGATCTGCCAGGCTGCCCCGCGCCTATGGCTTGGCCGGTTTCGTGCTGTGCTGCGTGCTGCCCTGCAGGCAAGAAGCTCGAAGCTTGTTTCGGTTCAGCTGTTTTAATGGTCATGGTGTGGCTCCACAGCATTGAGACATGTTGAGACCCGGGCGATACGTCTGGGCATGTTTGGACCATGCCTCATATCTCGTTCTCTCTTGTTGCTACTGTTCTTGGCATTGGGGGCCTTTGTGGGGGCCTTTGTGGGAGGGGGCAATTTTGGGAGGATCACATCCGATGAATTTGGTTGGTTGACCGCCGAAATCAAACCAAAAAATATCCGAGCTGGGTCCGGCGCCCGAGCTGAAAGCTCGAAGGCGTGCAAAACAGGTGCCTGGAGCGGAAGAGCCCAAGGCCGGCATCCTTTGGAAGCCGCCAGGCGTGGGCTCGATGTGTGACGTTTTGCAAGGTCTTGACATGTCCATGTGTACCTTTGGCGCTCCTCACCTGCAAACCCTTGCAGGGTCCGCTTAGAGTTTTGGATGGGCTTCATCGTTGTGTTCTTGCAACCAAAGTGATCCAACTGGTTTTGAGGAATTTTCAAAGCGCCGTGTCGAGATCCTTACACTTGTGAGTTGCAAGCGGCATGGCATGCTGTTGACAAACCGCAGCTGTGCACAGATCTTAGCATGCAAGAAAGGTTGCTGCCTGCTTTGCGCTTAAGTCCCCCTAATCGGGGCAACTTCTGTTCTGGGGGTTGGTTCTTTTGGGGCCGCTCCCACATTGGTAGCGGAGCGGGTTTTGAGGGGTTGTTTGGGGCTGTTGTGGTTTAGGCTGCTCTGCCCCGGATGGCAACTCGCACCCAGCGCGCAGCGCGCGCAGAAGCCTCGCCGGTGCCCGGCGACGATGAGGACCTGGAGGGGTCCGAGCCGGCAGATGATGCCGGAGAAGCTGCAGCGGCAGCTGGAGCGGCGAATGGCCAGGAGGAGGATCCTCTGCAGGGGAACGACCCATGGGCTTCTGGAGGTGGACAAGCCGATGGAGGAGATCGCCCTGGAGCTCAAGGCCCTGGCCATGCCGCGGGAGCATCTGATGGTGATGCGCCACCGCCAGAGTTTGTGAAGTGGCTCTACAACCTCTGGCAGCAGCAACGCCATCAAGAGGCGAGCTCTTCATCGGCTGGGCCATCTCATGGACGAGGGCAACCCACTGAAGGAGCTGAACGGAGGCCTTCAGGAGACCGTGAACGAGACACCAGAGGCAATCCGGAGAGCAGAGGTAAGCCCACCCAGGCCAAGCCGCGAAGAATCCACCGCCACCGCCTCCTGGCCCTGGAGGATCCGGCGGAGGAGGAGATGATGGCGGTGATGATGAAGACCATGAGTCTGAAGACGAGCAGCGACGCCGGAGAGCCAAGAAGAAGTCCGGCAAGCCGCCATGGAGAGAAGGTGATGGCGGCGAAGATGAAGATGAAGAGTCCAGCTCAACGGCCGGAACCTCGGAGATCAAGTCGTATCTGAGAAGGCGAGCTGCTGCAGGAGGTGATCGACCCAGAAGCAGCTTGGGCACGGTCAAGATTGAGGAGTTCTACAGTGACCGTGCAACCCAGAGGATCCAGGATCAAAAAAAATCAATCTTTTCCTATAAAAAAATATCAATCTTTTTGGAGATCAATCTTTGCATTTTATAGCTGTTTTTTGTGTTCCCAATCACATCAAGGAAGATCAATCTTTTCCTGAGAAAATATATAAAAATATCAATCTTTTTTTGCAAAATATCAATCTTTTTTGCACAAAAACTTGACATGTCCAAGAACTTAAGGATCTCATTTGCCCTTCTGCAGGGCACATGCAGCACACCACTTCTTTTTTTGCCTGGCGAAATATGTTAACGTTCTGTGTCACAGCAGCCCCTTCCAGAACCTGACATACATCATCAGCCGATACTTTTTCAAGATCTTAACAGAAAGCAAAGTGGCTGTTGTGCCAAACGATGCTGAGTGTGCAAGCTTGCTGATTCTGCCCACATAGTCTTCAGCCTTAAAGCACCATGCGTGTCTGGGATTGCCAAACCTGAAAGCAAGGGCCAAATGCTTGGCCATGTGAAATTTGATCACTGTGTGCCAGGTGAAGTCATTGGACCTGTGCAGCTGCAGCCACTTGTAATGCCCCAAAAAGGAAGTCATCAGAAAGGCTGCCTGGCAGGCCTCTTGCTCACTTGGAAACCTGGGAGCTGCATCCATCAAATCTACAAAAGCTGCCATGTCTTCAAAGATAGCCAGGATCTTGGAGGAGACTTCATCTCCTTCATGGAACTCCACTGCCAGTTGTGCAAACAGATGCACCAATGCTTTGCATTCCCCAGCTTTTGCCCTAAGGAAAGGCTGGGTCTGATGAGGCTTGTCGGGGCTGGTGAACATGGATAGCTTCAATGTGGGCAGCCTGCAGTCCACTTCAAAGTCCTTGTAGAGCGACTGTATTTTTTGCCAAATATGTTTGACTTTGTCCCTTATGCTTCTTCCTGGCACAGCCTTGCAAGTGTAGCACCAAAACTTCAACGCATTGCCCATACAATGAGAAAGAACACCTTTGCAAAACAGGATGTGCATTGCATCCTGTGCAATATTGAAATGGGATACTCCATGAATGGTAAAGAGTGGGTGTGCTGAGATCCTGCAATTCATTTCTTCTTGAGGTAGCCTCCAGCCTTCAATGTCTTTGTCCAGGTTGCTCTGCTGCTGAGGGCCAGTCATCTTACACTCCCAGCAGGGCTGTGCGTTCATCCAATGTGGCAGCTTCAGGACATTGGCAAAAAATTCTTGGTCACCCATGACCTGCCAGATTGTAAACCTGTAATTGTGAACAATGTCAGTCTTTCCTGCCTGCAGCTTAGAAAATGAAGGAACAATATGTGACCACAGTGTCTCCCAGGTTGCACTCACTGCACAATCTTTGGGAAAGGCCAGCAGCAAGAGAGATGAGCTCAATGATGGGCCTGAATTCAAGACAGAGCCCCAGGAATACACCATCATAGTTTTGCCATCGGCATACTCCACACCATCTCCATGAACCCAGAGTGGGACTGTTGCTGGTAGGTCCTCATGCTTTAAGCTGGATTCCTGCATGAGTATGGTAAGCCTGGGGTCATCAGGCCTAACATTGTTCCAAAACTCTAGTAGGCCATCTGGTTGGAAAATGCTCTGGAAATGCTCTGGGCTCTCCTGCAATGCTGCCACAGTGTTGCAAGGGTCAAAAAAAGCAACGTCAGTGGTCTCTTCCTCACTTGTCCTGGGGTTGGAGCAAGGGCAATCCTTGATGATAGTGGGCTCTGCAAAGGATGCCTTGCTTTCTGAAACCACCATCCTCTCCAAATCCCTGGACACATTGTTGGGGTGTTGTCCCCAGGAGCCACAGCTGGCCACCTTGGCCACGGCAGGGTGCTTCAGCCCATCCAGAAAAGCACTGTGTGCTATTTTCTGGCAAGCAATGGCAGAGATGTCACCAAGAGTCCACAGCCAAAGCAAGTGAGTCTGCAACACTGATTCTGAATCTGTGTTGGCTGCTTTGGGGTCGCGCAAGCACCCCAGGCTTTGCTTGTACCCAGGCATGATGCTTATCGGCTGCAGCATGATCCTATACTAGCTATAAGCTGGAATGCACTTCTGCAGCGCAACAGATTCACAACCTGCACTTTTTCCTTTGCTGCACCTTGGCTATTGCATCTCTGGGTCATCTGTCGGCTCCTTTGCAATGGTCTGCAGTCGAATTACACCAACTGATGCTAAACTCAATTCTGGAGGCTCAGCTTCATCGAATTCACACCGACAGTCTTTGCAAATCTGCCACAGCTTCAAGTACTCAGTCCTGCATGCAAAGAAAACACATTCATGAAAACACATGCATGAGCAAGGCTGCTTGCATGAACTCCTTGGCAGGTATGGCTCCAGTTGGCACAGCCAACAGGACAGGCAAATCTTATAATCTGCCAGCAAGGCAAGTTCTTCAACTGACAGCATGCTGCTAACCTTGCCCTTTGCTTGAGCCAAATATTTGCTGGCAAACCAGATCCTCAACATGCGTGCCAGCAATCTATGCAGCTGGCACAGACGCCATTGTTTTCTCAGTCAGATCGGTCTCTGGTGCGCAGCATTTCTACTCCAGCTGCTATCCTAGCCTCTCAGCCAAATATTTCTTTGCACAAGGTAATCTTCTCTTTGGCATTCTGCTGAATGGCCTGGAACTCCTTGTGCTCCCACACATCGCCCTTGTCGGACACTTTGGAGAGGATCTCTTCCAGCTCACCCTTTGCTTTGGCTGCGTGCCCTCTTTTGTCACCATCTGTGGTTTCAAATGCCTTGCAGCCCACGACAGTGATGGCTTTGGACAAAGCAGATTTCAGCCACTGGATTTGTTTCTTGGTCACCTGCTCCTCATCATCTTTGTTTGCTTTTCCTTTCTTGCCAATGCCTTTGGAAGTCTTACCCTTCATGCTCCCCTTGCCCTTGGCAATGCTGGAACCAGTGCCAAACAGCTGGATGTCATTGAAGCTGGATGCTGAGCCAAAGGCAGTCCAAGCCTTGTCCCAGTCATCATCATCGTCCTCCTTGGTCTCTGGCTTGAGCTGGCTCTTGGAAGATTTGCTGAGCTGCTTATCTCTGCCCAACACCTTGGTTGTCTTCACCTTGTTGTTGTCTTTGAATTCCCAAACTCCAGGTGTGTCTGGGCACTCCCTTTCAGAGATTCTTCCACTGTGAATGTGCATCGTCAGCTCCTCCTCACTCCATTCTTGCAACATCTTGGTCCAGCTGATCCACTCATCAGTCTTCTCGAGATTTTGGCTCCCCCTCACAGTGTGGGTTAACTCTTGCCAGACATCAGTCATGGTTGGGGCAAGGCAGCCAACCAAGTGCCTGTGAGCTTTCTGCCCTTGGCTTGCAGCCAACTTGTCAATTTCACTGTTTTTTTTCCTGGCTGAGGAAAACCTGCCATTGAGCTTGTTCCAGTCACCCAAGGTCAAGTGGTCGTTCAAAAGCTGCAACTTATCCTCTGCAGACAAGTCGGTGTTGCTCCTCAGCAACTCCAGCTTCATGTTCAAGCTCTCTGACTTGCTCAACTCAGACTTCACGTGGTCAAGCGGGCTTGGGTCCTCATTCTGGCTCTTGCCTGCTTTTTCAGGCTCTTCAGTCTGGTCGACTGGTACAGGGTTGGGCCCTTCTGAATCAGGCAGGCTTACACCCTCAGCCTTGGCCGACTTGCTCTTGCTTTCACCTGATGTGCTCATGGAGGGTCTCTTGCGGGGCCCCATGGCTCAGTGTCTTCAGTGCTCAATCTACTTTGCTACACAGATCCACTTGTGGCAACGCATGCAAGCCTGAGAACATTGCAATAAATGCAGCACTTGCGCCCTCACAACATGATGGCCAGGCACACTCCTATATATTGCATCTGGCCCTTCTGCAGGGCCAGATTCACTTTCCACATTGGACTTGGCCCTTGTGCAGGGCCAAATGCAGTTTCCCAATGCCCTGGCCCTTCTGCAAAACCAGATGCATTTGAGAGCCCTTCTGCAGGGCCTTCTTCACATCCCCAATGCTTCCATGAATGAGCCAGATGCAAAAAAAAACAAAGCAACAAACCAGACTGAAACAACAAACACATACTTCTGCTAAGTATGTAGTACAGGCAACATATCTGTAATACAGAAAAACATCTGTAATACAGAAAAAACATCTGTACAGAAAAAACACAATACAGAAAAAACATCTGCAATACAGAAAAAAACATCTGTACTACAGAAAAACAACATCTGCAATACAGAAAACAACATCTGTAATACAGATAAAAAATCTGTAATACAGATAAAAAATCTGTAATACAGATAAAAAATCTGTAATACAGATAAAAAATCTGTAATACAGATAAAAAAATCTGTAATACAGATAAAAAATCTGTAATACAGATAAAAAATCTGTAATACAGACTGTAGTATTTACAATGCAGGCCACAAAAAACATACCAAACTACCTGTAGCATGGCACAGACAAAATGTCTGTAATAAAGCCAAACCATGTGAATTCGTCGCACCGCACTTTTTTTGCCTTTGCACCAGCAGTGATCAGGTGCTTACACTTGGCCCCAGTACCTGTGTTCCAAGGCTACATCATGGCAGTGGCACATGCACAGTGGGTGGCAAGCACTTTGGCAATGCTCACACCAAAGTTTGCCTTTGCCCTTCATCACAGTGACACCCTTCCTATTGCCTTTGCCTTTTTGAGGCTGTGTGTGCTTGTTTTTGCCTTTGCCATGGCCCTTGCTAGGCTCAGGCAAATCATGCACCCAAGCTCTCACAAGCTTGAAGTCAGAGCTGACAAATTCTTGATGTCTCCAGGCTTCAAAAAGTTTCATTGCGTGTGCCACCTCCAAAAGCTGCAGCATTTCCATCCACTCATCTGGGCTTTGCTGCAACCACCTTGCCAGCTGCTCTGGCCTCTCACTCATTTGAGACCACCTCTCCTCAGCATTCGTGATGCTTGGTGCATCAAATGCAACCATTTCTTTGGTCCCATCTTCACGCTCCAGGTAGGCTTCCACAGGTCCACCTCTGATGCTGGCGAAGACAACCATGTTCTTGTGGCTCCACATCAGATGGTCACCTCCAATGGCTGGAACAAGCTGCACCCTCATGGGCCTAGACATTTCCTGCTAAGGAGCAAAGCTATCTGGAAGCACTGCGTGCACATATGTGTTTCTCAAACAGCTTGCCTCAGATCCCCCTTCTGCAGGGGTTTTGCTCTTCAGGATGCCTGCTCAGTCTTTCCTGCCCCTTCTGCAGGGGCTTTACCACCATGGCACCAAAGCTGTCCCTTGAACAGTTTCTAAACAATTGTCAACTAAATCAAAACAGCACTATTGCCTCTTCTGCAGAGGCTTAATTGACTCTCCCCTGATTCAGCTGGACATGTTGCAACTTCTGCAATGCGAATCTCCCCCCCCTGCAATGGAAAAACGCGCTCAAAGCATTTTCCTCAGGTCTGGAAGACTGCAATGCATGGAAAATAGCACTTGCGCAGTGCAATCGCCATGAATATATTATTCTCATGCAATACATGTATACATCAGCTCTCACCTCGGGTCAAAGGGGCTCTTCTTGGTTTTTGGCTGCTTGTTCTTCTTGCTCTTCTTCTTTTTCTCTGGGGCCTTGGGAGGTGAAGGCGGCTCAGTCTCAGAGGCATCTGCTGCACTCTCTTCAGCTGCATTCGTTGCATCCTGCTCCTTCATCTGCTCTGCAACTTCTGAGATCAGCTGCAGAGCTTTCTCTTCAGCAGCTTTCTTTGCACTTTCAGCTGCAGCTCTTGCCTCCTGAGCAGCCTTCCTCTTTGCAGATGCCTCAGCAAGCTTGGCCACTGCTTCTGCGAGCTGCTTCTCCTCAGCTGCTGCTTTTTTCTCCTCAGCTGCAGCCTTTTGCTCCTGCTCAGCTGCCAACTGCACAGCATCTGCTGCCATCTTTTCTTCTGTTTCCTGCAGGGCCTGCATCTTTTCGAAGTTGCTGGCTTCCTCTTTGGCCTCCTGCTCGCTCTTCCCTTGGCTCAGCAGGTAGTTCACCAGCTGCTGTGACTCCTTCTTCTCAAAGTTGGCCAGCTCCTTCTTCTCAAAGTTGGCCACCTCCTTCTTCTCAAAGTTTGCCACTTCTTGCTTTGCCTCCTGCTCGCCCTGCCGCAGCTCCTGCCGCTTGCTCTTGCTTTCTTCTTCCCAGCTTCCATACCATTTCCTCTTTTGGCCATACCCGCAGTTGTCGCACCAGCCCCTGTTCCTGTAAGCTTGGACCCCACACCTTCTGCACCAGCCTTTCCAGCTGGCTGCAACTTTCCCACCATCAGCTGAGGAGGCTGGGTTGGGATCCGAGGCTTCACCAGGCTGCAGGCTTTGCAGCAGCTCCTGCACTTTTGCCCAGCCTCCTTGCCCTCCTTGGTCCAGCTGGCTGGCCAGCAGGTTCACAATGGCTTTTTGCACAACCTTCCTTTTGGCCAGCCTCCTGTCCCTGCTGTTGCCTTGCTCAAGGTCAAGATCTCCAGCTGCATCATCTGACGCCCAGAATCCTGGCCCAGAGCTCAAAGCCTGCAGCAACTTGCTGCACATCTCTTGTTCGTCAAGCTGCTGCTGCTGCTGCTGCTGTGGCAGCTGCTGCGGCAGCTGCTGCTGCTGCTGCGGCTGCTGCTGCTGCGTCTGCAGCAGATGCATGCTCAAGGGCTGCATTCGGACAGGCCCCTGGCCCAGCCCTTGCTGCAGCTGGGCGTGCAGCATGGCTTGCAGCTGCTCCACAGTCATGATCCCAGGCTGCATGTTATTCATGCTTCTCACCAGCAAGTGTTTTACTTGCAAGCTAATCTCAGCTTGAGCCATGGACCAACAATTAATGTGTGTGTGCTCAAACGCTTGCAAATCAGCTCATGCAAGATATTCCTGCAGCCTCTTCTGCAGAGGCTTGCGCGCGCACCCTCTTCTGCAGAGGCTGTGCTTTGCTTTCCCCATCCCCTTCTGCAGGGGAATTGCTTTTTCAGCAGAGGATTTGCTGTTTGTTCTCTTCTCCGCCCCTTCTGCAGGGGAATTGTTTTTCAGCTCCCCTTCTGCAGGGGCTTTCTGGCATAACAAACTTCCACAAAAAACAAGGTTTACTTGGTGCACCTCTTCTGCAGAGGCTAGCCCTCTATGAATGTGTTGCATGGATAACAAACTTCCACAAAAAACAAGGTTTACTTGGTGCACCTCTTCTGCAGAGGCTAGCCCTCTAGCAAGGATGAATGTGTTGCATGGATCCCTCTGATGTCTTTACGTGTGAGACAACCCCAAGCTATAGACAGCATGCCAAACTAATCATGCTTATTCTTCAACATCTTCCAAACTTTGTGCTTGGCCAGGAGCATGATCTCCTCTTCTTTGGCCGTGTCCCCTGGCCTCAAATGAAGATCGTGTAGGACTTTGGATGCCAAGGCATCCAATTCCACCTTGTGGATTTCCTTGTGCCCAAAAGCAAAAATCTGGCCCACGCACTTCCCATTGTTAAACTTCTTAACACCAAACTTGTTGCCATTCTTGTAGTACTCCTTTCTGTAGTGGAAAGGGCTCTTCTTGCCATGCTCTGGCTGCTTCTTTGTCTTTAGCTTTGGGCTTTTGCGGCTTGAGGAGCTCGAGGAGCATGGCTCTTTTTCCTCTGCGCCTTGGCCTTGCTGCTTGCTTGCAGGCACTGGGGTGTGTGGTGCTTCACTTTGGAGATCTTCTTGCAAACCCTGAGCAGGGCATGGCTCATCCTCAGCAAGCCCTACCTCACCCTCAGCTGGCCCTGCCTCACTGGTCAGCATGGCAATGAGGGACTTCACTTTGGCAAGTGAACCAGATGATGACTTGGCAACCAGCTGCTGGCACTTCTCTGTGTTGTTCTTTGCCCTCCTCAAGTGGTAGAGCATGGTAGAGATCCTGTCAAACCTGCTTCCAGCCCAGAGTAGATTCTTCAAGCTGGTTTTGTTCAACTCAGGTTCCAAGCTCACCGCCTTCAGGATTGAAGCTCTCACCTGGGTCAGCAGAAGCTGGCCTTCAGGCTGAACCAGCAGCAAGCTCTTCAGCAAGTCAAAGTGCATGGCTAAACTTTCTCCATCTGCAGCCGCTGATGGTCTCATAGGCACCCAAGTCCTGCCAGCTTTTATTGCTGTGCAGGGCCATGTCCAGCACTGACTGGTCCAGTGGTGTCACCTGCTCCCTCTTTCCCATTGCGCCTATGTGTTGACTGCAAGATCTAGGCCAAACGCGGCAACTGCAGTTTTCAAACATCTGCAATGATCTGATGCAGTCTGCCTCTTGGTCGCTGCCCATTTCTGAGGCAAGCAGCATGCCCTTTGATCTGTCCCCTTCTGCGAGCTGCAACCATTTCATAAACCTGCATTCATTCTAAGAAACCTTACAATCGAAAAAAAGATTGATATTTTGGTTGAAAAACACTTCAAAAAATATCAATCTTTTTTGGAGAAAATATCAATCTTTTCCTTCAAAAAAAATAGCTTAAAAAAACACTTAAAAACACCTAAAATATGCGAATATCAATCTTCATTTTCATGGATTGATTTTTTTTGATCCTGGATCCTCTGGGAAGGTACATCAAGTGGAAGAAAGCAATCGAGGCGCAGGCGGAGCTCTACCGCTTGGAGGATGCGGAGCTGGCCATGTTGGTTTACCTGAGCACCAAGAAGGATGCGCGGGACTGATTGGAGCAGCGGGCCATCGGCGAGTACACGAAGGGCGGCGGACTGCAGCTGATGTGGTGAACGAGGCCTTCGGAGAAACGGAAGAGGAGCTCTTTGAGAGCGCGGAGGCAGAGTTCATGAACTACCGCAGGCTGCCCGGCCAGGACGGGTTGGACATTGGCGAGGAGATCCGGAGTGCCCGAATGTTCAGAGCGGAAAGGACAAGCCACACACCGTCCCTGGAGTTCCGATAGGAGCTCACGGAGGAGCGATTCTGCTGCCAGCGCCCCCAACCAGGTGCACTTCACTTTCATGGTCGGCGGTGGCTACAACCAAGAGGAGACGCCACCGATGGATGTATGTCCTAGGTGCAAGTGGCCGATGGCAGAGAGCTGCAAGTTCTGTAGCAATTGCGGGCAGAACCTGTGCCGAGACTGTCAGACGATGCAGCTACACCTATGACATGAAGAGGACCACAGTCAAGGAAGCTGCGGGTATGAAGCCGGGGAAGAAGCAAGACGAGAAGATAAAGCTGAAGCCCAAGGAGGTCATCTCGGTGCTGGACAAGATGACAAAGGAAGAGAAGAAAGAGCTGAGGAAGGCGCTGGAGATTGAAGAGGAGCACTTGGCGTGGACTTCGGTGGAGCGACACCGGATTTCGCGGCTGGAAGAGCAGCTTTCGAGGAGTGGTGCGGCGAGCTCAAGCTTTGGACCAGGGACGCAGGGGCCGATCACTCCAAACAGCAACGCCAACCGCAAGGTGACGGCGCCCGTTACCAAGGAGTTGCCGAAGCACGCAAGGGAGGCTGCGCTGAGGGATTTCCGGTATGAGCTCTATCAGCGCCAAGTGAAAGATGGAAAGTTCATTCCGTCTAGGTGCTCCCCAACTCCAACAGAGCAGCATGCAGGCATCCCTTCGAGCACATCAAGTGGACTGCCAATCAGGAGGGCCACTACGGGACATGCCGGATGTGCGACTTGAAGCACGTGCTGTATTTCTCTGACCGCCATGGAGCCCTTGTGAGCGGCCAGCAGAATTTGGCAGAGATTTACGTGTCCGGGATTTGTCCGGGGCAAGCAATAGCAGACACTGGCTGTCGAACGGCAGTTGGAGGAGGAGCCTGGCATGAGAGCTTGCAGAAGGAGCTCAAGGCCCGCGGTTTGCAGTGGTTTGAGGAGCCAGAGCAGGTGTTCCAGTTTGGAGCAAGAGAGGCCTGCCGGAGCCATCGGGCATACATTTACCCGGTGGGCATCTTCGGGGTGAACACGGCAGTAAGGATGTCGCGTGTTGATGGAAACGCAAGCAACTGCGGACCCAGCACTCGCCAGATGACGCTCTTCGGAGTCACCAGAGAGATGAGGCTGACAAACACCAGGCATCCTGCTGTGGACCTGCTGGACTTCGCAAAGATCGGGGGTGATTACTGGGAGCAGCCGGAGGTGAAGAGATTGAAAGACGTGCTGGTGAGGATGCCGCACACGTTCGCTTTCGTGCAGCAGGACAAGTCGGAGGCCACTTCAGAAGAAGAGACTGAGGAGACTTCGGAGGGCAGACCTTGAGGCTGAATTAGGCGAGTTCCCCATCTGCGACATCGAGGAGTCAGAGCCAGCAGAGGACTGTGAGGGGGAAGAAGAAGACAGGTGCTCTTCTACAGCAGCCCCAACAGCCCCAAAACCCATGCTTGCGGCCCAGCTCACTTCCTTTGAGGAAAAGGTGGAAGGTCCTGGAGGTGTTCACTTGGACTTGCTGCATTAGCCTGATGGCCTTGGAAAGAGGCTGGCACATGTGCGAGCCGGTGACCTTGCCGGGATGGGATCTTCGTGATCCGCAGACAAGGGAGGAGGCACACTACATCGACTCCCAGGCTCCGGATTTGTTGGTGCTGGCATGGCCTTGCAGCCCCTGGAGCTCGTTGCAGAATTTGAACTGCAGAACCCCGGAGGCGGTGAGACGATTGGCGCAGAAGAGAAAGGAGCATCGCCCTATGCTGGAGTTTGTTGGTGAGGCTGTGAGAAGGCAGAGAGCCAGAGGAGGAGCCGTTCTAGGAGAAAACCCCAGGCTCGACAAGAGCCCGCCATTGTAGAAGGTTTCAAGTGCATGGCGGAGACGGTGACGGACATGTGCCAATTTGGCCTGCGGAAACCTGCTGGAGAAGGCGCCCGCTTTATGAAGAAGCCAACCAGGCTGGTGGGAACGCCAGAAGTGATCAGACGCTGTAGCCGGAGGTGTAAAGGAAGCCACAAGCACACGCACATCTTCGGCAATTTCAAGTGGCAAGGAAAATGGAGGTCACTGTCAGAGTTCGCAGGGGGACACACGCCAGACTTTGCTCATGAGGTGGTGATTGGTGCAGAAGAGTACCTAAGAGGAACGCGCAGGCCAGAGATATTTGTGGAAGGCGCTCATGTGCCAGAAGAGCGCTTCGAAGAGCTTGAGAACGAAGAGGTGGTGCCAGAGGAAGATCTGGAACAGAGGATGCTGCAGGAAGAGCTTATGGAGATCTCCAGAGAGGAGGAAGTCTCTGAGGAGGCCCAGCGACAGCAGAAGCAGGAGGCTTGGACATCCGAGCCCCGAGACCTTGGAGAGAATGCTACGGCTGGAGCGGATGGACAGCTTCTGAAAGAATGTCGGGAGCTTCAATGCCCGGTGTGTGAGGCTTCACAAGCACCCAGGAAGCCGATACAGCAAGCCCCAAGCATGCGCCCGGTAACCTTCAATGCCTGGATTTGAAGTACGCCAAAGACTGCAAGTCGAAGCTCTACGTGGCATTGAGCATGATAGATCAGCGGACAAGGCGCCCCGTTCACGTGGCAAACAAGTTTGTGACTCAGCGGAGGAGAGTTTGAGAAGGAATTCCTCTTTGAGCTGGAAAACGCGTGATCCATTCAAAGGTGGTCGGTGCCTATGCCCCCTGGCAGAACTCCTTTGCGGAGAGGCAGGGCGCCTTACTGGGCGCTGCATGGCATGCACTCATTGCGGAGTACAAGGCGGAGGACTACACAACGATGAAACAGAGCCTCGCTGCAGCGGTCCAAGCCAAGAATGCGACTGTCTCCAGACGCGGGTTTTCGGCAAATGTGCTGGTGTTCGGAAGGCCAGCGAACTTTCCGGACCTGCTGGATGATGATGTCCAAGATCGGACAACCCTGGGGCAGGCCTTGAATCTGGAAGGCCAATTCAGCAGGGCAATGGAGATGACAGCCGCAGCAAGGAGGGCATTGCTTCATCAAGACGTTCAAGCAAAGCTCAAGAAGGCACCTGGACGAGAGGCGATTCCCTTTCTTCCTGGCCAGAGGAACGTGATGGTTCGAAAAGGTGAGGAGCGGTACTTCGTGAGCTGGAGAGGATGTCTGCTGTCAGCAGCCAACATGAGGCCCGCAACGGCAGAAGAAGCTGGAGACATGGTGAGATTGGAGTTGGACGCCCAGGAGGCCATTCAAGAGATGGAAAAGATGAAGTCGTTTCAGGACGCTACATCGTGGAGGCCCCCTTTTGATGACATTGGCGGCCGTCCTTGGCAAGCACAGGACGTGGTGATGGTCCCAAGAGCAAGAAAGGAAGGCCCTACAATGAGGCCAAAGAGATGATGAAAGGCTTGCCATCCGCTGTTCCGAAAGCGGGTGATGGCAAAGAGGAGGCAGAAGCAGAAGCAGCTGAAGCAGGAGGAGAAGCCCATCGTGCCGGAGCCTCTAGGAGGCATAGATGTTCCGGTGCCGGAGGGTGGAAGTGACTATGAGCCGACTTCACCTAGGTCGAGCGCCTCACAAGACTTTTGGCCCACAATCCAGCAGATTGAAATGTGGTACGACAAGATCGACGATGAGGTCTTCTCTGATCACAGCGATAGCCCACGAGTGAGAAGACGCAGGTCGTTGGATGATGTGCCCGACCCCATCAGGCAGAAGCGACCGCCAGAAGAGCGACTGAGCGAGGAGCAGATCAGGAAGAAGTTCAGAGGAGAATTCTTCCAAACGGTGATGGTCGCCACAGCAGTGGAGGACTTCCAGGACACTCGTTCCGAGGTCAAGAAGTTGAGGAGGCTGTTAGGCATGCCCATCACCGCAGCGCGACTGCACAAGCAGCCCAGGAAACGAATGCAGAGGCCGCCCGGAGGAAAGAAGAGAGGTAGAGTGGTCGTGGTGCTCAGCAAACAAGCCGGAGCCGCAATGGTGAGTCAGGAAACACTTGAGGAGGTGCAACAGCAGCCTAGGAGGAAAGCCCCATTCTTGTGGAGGGGCATGACTCTGTTCACCAAGCCGGAGGAAGTGAGAGCAGAGGAGAACATGGCCTATGTTCAACTGGAGGAGGAATTCTTCCAGGTGAGAGTCACTCAGCCCCAGGCTTGGAGAGAAATGGTCGAGCGTGAGAGAAAGCTGGAGACCCTGAGCGAGGCGCTCATCTTGAAGCTCAAGAGCTCAGGGAAAGAGCTTGACCCAAGGCTCTTTGACAAGGACGAGGCGGCAGCGTTTGCGGAGAGCGATAAGAACAAGTGGGGAAGCTGGATCAAGAACAAGGTGATCGAGAGGATCAGTCCGGACGTGGCTCGGCAGGTGGACCGGTCCTTGGTGTTTCGTGCACCCTTGAGGATGGTGCGCGCGAACAAGAGCAAGGAGGCCATGAAGCTCATTGCCAAGTCGCGGCTTGTGGTTCCCGGACATCTGGATCCCCAGCTTGGTGACTACCGGACGGACAGTCCAACGGTGGCCAGTGTTGCGGCGCGGATGACGAAAATCATCTGTGCCATGAAAAAGTGGTCAGGGTGGTTCTTCGATGTGTCGACAGCATTCCTGAGTGGAAAGAATGCCACCCGGCAGATTTTGGTCAAAGCTCTTGGAAGGTTTGCGCGCAGTGGACGGCATGAAGGCTGTTCGCCCTCACGAGCTGATGCGCATCGTGAAGAGTGCCTATGGATTGCCTGAGGCGCCTCGCCTTTGGTATCTTCGTGCCGTTGAGCTGCTGGAGGAGGGCGGCATGCAGGAGGTTCCCTTCGCAAGGTCCACGTTTGTCCTGGTCAACCCCAAGAAGACAGTACGAGCCATCTGCGACCTGCATGTCGATGACGGCTTTCTGGTGGGCGAAGAGGGAGAGTTTCACTTTGAGAAGCATCAACAAGCACTTCAATATCAAGGAGTGGTCCAAATTGGGTGAGAAGCCTGTGCGGTACCTGGGCATGGACGTCACTATGGGTACGGGATTCAAGACAACATGGTGGACTACATCCGGAAGATTGAGTTCAGCAAGCTGGCGGCCCGGATGAGAAGATGCTGGAGAACGCCAACTTCAAGGAGTACCGGCGCTTGGTCATGCAGATGCGGTGGCCTGCGGCCCATGTGATGCCAGACTTTTTGCACCGCATCAGTGCCCTGGCTCAGAAGTTTAAGGGGCCGAGCTACGCCGACGTCAAGAAAACGAACAAAAGGCCCTTGCGGAGTCCGGGGGTGCCATTCTCAAGTACCCGTACATTGGAGGTGAGGTGATGTTCGTGACCTACTTCGATGCTTCCTTGGGCAAGGAGGAAAAGGCCAGAGCCAACAGGGAGCGGTTCACTTCATTACTTCAGTGAAGGCGGAGACACAGCCAGCCCCTGCGGGGATTTTGGAGTTCAACAGCGGCCGCATTTCGCGTGTGGTCCGCAGCAGTATGGCTGCGGAAGCAGCATCGATGACGATGGCGGCGGATCACCAGCTCTACAACCGGCTGCGCTGGGAGGCGCTCACCAAGGGGCAGTTGGAGGTGCACGGAGACTGGCGGCAGCGTCTGACCACGAGAGGCCTGGTGGTGACGGACGCGAAGAGTTTGTTCGATCACGTGAAGAAGGTGGGCCGCCTCACGGCCGAGAGGCAGACTGCATTGGATCTCCACCTCACCAAGCAGATGGTGAGACGGGCGTCCTGGGTATCCGCTGGTTCCCCACGTTCAAGCAGTACGCGGAGCAGTTCACGGTGCACAGGCAGTTTTGGGAGCTCTGCATGAAGCAGACCAAACAGGACAAAGTCCTGGAGGAGCGCCGCGCTTCGCTCTGAAGGGCCAGCGCGAAAGGCGCAAGCTCCGGATGAGTGCCGCCTAGTCAACAGCAACACTTTTCCCTCTGTGTGAGTTGCAAGCGGCATGGCACGCTGTTGACAAACCGCAGCTGTGCACAGATCTTAGCACGCAAGAAAGGTTGCTGCCTGCTTTGCGCTTAAGTCCCCCTAATAGGGGCAACTTCTGTTCTGGGGGTTGGTTCTTTTGGGGCCGCTCCCACAACACTGAGGTCCTGCTACTTGGCCTCGACAACTCTGGCAAGTCAGCCTTTCTGTGGCTGGCGGAGCATCCCACCGCCGACACCTTGCCGGCGGGGATTTGGTGTCAACCCTGTGGACACTATGTCAGCATGTCTCAGAGTTTGAAAGGAAACCAACTTGGAGCATCTGAGAAAGCGACCTACCCAGTGTTCCTACAGTCTCATTTGGTATGTGCTGCCATGCTGCCATGGGACAACATGCCAGTCGAGGGTGGACACGGATGGTCTTAATGGTTTACAAAACCTTTGAAACGGATCTTTTGAGAAGCTAGGAGACACGGCAGATGCCAGGAATCAATGAAACACAGTTCACACCCTCATGATATAAACCTGTTTTTGGTCTGTGTGACTGTTATTGTCTTCTCGTTTCCAACAATTGTTTTGGGTTTGCGTGGTGTTTGGCAGCTTTGGTGTCCACACCCCCAGCCACCCTTAGCCGACGTAAAAACGCAACACTAAACCCAGCCCCAAATAGAATCGACCCTGAGCCAACCCGGTGCAATGTCGAAGCCAAACCCTGACCCCAGCCTAAACCAACCATAAACCATCCCTAAACCCTCCCTGAACCCTCCCTAAACCCCAAACAACAAACTCGAAGCCGCGCTAAACCCACGCAAAGCCAGCCCAACATGCCAAAAGCCAAAACCACCGCACCCCAAGCCAACCTGAAGTCCACCCCAAACCCAGCCTGAACCAAATCAGCATCTTGGCACCCCGGAAAAACATAAAAGCTTTTTGCTTAAGTCCTGAACCTGATCTCCGCCTATGTTAACCATGTGCCGATTGTATTGGTGTATCGTCGTGGTTGTTTTGGCGCACGTGCGCATGCGCGTTGCAGCGTGGCATGTTGGAGAGGCACAACGTCTGACGGCCACTAGCGGCACCCAGCGTCTGACGCGGAAGGAGGCGCCATCGGCCACAAAGCATTTGCATAAGACTTGGACGTTTGCGACGCTTGAGTTCATGGCTAAACCTTCGTTTGTAAGTGGCCCAGTTGTCCAGGTGCCGTTGGCCGAGGGGGTGGTGGACCTGGAGTTCTGTGAAGTGGGTGGCGCGGCTGCGCTACGGCCGTTCTGGCATCACTACCTGCGCCTTGGCTGTGGCAAGCCCGAAATGGGGGAAGCCGTTCGACGGGACAGCATGTTCAGCGTTCAACGCAAAGCTCGAAGAAACGGATTAAACAAGCAGGCAGAATGAAAGCTGAAAGCTTCAGTATGCGCAGGGAGGCGTGTTGAAAGCTGCTGGTTGCCTGTCATATTGCGAACCATTGCGCAGAGCAGTCAAAGAAAGGCATGGCGCGAGTCGCGCAACATCAGTGTTATACTCAAAGGCAGGCCCTGGCAGAATGATGATACTGATGATGATGATCATCATCATCATGATGATTCTCTCCACAGTTTCTCACACCGAGGTTGGGACATGGGTGTGTCTGTTTTGAGGGCACCTTCTGTTTGTGGTTCCAGTGGGAAAGCAAGGGGAGCACCGAAGCCATTTTGGGGGTCCAACCTTAAACACAGAACCACATGTGTCAGATAGGTTGCCCAGGAAGAAAGAGCTGCGCTGCATTGCCTTCTTTGTGAACCTTGATGACGAGCGGCTTGAGGAGTCGTGCACCTTTCTGGGCAACGGACTGGAGACATGAACAAGAGTGCGCACTCGGCCACAATTTTGTCCGCCTGAGCAGACGTGGAGATGGTGCTTTTTGTTTTCCTAGCCCTGATCCCCCGTCTGGTTGGTTGGTTGGTTGGTTGGTTGGTTGGTTGGTTGGTTGGTTGGCTGAGCTGGCTGGCTGGCTGGCTGGCTGGCTGGCTGGCTGGCTGGCTGGCTGGCTGGCTGGCTGGTTGGCCGCATCCCCGGCATCACCAACACCACTTGGACCTGGGGTTGCCTGTTGGCTCTGATGGGGTGGCAGTTGAGAGTTGCTGGGGTCTGGTTTAAGTTAGGGGGGTTTTGGCTGGCTTAGATCTTCATGAGGGTGGGTCTTGGGGTGGTTTGGGGTTGATTTAGGCGAAGCGAAGGGCTGACATCCAGGCTGCTGTTGGGCGGGCTGATTTGTGTTAGGTGTGCTGCTGGTTTAGCAGCGGCTTTAGAGTTGCTTTAGGGTGTGGTTAATAGAGTTTTGGTCTAGTTTTGGGTTGGGGAGCGTTGCCCCAAACCACAAAAACAAGACCAGAACTCTATTAACCACACCCTAAAGCAACTCTAAAGCCGCTGCTAGACCAGCAGCACACCTAACACAAATCAGCTCCAAGCCACGCCAAACCCGCTCGAAGTCAACCCTAAACCCGCCCAACAGCAGCTGGAGAAGACTTTTCCAGCTATGAAGATTCGACTGCGCGACAGCGCGCATGCTGTCCAACGGCAACTCAGCGCAGTCCTCACGTGTTGCATTCCCAGTAAACAACCCTGCGCGGAACGGACAACTAACAGACAGCTGCCTTGCTGGCTAAGGTTTGCAAAGAAATGGCATCTTGACGAGACGCTTCAGGAATACATGCAGCAATTCATATCTGGAAAGGAGTCTATGACTGCGCTGATTTGGCATTCGCCAGATTTGAAGGTGATGTTTGCGAAGCATGTTGCTAGGCTCAAAAGTGGACATGTTTTAACACACATGCCGCAAGTGTGGCCATAGTGTCTCGTCGCGCTAAGGTTCGGCACATGGACGCCGAATTTCTGCGTCACAGTGGCATGAGAGACTTGCAGTCGGCCAAGCATCGTCATTCTTCTCTGCAGAAGCCGATGGGGCGATTTATCCTTCTTGCGGATGCGTTCTTGGCCACAGCTCACGAGAGACTTAGTAGGCATCAGGCTTGCTTGAGTATGTCGCCATTTCAAAGAAAAACTGTGTTGCAAATCTAAGGATATTGCGAGTAAAGACCAACGCGAAACCCCGAAGGGTCGCCAAGAAGTTCCTGGAGTCTATATCCACAGAGGTGTACCTGCAAATGGCTATGATGGCTGACGCTGCTGATGAGGAGATCAGAATTTTACGCAGATTTGACAAGAGCCAGATGGACATGAGTGCAGCGCAAACCTGCTTGACAACCTTTGCTCAAAGGCTGCATGTGCTCTTCGTGCAGAAAACAGCCACCTCCAGTGGTTACACACAGCACGCTTCTAGACAGCACTGAGTCGCGAAGCCCGTGATAAGTTTTCAGAGCTTCAAAGACTTGATCTGACTGCCAGGTGCTGAAGTGGCTGGAAAGACCTCGTTTGATTCAACTGGGCGCTGGGCACAGGAGTGTGGGAGGCAGCGTTTCGCCGATCGTTTTCAACAGGTGCTTTGCAAGGATGGCTGCATGGCTCGCCCTTGTCTCGCAGACCATCAAGACAGAGTTTCCTGATTTTGAACTGATCCACAACTTGTCAGCCTTTTCGCTCAGCGGCCCCCAAAAGAGCGCTGCGGAAACGCAGCGCTGTCTTCTGCGGCTCTCCCAGATGTTCGACGCGAACTCTAAGCAGCTCTATGAACAGTTCCAAGACTTAAAGCCTACTGCCCAACGCCACCGACCGGTTCTGAGTTTGTTTAACGGTGCATATTGCTTGTCCTGCTTTGCTTGTCGCTTTCCAATGCTCTGCCCAGGAAAACAACTGTCCAAGTCGGAAGAGTTGGGTGATTTGCAAGCCTGGACCTTGGCAGAGTCAAGTTTCAGCGGCCGCTGCCCGGACATGTCTAAAACACTTGCCCGTGTCTTGCTGGCATCGGCGGCTGGAACTGCGCAGAGCGAGCGTGACTTTGCAGATATCAAGTACCACACTGCACGCGACAGGGCTTTCTTAGGCCCTTACTTCAAGGCGTTCGAGAGGCGGCGTCGCCAGTGGGACAAGAACAGTCTTCGTGGTGCAGTTGCTATGCCTGCCCAAAAGATTTGGCAGGAAGGCTTCGGCTCTGAAAGATCATCTGGGTCCGCTCGCAAACCTAAGTTTGTTTCCGGTCTTCGACTAGAAGCAAGCCGGCAGGACGCTTGGCGGCAAAAAGCTTTTAAAAACTTGCCGGAGTTCGCTTGGCACACCTTGCCGGCCAAGGCACGAACAAGAAATCCTGTTTCGGAAGCCGCGTGGATAGCTCGACGCCGGAAGAGTGTGAAGCGATGCTTAAAGCTGAACGATGCCCCTCGGGACATGCTGCGGCTGAGCAAAAGTTCCCGCAAGGCAGCTGGAAATGCAATTTCCACCAAGCACGAGGAAGCGACCAAAAAGTTGTCGGAGCTGAAGAAAAGACGGTGCTTTCAAGCTCAGCAAGACGACCTGCTGCTGCGGCAAGAGCAGCTTCGTCCAGCAGAGCACAGCCAATGCTTGGAGCGTAGGAGGAAAGCTGACCACCAAGCTCAGCTCGAAAGCTCGCTGCGGAAACGCAGGCGGAGTCAGCCTGAACTTCCAGCTCTGGCCAATATGCGCCTTGGCGTTTGAATTTGCTTTTGCGCCTTTGTTCTTGCAAGTTTTCTTAGGCGATTGCTCGTGAAAGAGGAGGCAGACTCTACTGACTTGCACCAGAAACTCCACTCTTTGGGCGCCCTGGTGGTCAATGATTATCTCTGGGCTGAAGGCGTTGTGGAACAATGTCGCAAAACCTGGCTCTCGAGCTTCATGGCTAATGCGACTCTCTGGTGGTCTTATCGTAAGCCAAGCTGCGATCAAGACCGGGTTTGGGCCTTGGGTTAAATACAAAGGGCCAGCCAAGGCCACCCGAAGACATGTGCTCATTACGCCACTCCGCACACACACAAATGCACGCAAACAAATGCAACCACCTGAATGCGAAGGTGCTCGCACGAGCAGTTGTTACCTCCTTGTGTACCGTGCTTGATTCAGCCAAATGCAACAAACAACAAACAACAAACAACAAAAAACAAAAAAAAGCAGCAACAACAACAACAACAACAACAACAACAACAACAACAACAACAACAACAAAACAACAACAAAACAACAACCAAAACAACAACCAAAACAACAACCAAAACAACAACCAAAACAACAACAACAACAACAACAACAACAACAACAACAACAACAACAACAACAACAACAACAACAACAACAACAACAACAACAACAACAACAACAACAACAACAACAACAACAACAACAAACAACAACAACAACAACAACAACAACAACAACAACAACAACAACAACAACAACAACAACAACAACAACAACAACAACAACAACAACAACAACAACAACAACAACAACAACAACAACAACAACAACAACAACAACAACAACAACAACAACAACAACAACAACAACAACAACAACAACAACAACAACAACAACAACAACAACAACAACAACAACAACAACAACAACAACAACAACAACAACAACAACAACAACAACAACAACAACAACAACAACAACAACAACAACAACAACAACAACAACAACAACAACAACAACAACAACAACAACAACAACAACAACAACAACAACACTGTATGTCTGCTCGGTGGTGGGTTGGTTGGTTGGCTGGCTGGCTGGCTGGCCGCATCCCCGGCATCACCAACATCACTTGGACCTGGGGTTGCCTATTGATGGGGTGGCAGTTGGGAGTTGCTGGGGTCTGGTTTAAGTTAGGGGGGTTTTGGCTGGCTTAGATCTTCATGAGGGTGGGTCTTGGTCGGCAGGAAAGTGGTCCCGAAGTGAGAGTAAACGGCCGGCTCTCAGTTCATCAGCCGCATCCGAAGCAAACATTTCCTCAGCAGCGTCAGCGCATTTTGTTTTGAAACATGGAGCAAGGAAAGCTTTGCCGCCTAGGTTCCACCCTTCTGCGAAAATGCTGCCAAGCCTTTTTGTAAAATGTCGGCGCCTTCCCGCACCACCCAGACGGAGGTTTTCTTCTAGCCTGAAACATAGTTTTTGCAACTTGCAGCGTTGTCCTGGCAAGCCTTTGGGCGCCGCAAATTTGGCCGTGGAAGAGCCCCAAGAGCGGTTTGACACACAGGCAAATTTGACAGAAAGCATCGGCCCTTGCGCATCTTGCGAAATCAGAGCTACCTGGCACTTCCCAAGTTTCTTCCGCTCCATGTCCAACATAGCGTCATTCAAGCACCATGAAATCTTCTTTTCCTTGTAGCGGCCAAGAGGAGATTTTCGAAGCGATTCTCCTTTCAAGCGGCGCTCCACAACACCCAGAAAGGTGTCCATTGACGGGGTGCCTGGCAGATTTGGGCTGCAGCCAAGCGCTGTCGCTCGTCGGAACCGATGCAGTACTCCACGCTCATGTTGTTTCAAGTGCGTTGTTCGCAATCCTTCCACTGAGCGGCTGAAGCACTTGCAGTACCGGCACTGCACATTCGACTCAGTCAGTTTTGCCCACTTGAACAGTCTTCCCCACTTAATCACGCATTTGGAAGAAGGCATGGCGCCATCCGAACTGCGTTGCCGCAGTCGGTGCAGCAGCTGCCGTACAACTTGAGCATGTTTCGACAGGCGTGATCAACGATTAACGATGCCGCAACATGAACTGTGCCACGACAGAAACACTCAGGCAAAACGGACGAGCCCTTTTTACCTCTGCGGGACTGTGTGCTTGAAGTGCGACCGCTTCCGAAGCCGTCAGCTGTACAAAGGCTTCGGAAGCAATGATTCAAAAAACTGACTGCGGCGACGCAGTTCAGTTTTTGACCTTTTTGAGGCCCAGGAACCATTCCTTTACGTCAGCCAGCTGCTGCTTTGTGCATGGATCATCAGTCCACCACTCAATGCCGTCGTTGAAGGTGACTTTAAGCCATTGTCCCCGGTAGTTGTACCAGCGTTGGCCCTTGGGGAATTTTGGCGCCCGTGGCAGCCGGCCAAACTGCGCGCCAATATATCCAGCAGCGACCCATTGTGTATAGGTGTAGGTGCCGCTGGAATGCATCCTGTGCACCGGCGCGAGTCTCTTTGTCGCTTTCTGGCTTCCCCGAGTTCTGAAGGGCAGCCCAATCATTCGGGATCTCTTGAATCTGGTTCTCACGCGCGACCGCGTCTTCTGTTGTCGAGTCCTGGATAGCCCCGCCGCAATTCCACCATCCGGGTCAGGCGTGTTGTCATAGATGCTTGTCGCAGTGACGTAGGCCGTCTCCGCTGCTGTAATTTGTGTGTGGAACCAATCGCCTGCCTCAGTGCCGAGCTTTGGGAACCCGGCATCCTGCCACTGCCTCTCCAATCGCAGCAATTGTGCTCCTTGCCATCGACCTGACTCAAGCGGCATCCACCGCCACTCATCTTGGTCCTGGTGCACGGAGGAGGAGGCCTCGTCCTTCTGTGACATTTTGTCATCCGGCTCCTCCTCATCATCATCATCCTCATCTGAGATTCCGCTCAGCTCAGAGTCAGAATCAGGAACATTGACACGGTGCAGGGTCATTGTCAGGTGTTCCGCACGCTGGAGTTGTTGCTGCAGCCCGTCGTCATCCTCCTGCATGTGGTCAGATTCAGAGACTGATGGTGTTGGGGGCCCCTCGCATGGAGGCTCATCAGCCGGCGACGTTGGCGAATAGTTGAACCAGGCCAGAACTTCTTCTTGCTCCTTGTCCATGTCAGTGTCAAGCTGCGTCGCCGCAGCTGATTTTGGCATGGGCAAAAACGGAGTTGGGCTTGCCGGCTCCTGCTTGCACTCCTCCACCGGCAGCTGGGTGACAGTGGGCGCCTCCGGCTGCAGAGTTGGAGTTTCCTGCTCCATGCTCGGCACCTGCTTGGGGATCTAACTGGTGACCCGCCTCGCGGGCTGCGTGACCGGCAAGCGATGAACGCAGCAGCTCTTGCCTTCACGTTGGTGGGCTGAGGAGCCAGGGGAAGCAGCAGCTCAAGGGTGTGAGATTCTTCACCTTGTCATAGTCCATGTGAAGGAACCACTCCTTGTGTGGGACGTAGTGTTCTTCCCAGTGAGGGGTGGGCACAGTCGTGCCACCTGCTTGCTGCAATCTTTTCGTATACGGGCACCTCCACGTGGTCCCCCTGCAACTCTTTTGGCAGCAGGCGGCATTGCGGCTGGAAATTCCGCAAGCACGCCTCGCCCTGCTGGACCCGCATGTTGTACCTCACGATCACCTTCACTATCACGAGGTCCTCCGCATTCCACACCAGCTCCGTGCCACGATGCATGTTAAAAATCGTCCTGGGGGTGTGGCCCAGAAGCTGGAAGCCCAAAGCGTAGTAGACATTGTTGCCGAAGACATTTGTCTTCCACGCGTAGTGGTCGAAGACGTGCTCCCAGTCTTCTGCTGTGTACCTTGGCGCACAAGGTCGGCAAGGCACGAACAGGCAAGACTACAACAACCAAGGACTAAACATTCAGGAATCATTACCAAACACAAATTTCTTGGCAAGGCGCACTCCGACTCCACGGCCTCCTCGGCCGTGATACTCGCGTGCCCCCAGCCCGGCGTCGTTATCTGACGCAGTCAGCTTTCCCTGTCTCAGGATTGCCGGGGCACATTCCCAGTAGGTGCCGTGAACCACCGAGTGCAAGTGGATGCCATCTGCGTTTCCGCAGATGTCTTGAATACGACGCTGCCACTGCGCAGAGTGCTGTCTGTCCGACTGCAAGTAATCGAATTCGATGTGGCCAGAACTTTTGGAGGTCTCCTGGGGGAAATGGCGGCATTGGCCCAGAGAGTCGGAGACTCCGTGGACGTGCGCCCAGTGCCGCACCATCATCTCCACCAATGCTGGGTCCTTTGCACGGGGGTGGTTGCTCTGGCTCCTCCCACATTTTTCAAACTTTGAACGCTTGGTCAATCTCCCGAGGTTGTTCCTCAGGACATCACACGGGGCTTGCACCAATGGAGTGGCCAACTCCAATGACTTTGTGCCAGCCACATGCGACAGTTTCAGGAGATTCGCCAGCATCTCGCTTGCGATGAGGACCGACTTCAGCGGGATTCGTTCAATGCTTTCCAGTGCCCTGTGTGATGGCCGCTGTGAGGCCACTCCACTTTTTGCATGGAGGTGCCAACCAGATGACATCAGGCATCTCCTCATCGATGAGTCGAAGTAGTGCTTGTCGATGTGCAGATCGGGTGAAGTTCCACTCCGGAAGGTCAAAGGTGCGGACCTCCCAGCCGAGTTCTTCCATGGCCTCGGACAGGTTGCTACGGCCGGAGTAGATTTCCCACAACACGTAGGTGGTGGCCGGCTTGGTTCGGAGAGTCGTCGACGTGCCGGTTTTGCTGGTTGTCCCACGTGGCCAAGGCCACGTCCAAGGTTTTCCACATTTTGTGAGGCAGGGGCATCTGGACGGGCTCGGTGGTGCCGTCGTTGTCGAGTTCGTGGTGAAGACAGCGTAGTTGGGGGATTGCCTCCTCCGCCACGTAGGCGGGTTCAGGAAGCATGGGGCCTGACCGGCCAGTGTCCTTGAGGTAGTCGTGGATGCCGTAGAACTTGATGTCGTGGTTACCCAGATCGGTGACCATGTCATCGGTCATGTAGTCGAAGCCGAGGTCCTGCTCGAGAGCATCCTCGATGCCTTCGTCCAGGCGAATGAGGTACTCACCCATGGATCCCCAAGTGGCGGGTTGCCATGGTTCTCCAAAGATGCTGCAGGTCTGCTGCTCGTGGTCAACCTTGAGCTTGAGGTGGGTCTACCGACCAAGAGAGGCGTCCGACCCTCGACCAGGAAGACCTGTAGTCGTCCCTTGTAGCCAGCCATGAACACTGGGAGGTGAATGCACCATGAGGCGATGCTGTTGCCGTCGCCGCCGAACCGGATGGTCTTGTGAGTTCTGCTGAACTTGAACTCGCGGGGATTGACGTTCTTCCGGACCATGTCGGAGACGATGTTCATCATGGTGCAGATGACGCTTGAGGCGCCGCCATCCTGTAGACCAGTGATCATGCCGTTGGGGGAATCCTGGATGTAGGCCATGTCTTCGGGGTTCGGCCACCATAGCATCGGCGCCTTTTGCGCGCTTGTTCGGGGAGTTGGAGTTTGAGGGGCAGTTGGCTGCCCAGTGACCCTCTTGACCCCATCGAAGACAACGGTTTTGTTGTGTGGCTGACTTGCCGCGGTCCCTTTTGGGGAGGTTTGCCGGTGTGCTTACCTCCTTTTCCTTTGGGATGTCGTCCGCCTTTTCCAGATTTTCCGCCAGGGCCGGGAGGAGACGAAGAGGGGTTGGCCATGACTGCATTCATCGAGCCGGACGGACCGAGGGCGACAACCGGTTGTAGCCGCGGGCAGATCTGACCTTGGCCAACTTCCGGCGAGCGTCCATGTAGGCCGCGTAGACTTCTTCTTCCTCCTGATGAGATTCATCCTCGGCGGCCTCTGGGTCGGCGGGGTAGTCCTCCTCAGCTTCCCAGAAGATCTCCTCGTCCTCGGGGACGTAGTCGGCTTCAAGGACGCCGTCACACGAGGGGCTCGGGGTAGTCTTCCTCGAGATAGGCATCGTCCTGCACATAGTGGGCGATGCTCGGCTTGCGGTAGTTGGACCACTTGTAGGTGGATCGAAACTTTGTTCTTCCGCCATCCCAGGTTGCGGCCGATGCGTAGGTCGGGAGGTGTAGTCCTGGCCGAACAGGTAGTACAGGGATTCCTCAACCTTGAGCTCGCCGGAGGTGTGGGTCATGACCAGCTGTCGCTGCTCCGCAGTGAGGTTGGCTCTCCTCAGCAGCAACCACTCAGAGATGGTCGGGGGCAGGTTGATCTTGTGTTTCTCGATCTCCCGAAGGTGTTCCCGGTGCTCGGTGCAGTAGGTCAGGAGATTCATCTCTGGTCGCCGCTGCAGGCGAAAGAAGAACTTCTCGAAGGTGCGGGGCATCTCGACGCGGTCGTACTGGAAGGCTTTGTCCAGTTGCTGGATTACATCTTGAAAACCATCATCCTTCGCAGCGGCCGCGTCGACCATGTGTTTGACTTGGCGCCAGGCAGGACCGCTGAGGCTGGTCAGAAGGTTGACGGTGGCCTCCTTCTTTTTGTTGTTGATGCTCATCTTCAGGTAGTACAGCATGATGCGCTTGCGGTACTCCTTGTAAAAAGCAGGCTTGCCATCGAAGAGGGGGATGAGGTTGTCCCTGGAGACATCGGTGGAACCAGGCCCATTGGTCTGTGAGCTGCTTCGGCCATGGTGGTGGCAGATCGGGGCTGTGGCGCTTTGTGTTGGGCTTGTGAAGGTGAAGGTGACGTAGGGCAGGCTCAGCTGAAGATGCCGAAGAGCAGGTTCAGGCGAGGGTGCCGTACTGCACGTGCAAGGGAAGGCGCCGTAGAGCAAGTCCAGGCGAACTTGCCGTAGGGCTCCGCTACCAACTTGAAGAGTTGGCACAAGATCCAAAACTCAGCACTCAAGGCGCACGAAGCCCCTGAGGTCACAAACGAAGCGGCCCTTTTGGCAGGGCGTGCGCAGTCAAAGGCTCCACATGGCCGCAGAGGCCAACATGTAAAGTGCCCACCCTGTTGGTGGGGGATATGAAATTGGGCCAGATGGCCGCACATGAAGTGACATGAATCCACCATGCATCATGTCGGATGACAACTTCACAAGAACCAATAAGCTCAGGTAATACCCCCAACAGCATGCATCCCCACAACCGCCCCACACATGAACCCTTTCCAGCAACCCTGCTCAAAACTGCCCTGTGCCAACCCTCCTCCCGCGCGTCCGAGGAGCCCTCCTCGGAACCGCCCCTCAACCCCTTGACACACCAGCAGCGCAAACATTCTGACCCATGTGTCGCAACGTCCTCTATGGCGCGTGCATGCGGGCGGCTGAGATGCCTGTTTTTGCCCATTGACCCTCCTTGCAGAGCGCCCGCACACTGGCCTGCGTGGGCACAACCACGTCGACAAATTCCTTTGGCGCTTCCCGGGAAGGGGCGCACGCTATTGTAGGCTCAGGGTAGCAGCGGCCACGATGTATCCAAAGGTTCACGCGACTGCCTTGTCCCATCTGAGCCCTCTGCGCCTTGGCTGCTGCAGTGCTGGGGTGGCTCTGGTATCTGTGCTTGGCTACACGAACACCTCCTTGGCAAAAGGTTAACGCCCAGGTTGGCGCTTTGCGCTGCCTTGGGCTTGTATGAATGGCGTGCTGACTGAATCACCTTGTCCGGCCACTTAGCAGCCATTTTGAGAGCGCACTCCTCGTTTGCCTTGCGACCCTGATCCGTTTCCTCCAAGCATGTCAGCATAGTAATGTGCCAGTTTGCACGCACACGCACCGGATTGTTTTGGCAAATCATGTCGATCCTGTTGTCGCTGGGCAGCTGTGAAATTAGGAAGGGCCCCTCTTTTGTTTCCAACTGCGACAGCTTTTAGAAGAGTTCTAACAAGGTCATGTTTGCCACCTCCCCCCCCCACGACATTCCCAAAATGCTCGCTGTCCAATCCAGCGCGCGCGGCAAACCATCTCACAAACCGCAGCACACACACATACACACACTGGGAATGCCACGATGGCACCTGATAGAGTCGGACTGGGCAAGCTCGGCGCACCGTCCGAATGATGACTAACCAGGTTTGCCAAGTAGAACTAGTCGCGCGCGCGAGAATTCTGGAGGAGGAAGCGCAGGCCAAGACACTCATGTCAGCGTTACAAGAACATGTTGGAATCAGTTCAAGTCAGAACTGCGGCGCGAGGAGGCTACACGTGCATTGGTGGCGCTGCCGGGGAGTGTGCTGCTAGTCGCCAGTGGCGAGCACAAGGCTAGAGTTTGCTGAAAGTGCAGATGGAGTCTGGCTTCAAAGAATCTCGCAAAGACCATAACAGAAGGCCCAAGCCCTTGAGAAGCGCAGAAACGTGATAGGTCGCACGCGTTGCCAGGCGGAGGCTCTGGCGCATTTGCGGCACGCCTGGCGCTCCAAGCGCGGCGGGGAGGTTGGAATGCCACTGCAACAAGAGTCAAACAAGTTTGCTCTGTATTGGCGCAAGCGCCTGGGCAAGAGGCTTGTGCCTTTCCCATGTTGCCCCATTTTGTTGTTGGCCGACTTTTGCTCCCTGTCAGCTTCCCAGCGTGCAGCTGAGCTTCTCCCGCAGTTCAACGGACGCGCTGTTGCAGGACCGCGCGCGTCTCACGCGGGCCAGAGACGCACTGCACTTTACGCAGGAGCTGGCCAAGGCAGTCTTGTGATGGAAGCAAGGTGCTGCACTTGCCGAGCAAGATGTCATGTCTTGTAGTGAGCTAAAGTGCCGGACGAATCGTCCAAAGGATTGCCAATGAAATGGCTGCACGCACTGAAAGCCGAGAAGCTGGATGCCGTTGCCATTGTGTCTGTTGTTGTTGTTGTTGTTGTTGTTGTTGTTGTTGTTGTTGTTGTTGTTGTTGTTGTTGTTGTTGTTGTTGTTGTTTTTGTTGTTCTTGTTCTTGTTCTTGTTCTTGTTCTTGTTCTTGTTCTTGTTGTCGTTGGTGTTGGTGTTGGTGTTGGCGTTGGCGTTGGCGTTGGCGTTGGTGTTGGTGTTGGTGTTGGTGTGGTTGTTGTTGTTGTCGTCGTCGTCGCGGTTGGTTGTTTTGGTTGTTGTTGTTGCTGTTGCTGTTGTTGTTGGTTGTTGGTTGGTAGTTGTTGGTTGCTGGTTGTTGGCTGTTGGCTGTTGTTTGTTGTTTGTTTGTTGGTTGTTTGTTGTTTGCTTGTTGTTTGTTTGTTTGTTTGTTTGTTTGTTGTTTGTTTGTTGTTTGTTGTTTGTTGTTTGTTGTTTGTTGTTTGTTGTTTGTTGTTTGTTGTTTGTTGGTGTTATTGTTGTTGTTGTTGTTGTTGTTGTTAAACAATTGTTGTTGTTGTCATTGTTGAACAATTGGTGTTGTTGTTGTTGGTTGTTGGTTGTCGTTGGTTGGTTGTTGGTTGTTTGTTGTTTGTTTGTTGGTTGTTTGTTTGCGGTGTGTTGTTTTGTTGTTTGTTGGTTGTTGGTTGTTGGTTGTTGGTTGTTGTTTGTTGTTTGTTGGTGGTTGTTGGTTGTTGTTTGTTGTTTGGTGTTTGTTGGTTGTTGGTTGTTGGTTGTTGTTTGCTGTTGTTGTTGCTGCTGCTGCTGTTGTTGTTGTTGTTGTTGGTTGTTGGTTGTTGGTTGTTGGTTGTTGGTTGTTGGTTGTTGGTTGTTGTTGGTTGTTGGTTGTTGGTTGTTTCTTTGTTTTTGTTATTGTTGTTGTTGCTGTTGCTGTTGCTGTTGCTGTTGCTGTTGCTGTTGCTGTTGTTGCTGTTGTTGGTTGTTGGTTGTTGGTTGTTGGTTGTGGGTTGTGGGTTGTGGGTTGTGGGTTGTGGTTGTTGTTGTTGGTTGTTGTTGTGGTTGTCGTTGTCGTTGTCGTTGTCGTTGTGGTTGTTGTTGTTGTTGTGGTTGTTGGTTGTTGGTTGTTGGTTGTTGGGTGTTGGTTGTTGGTTGTTGGTTGTTGGTTGTTTTTGTTGTTGTTGTTGGTTGTTGGTTGTTGGTTGTTGGTTGTTGGTTGTTGTTCCCTCAGACCGGCCGTTGAGCCGCGCTTGGCCCGTTTCCAATTCACTGCAAATACCATGCAAACTTGCTTTTCTGCTTTTTAAAACACTGCAAAACGCGACAGATCGAGGCAGTGCCGCGCACAGACCGGAAACGCCCACAATTCACCGTAAATACCATGCAAAATTGGTTCCCCGCTCAAAAAGCGCTGCAAAACGCGACAGATCAAGGCAGTACTGTATCCATGCCAGGCACATGGTAAGAACACCCGTTGAAGTGCACCCGCTCAGCACTGTATCCATGCCAGGCACATGGTAAGAACACCTGTTCAAGTGCACCCGCTCAGCACTGTACCCATGCCTGCCAAATGGTAAGAACCCACGCTCAAGTGCACCCGCTCAGCACTGCATCCATGCCTGCCAAATGGTAAGAACACCCGTTCAAGTGCACCCGCTCAGCACTGTATCCATGCCACACACATGGTAAGAACACCCGTTCAAGTGCACCCGCTCAGCACTGTATCCATGCCAGGCACATGGTAAGAACACCCGTTCAAGTGCACCCGCTCAGCACTGTAACCATGCCAGGCTCTTGGTAAGAACACCCGTTGAAGTGCACCCGCTCAGCACTGTATCCATGCCAGGCACATGGTAAGAACACCCGTTCAAGTGCACCCGCTCAGCACTGTATCCATGCCAGGCACATGGTAAGAACACCCGTTCAAGTGCACCCGCTCAGCACTGTATCCATGCCAGGCACATGGGAAGAACACCCGTTCAAGTGCACCCGCTAGCACTGTATCCATGCCAGGCACATGGTAAGAACACTCGTTCAAGTGCACCCGCTTAGCACTGTATCCATGCCAGGCACATGGTAAGAACACCCGTTCAAGCGCACCCAGCACTCCAGCACACGTTGAAGTGCACCCGCTCAGCACCATGCCAGGCACATGGTAAGAACACCCGTTCAAGTGCACCCGCTCAGCACTGTATCCATGCCTGCCAAATGGTAAGAACACCCGTTCAAGTGCACCCGCTCAGCACTGTATCCATGCCAGGAACATGGTAAGAACACCCGTTCAAGCGCACCCGCTCAGCACTGTATCCATGCCAGGCACATGGTAAGAACACCCGTTCAAGTGCACCTGCTCAGCACTGTATCCATGCCAGGCACATGGTAAGAACACTCGTTCAAGTGCACCCGCTTAGCACTGTATCCATGCCAGGCACATGGTAAGAACACCCGTTCAAGTGCACCTGCTCAGCACTTTATCCATGCCAGGAACATGGTAAGAACACCCGTTCAAGTGCACCCGCTTAGCACTGTATCCATGCCAGGCACATGGTAAGAACACCCGTTCAAGTGCACCCGCTCAGCACTGTATCCATGCCAGGTACATGGTAAGAACACTCGTTCAAGTGCACCCGCTTAGCACAGTACCATGCCAGGCACAGGGAAAGAACACCCGGACAAGTGCACCCGCTCAGCACTGTATCCATGCCAGGCACATGGTAAGAACACCCGTTGAAGTGCACCCGCTCAGCTCTGTATACATGGCAGGCACTATAGACCATTTTGATTTTATATGGCTTTATATATATGTAGTTGATAAAGTTTTGGGATATATATATATATATAAAGGCTATTTGGATTTTAGATGACTTTATTTATATAGAGTTGCTAAAGTTTGAGGGTATATATCTGTGTATGGACTATTTGGATTTTATATGACATTATGTATATTGAGTTGCTAAAGTTTGAGGGTATATATATATATGTATAGACTGTTTGGATTTTACATGCTTTTTTACATATGTAGTTGGTCTTCTCTGCTTTGGAACTGTGTTTTTGCTTGCAACATGCAAAGTGTGTTCGTGTGGAACTGTAGTGTTTGGGACGCCGTTTTTGTGTAAAATAGCGTCCTGAGAAATCTCCTGCTTTGGATTCAGCGATGTTAGAATGCATTGGTTTTTGCAGTGCAAAAGCTCCTTGTCAAGGGGCGGGGCGTTGGTGTTCGCGGCCAGACGACCGGTCGGACCGTTGTTGTTGTTGTTGTTGCTGTTGTTGTGGTTGTTGTTGTTGGTTGTTGGTTGTTGGTTGTTGGTTGTTGGTTGTTGGTTGTGGTTGTTGTGGTTGTTGTGGTTGTTGTTGTTCTTGTTGTTGTTGTTGTGGTTGTGGTTGTGGTTGTTGTTGGTTGTTGTTGGTTGTTGTTGGTGGTTGTTGGTTGTTGTTGGTTGTTGTTGGTTGTTGTTGGTTGTTGTTGTTGCTGTTGCTGTTGCTGTTGCTGTTGCTGCTGCTTCTGCTGCTGCTGTTGTTGCTGCTGCTTCTGTTGCTGCTGCTGTTGTTGCTGTTGCTGTTGCTGTTGCCAGGGACATGCCCGTCTGAGCATCGGAACCTTCACTTGATCTATTTGCCTCTGGGCGCCTGTCCTTGTCTCACCTGAAAGAAATCTCTCAGAAAGTGTGTGCATGAGTATCTTTCTGACATGTCTAGCTCCCTTTGTGAAGAGGCCTGCTTGAAGCGTTTTTCCAGTGTCAGGCAGGCTATCCAAAAAGTAGCAAAGCGCTTTTAGGTTGAACTTCTCGCAGGGCTCACAGACCAGCCGATTTTTGACGACCTTTGTTGAGAATGTCTCCTGTTCACGTTTGAGACCTCCGGCAACCCAAGACTTGGCGACTGACACGCTGACATTAGTAGCGTTTGCTGCAATTGTTGAGCACTCAAAAGTGTGCTTGTCTCCAACAGGAATGCCTGATCACTGAAGTTCAATCATTGTCCGCTTAGTTGGACCAGAGATCTGGATCCAAAGCCCAAGAACGACGTGCGGTAGCATTGCGATGGTAATTGCACTGCCAAATCTGTGGGCGCGCAAGCCGTACGCGAGAGTGATGGTCCGCAGGATTGAATGAATGTTTCATCGTAGGGAGGGTGGTGCGTTTAGGATAACGATCCTCGAATTGCAGCCATTTGCGGTTTACTGACAGCGTCGACAGCTTGGATTGCTCACAGAGCCTCTCAGACGCAAGAATGGGGGCACGGGAGCATGCATGACCTTGATGGCCAGTTACAGTACATTGCTGGCAACCGAGGCGCGTGATCATTTTGCTGAAGATCCCAAAGATCCCAAAGGTCCCAAAGGTCCCAAAGGTCCCGGATTGGCTTGGAATTGGTTTGGGGGTTCTGTAGCGTTGGCGAAAGGCTGGTTTAAGGCTGGCTTGCAGGGTTTAGGCTTGGAGTAGGGCGGATTAACGTTTGGTGTTGTGGGATTTTAGGATTGATTTAGGGAGACATGGCGGCCGGTCTGAGGCTGGTTCGGGGTTCGTTTAGGGTTTGCTTGCTAGGTGTTTTTGCATGTTCAGCAGCCTCCTCGTCGCAACAAACATGGAGTGAGCATGTCCGCTGGTGTGTTCAAAGTATCAAACGATTTCATGATGAAGCTCCAAAGCCAGAGTGCTGCTGTTCGGATTTGTTTTTCCCATTTTGGGTCTCTAGCTAGGTCTCTGGTCACATCGTCTTTCCATGGCCTTCGTCTTGAACCAAGGTACAGAGTTTCTCATACAAGGAAGTAGCTGACGTGCATACGAACGGAGGCTGACCCGTGGTTGGAAGTCATGCGTCAGACGCAACGTGCACAATGCAGCTGGATTGTTGGGCGTCTCACTCACATGCAGAAGCCTTGCAACAGGGTTAGGTTGGAGTAACTCTACATCCATCATAGTTCACCTGTCCAGAACTTGGCAAGGTATGGAAGTATCTGGACTCACACGAGCCACTCTGCGGTGGATTCGGGGTATGGGGACAATTCGAGATTTCTCCATTGTTCTACATCAATTTGGTGAAAGCTGATAAGCAGTGCAGTTTACAAGTCAAGTTCTTCCGTCAAGCTGTCAATGTGCGGTTCGAATGCTGGAATATCATATGCCTGTTTTGCTGCTCCATTTGACCCAGTTGACCTGCAAAATCAACTCTTGCAGGTCATAGGCGCCACACCTGTTTGTCAAGCTCAGTCTTAGACAAAACATGGCAACCAGTGTGACCTGCACCCGCCAAGGCCATGCCCGTTCAGTCGAAGATTTGCCGTGGTGCCGCTGTGCTGGGCGCCAGTGCGGTTGGTCTGGGCTTTGTGGTGCCACAGGTGCCGAATGTTTGACTCGTGCGGGCTGCATGTTGCATGGCCAGGCCAGCCCCAGCGCGGCACGGGCCGCGGCGTCCACGGCGTCTGCCTCCCCGGCCTCCCCTGCCTTCAGCCCGAGCACGGGCATCGCGAGCTGCGCAGTGGCCGGGGCCGTGAGCTTCGCCGCAGCCCGCCGCGCCGGCGCCCGCAGCACCCGCGCCCGCAGCAGCACCAACGCCCGAGCCCAGCGGGTGGCGTTGTTTGCCCGCGGCGGCGAGGAAGACACGCGCGTGTGCATCCCGCTTGAGGACAGTCGGAGGTCCTCGGTCGTAGAGGTTGGGGGTCAGTGCCGAAACTCACCAGGAACTCCGCAACACCGATGTGGACAAAGTGGGCGGCAAGAGCGCCTCCCTGGGCGAGATGATCTCGCAGCTCTCCGACGTGGGTGTGCCGGTGCCAGGCGGGAAGTTGAGCGTGGAGATGCGTGGAGAGTACTGGAGATCGGGGGTTGACAATGTTCAACTCAGATCTTCTTTGCGCCCTGCTTCCACACCGATCGCACAGCAGACGGGATAGCATGTTGATTAGTTCAGGAAGGCTGAGTCGAGTCAATTTGGTGGTTCAGGTGGCTTCAGCACCACTGCGTTTGCCTACAAGGAGTTCCTGGACAAAGGCGGGCACCCTTGAGCACTAGTAACCTCCTTGGGGCACATCGCTTTGAGTGGGGCGTGAAAACAACAACATAATGAAGAGCAGATCGCGAACTTGGCATGTTTGGATTCCACGACAACCAAGGTGGCATCAACGACTTCATTAACAATCAGCTCTCGGATGATACCATCTATACAGATGTGAACAAGCTGATGGAGGCCTTGTGAGGAGCCCTCATGCGGCCTTTGTGACTGGTCTGTGTATTTCTAGCGCTTCAATCAAGATGAAGCGCAGGTCGGCAAAGCAATCCGTGACAAGATCATGGACACCCCGTTCCAGCAGGATTTTGAGGCGGAGCTGAAGGCTGGAATTTCGTGAGTTGTGGACCAGATCGATGCCCGCTCCTTACCCCCCAAACAGACTTGGAACCAATACCAGGTCATCCGCTTGTAGAGGTATTTGTGAGTTTGGGAGAAGCAAAGCTTGGCTTGAGTCATTGCGCAGTCTTGCGGCATTGGTTATTCCGTTGTTTTTGTTTGCCATGCAGCATGATGCTCTGGCTACGTGGCATGCACATGAGTCACATTGCTGTTCGGATTGGATCCGGGATCACTGGGATTCGGCATCCGGGATCTGGGAAATCGCCAGGAACAGTGGAGCCGCGTCTCCGGCGGCGACGACAAGTTCACGTTCGCAGTGCGGTCTTCTGCGACGGCCGAGGATCTGCCAGACGCTTCCTTCGCTGGGCAGCAGGAGACCTTCCTCAACGTCATGGGCTATGAGGAGCACAAAGACTGACAGCCTGAGGCGAACGCAAGCGGACGGGAGGGGCATGTAATTCCGTTTCGTACAGGACCTGAAGCAGAAGGTGCACTTGGTCTTCGCATCGCTCTTCACAGACCGAGCCATCTCCTACCGCCATGACCGAGGCCGGAGCAGCTTGCGTGCGGGCCGGGCATGAAACGGCACTCAGCGCAGAAGATCAGAAGAAATCGCTTTTGAGCTTGTCGCGTTCCAGTCAGTCCCAGTCTAGGCATGGCGATGCCAGTACCCTGGTGAGGCTTTGAGCACGAGAAGGTCCAGCTCTGCGCAACCTGCCAAAAGATGGTGCGCAGCGAGACCGGCTCCGCAGGCGTCATGCCACCTGGCTGGCGTTGGCACAGCCTCAAGGCAAGTGCAGAAGTAGTCACGCAAGCGCGCGCGCCATGTTCTTTGATGGCAAAATGTCCCGAAACAAAAGAAACGCCTGGGTTGGTGAGTCTGTGCTGCCAAGAGATGTTTGTGTGCGTGTGTGTGTGTCACCAGTGCTCAATCTGATTGGTCAACATGGCCCAAGGTTCTCCCTTGACACCGAGAGCGGCTTCAAAGATGTGGTTTTTGTGACCGCTGCATGGGGCCTGGGCGAGACGGTGGTGGGTGGCACCGTGAACCCGGACGAGTGGCGCCCAGACTCCTCTTTGTGTTTCGGGGCTGGCGCATGCTGGTGCCATTTCCAGTCCTCACTTGAGTGGCGATCATAAAACGTATGAAGAAGCTTAGTCTTGGGGTGCCAAACTGGGATTCCGCGGAAGGATTGGTTCAGGGCGCGGAAGCTGCGGAAACAAATGCTCGTTCCGCGGAAGCCTGCGGAAGATGCGCTAATGCCAGTCTCATTGCCTGCCCTTTCGACTTTTCCTGTGCGTCCATCCGCAGTCCTCACTTGCGATGCAGCTGTGGCCATGTCCGTGACAAGCGTTGCCCGTGCTGTCCGGCTGGCTGCGAGGTATGTCTTCAAGCCCACGCTGGCGGAGGGCAAGAACTCCGTGGTCTCGCGCACCATGGGCTCCAAGCTGGTGAAGATGATCTACAAGGCTGGGCCGGGCAGGAGCGCCAGAGTGGGGGCTTAGCCAGGAGCCCAGGGCAGCAAAACTGCGAGCCGCAGCTTTGTGGCTACAGGTCCTGAGAAGCCTCGTCACGCCGCCATGCTGGCGAACGCTTTTCACGTGCTTCGTCGATCGATTTTTCATGGGGCTGATGATTTACCGGTGCCTGCATGCTGAAAGTCGCAAGTGCGACAAGAAAGCTTACTTCACACTTTGGGCCGAGTCTCGTTTTGGACTTCGGAACGACATGCTTTCACAATCTTTGTCAAGACCCTAGATGCCAGCGTCTTCATAGATTTGGTGATGGCGGTTGGCGCGCATGTGAAGTGATTCGCTCTTAAGTGTTTAGCCATAGTTTCCGTTTGTTGGTGGAAGGATGTTTGAGAGCAGCGCTCTCCACCCATAGTTCCGATTGCTTTTGGGCCAGAAGGAAGTTGCAACAAGACCTGGGCGAGACTGCTCTCGTTGCCTAAAGTTTTGTTCATTAGAAAATCCAACTTGGAGGCGGGACTGCTTGGCAGCCCTCACATGAGTAGAGCGCAGCTTGGCTCCGTTACACGTCCCCGAAGGAAAAACCGGCTACTAAACAATCTGTCTAAGTTGCATCAATATGAGGAATTGCGCAGAGACCCCTGGAGGGGCCAAACAAAAACACATTGCCGTGAACGCCTCGCGTTGCCGGCCTCGGCCAGAATGTTTGAGGTACTGTGTTTTGGTTTGCGTTGAAGTGTTGTGTTTGTCTGAGTGAGTCGGCACCGAAATGCGCCAGCTGGTTTCCAAGATGTGTTTTGTTCACGTGTTGTTTCTACAAAACCATGCGTGCCGAATGGCCGCTTGGCTCAAGATTTGGTTTGGTTCCCCCATCGGGATTTCCTTGGATTTGCGTGCGTTCGCCATAGTGCGGCGATTGGCTGCGCCATCGCGGAAAAGGTCCGTGGTGTTCCTGCTGATCGGCACTAGGAGGTGGGCGGCAGGTCGCCGAGGTGCCCTTGTCTTTACCTTCTTCAACCTATTTCCTAACCTCCCCAAACTTGATCTTCATTAACTGTCACTCCCACAATCTGGTCACCAGCACCTTCTACATTGTGCTTTGGGACTGGGTTCTTTTGGTACTTCGTGAACCACGTGTACCCTCTTTGATTCCCTGGGCTACCTCGTGTTCGCCCAAAACCGCAACCGCAGGTTATACAGCCGTAACAGCTAGAAGCTGGGGCTGGTGGCCCGGTTGCGGGACGTGACCCCCGACGCAGTATCATCTTACCTGTCAGGTACCCATGATCGGGATGCGGACCGCTACAACGCTGGTCCAAATCCACTACCATCCTCAGGTACCCGAGAACGGGATGCGAGCCGCTACAACGCAGGCTCAAATCCGCCAAACCCAACCTCAGGTACCCGTGAATCGGACGCGGGCCGCGAAACAGCAGGCCCAAATCCGTCATCCACCTCATCGAGAACCCATGCTGGTCTCTTGGCGGCCTTCAATCGGCGTTCGACTCGAAAAGAGTCCCCCTGATGTGATCGACCTTGAGGAGCAGTCCAGCCTTCATGCCAGTTTCAATTGGTATTGGATCCACCCCCTTTGATCTTCTCGACATCCCGTTTCATCAACCGCCCAGGAGAGGGAATGAGGATGATGAAACCATCCCTGGAATTCTCGACGTCATCGACGAGGCTGAGATCACGACTGAGAGGCGCACAACGTCGCTCCCACCGAGCCGCGTTGCCAAGGTTCTTTCACCGAAGCCCATCACTGACGATGTTGCTCAACGACTTGATCTTACTCAGCTTGATCACGAGCGAGATCAACTGCGTGGATCATCATCTCTTGGCCTTCCGTCGGGACGGCACTGACTCACGGGCCACGAAAAGGAGCTCCGAGTCACCTGAGAGACGCGAAGCTGACCTTCGATTGCGATCCCTTCCTCCTGATCATCACGATCCTGTTGACGTCCCTATCCACTCGGCAGGGTCTGGACTTAACTCCAACGCCCCGATGTCTGAGAAGAACACTGATGACGGGATCATTGCTACGCCCAGGAATCGACGACAGCGGTCAGTTACCGCCGTCCCTGGAAATGGAGGACCCCCATCCATCGTTCCCACTTTCTTCACTCCGAGTTGCACCCCCGACACGAATGAGGGTGGTCAGCGAGATCAGAGGGTGCAAGGCTGAAATCCAGGGCTGCAGAACTGAAATCCGTTCGTGCAGGGATGATATAAGCGCATGCGTTGGGGAGATCAAAAAGATCAACAGCCGCATTGACACCTTCGAGAAAAAGGTCGAGTCATCATTTTCTGCCGTCGCCGGAACGTTCTCGAAACACGAGGCCAAGTTCCGTGAAATCCACGAATGGATCGGTCGGAGTGAGAAGGAGACGAATGAGCGTTTCAAAATGTATGATGAGAGACAGTCATCGTCTCTGCCGCTGGACTCCGCGAACAAGCCGAATCCCTTGAGAACATCAAGGTTCAGCTCCTTAGGTTCTCCGAGATCGGGGCCCTTGAGGCTGAGATTCGAAGGATCAACGATGAGGTCGAGGCGAACTCTCGCAGTGTCATTGACATGGAAGCGACCATCGCAATGGTTGACCATTCGCGGGAACGTTGAAACATACATTCAACACCTTGTCCCAGCCACTGATCTAAGACAATTTAGTGACCGGATGTCTGGAGCCCTCAACAAGCATTCTCCGAAACACGAGGAGCACAAGCTTCAGTTGTCCCGTATTGCCAGATGTGTCAAGGACCTTCACGACGGAAGTCAGGGCCCCAATCCGAAAGACACGCAGGCGCAAGTCATGAAACTAGTATTGCGGGTCAACGAGATCAACATGCAATTGAGGGAACGACCTCCTGCTGCCTATGCATCCCCAAGTGGTGGCGCTGCATCGGGCACCGGAGCGCGATCCTGGGACAAGTCTGGGAAAACAGATTCCTTAGTCCAGGGGCGAATTCATAGAGGTTCTCCTCCTCGTGCTGCTCGCGTCGCTGACTCTGTGACCTCCTCCCCCGCCTCCTCCTTCTGGACCACCTCCATCATCACCGTTTGCCCCGTTTTTGGCAGGGATCCCTCTAGAACAAGGACCGCCACTCGGGCTGCTGGCGCTGTGCCTGACAACCGGGCCAGATGTGCTCATGAGGAGCCTGGGCATCCACAGCATCGGGAACCTCGCTATCCATGCCGAAACTGCGGCAAATCCGTCTGTGAGGACTGTTTTGATCATGATTGCAACTCATGTTTCAAATGTAGCGATCAGTTTCCCCGCTGCCGCACATGCAGAGGAAGAGGAGGGAGGCATGGTCTTCAGACATGTCTTATATGCAAGGAGGACTACTGCGATCAGCACATCGCATCACCCGACGAAGTGCGCCGATTTGGGTCGACTGTTCGACCTATTTGTCTCGGATGCCTGAGAGCCGACCGCGATGGCAAAACCAAGCATCGCGGCCCCAGTGTAGAGTTCGGGGAGCTTCGCATAACCGACAAAATGGCGCTGCTCCTGATCCTGGGTCTGGACCATCGCGTGGAGGTCCGTCACATCGGAGCCCTGAACCACAGCAAGGGAACTCCGGCTCCCGCTCCCACAACGGAGCTGCAGGACCGCCAAGGGCAATGTCATCGCCCATCGTTGGCCGGGCTGCTTCGAAGGGAACCACCGGTACATATCCCGGATGTTCTCCTACTGGAGGTGTTATCACTGGACAGGTCGAACATGGAACATCACAGGGAAGTATTAATATGCGGAAGGTACGGATCTGACGCTGCTGCGACAAATCAGCAGACTCTACAGCCTACTTACGGAACACAGGACAACTCTGGTAAATCAACTGGTTTCTCTCTTCCACCTGGACTCGGTAAGAGTGTGCACGGCATCAGTGGTGGCGGCGGTATTGGGGATCCCGATCTTCATCGATCCTCTGCTGAAGAAAGAGTATGTCCCCGTTGCAACATCAATGTCAAGTCCAACGTCCCCGGAACACCTCCCTGGTTTCAAACTTGCTCGCTATGCCGCACATCTTTGTGTGCCGCATGCTGCCCGCCTTCATCGGGGAGCTGTTCTCTTTGTGCCATATCCATTGGCAGGGATTGCATTCTTCCTCCCCATGTTTTCGGGCAGGCTACTCGACCGCCTTTATCTTCGCTACCCTCCGAGGCGAACAAATGCGCCAACATAGAGCTCAAAAAAAAACGCCACACGAGCTACGAGACTGGATCATCTCCACTCGAGAAATCGTGAGCAACGCATTGAGCTACGACTCGCTGTATGCCATGTCTTGGGTTATGAGCGTTGAGAACGCCAGCACCATAGAGGAACTTGATGAAGAATGCCTCTATCCGATCCTTGATAACAGATTCAACGCTGCGCTAAGGAAGTGCATTACCTCGAAGCCCATTGTTGCCAAAATCAGCAGGCTAACTGAAGAGGCTCAGGTGAAAAGGGGGACCGATGCTCTTCTGCTTGATTGAGTACCTTCGTCCTGACAAGGTCGGGAGCCAGTCGATTCGCACCAATGAACTCCTTCGCCTATCCCTTGGCAGAGCTGCTGGATCTGGTGAACCTCAACTCGAGAAATTCCTTGACAAATGGGAAGGGCTTCTCGGCGGCATCACCGCGCCGATAGATCACCACGTCCTCCAGCACGTCTTCTTTGAGCAGGTTCGACATTCAGCAGCTCGCAACGCTGTGTCGAAGGACGCGCTACAACGTTTCCGAGACAAAGGGTCGGATGTATTCTCGATCACCTCACACAGAACGTAATTCCAATGCCGCCAGCTCCTGGGGCGCGCCGTCCTTCACCTTTCGGCGATACTCGTAAGACTGGGATTGGCGTTGATCGCCGACCTTCGCCGAACTCGCGATGGAGGGACGGGAGATCGAATGAGCAAGATCGCAGAAAAGCGCGGTCTGAAGACCCCAGACGCAGCAGTAGGGATCGTACTTCTCCTGGAAGAGATCGCCGCCATGAGCAACCTGCCGCTCCTGGCGCATGCCATGATTGGCAGAAGGGACAGCGCAGACGCAGTTCTGACTGCCGAACCGAAATCGCCCCGCGGGGAGTGGTTGAATACTGGTAGGTGCACACGTTCCAAGCGCACGTATAAACATGAGAAGCCGCCCCCTGATCTCGCTCCGCTTCCCAGGAAACCCGGCGCCCCCCATCGAACCCTTACCCTGAATGGAGGATAGACAGTCCTGCCCCCGGGGTTGATGAGGGTTTCTGAAAGGGGCGGGCCGTTACGCACAGGCCTTGTCGGAGAGCTGACGCACGAGAGTGGTCTAGAACCGATCACCGTGTGTGCATGTTTCAAGGACCCACTGGTGGTGGACTCCCGTCACTAGTGACACTTCGCGTAATCGGATGTTCTGTCCTATCGGTTCCACCACTGATGTCAGAACAACAGTCTGATCATACGCGCTGCCTGGAACGCTTTGATGCGTCCGAACGTCTACACCGACGAGAACGGCTGGACGGTTCAGGTCAATGACTCTGCCATGACAGAATATATCGTCATTGCTGACGACAATCCCATGAAGAAGATCTCTCACGTGTTCCACCAGAAGTCTCGCAACCCGTCTTGCCTCGAAGATCACCATAGAACGGCAGGGACTGTCCATGCAGGAGCAGGTTGCCATTGATCAGGAGGGTGAATACCTCGAATCTAAACCGATTTGAAGACGCATGATGTATAGAGCATCGCGCATGTCCTCTACTCCCTCATGAACGGTCGATTCGATGGCTTGCTGATACTGGCTGCCCCATCCATCTTGTTGGACTGAACGAACTTAGCGCAGGTGAGCAGAGTCTGGTCAAGAAGACTGGACGTACCCACGCTCTGCAAACCGCCAACGGTACGGCATCAACACTTGGAAGCATCGCTGCTGATATGCAGGACATCGACGAGATGATTGATGCCCATGTCATGCAGAACACGCCCTCACTCATCTCAATTGGCAAACGCTGCACGGAACAAGGTTACACCTTCACCTGGCCTGCTGGTGAACTTCCTGTCCTTCAGGGACCTGGTGGCAAGGAGATCGTGCTGGACGTGCTGAACAACGTTCCGTACTTGCCTGCTTCACGTTGCAACTTCAGTCCGCCATCAACTGATCCGTCCCCTGACATTCCCGCCGTTCCTGCCCCCTCTGCCCTTCCCGGGGATGTTTCCCTTGAACCCCAACGACGGGCCTGCAGCTTCTGAAATCCGCCCTGATCCTCCTGACTCTGATCCTCCTGGCTCTGATCCCAAAGAAGATGCCGTCGAGCTCGAAGGCCACGGACTGGAGGGCTGATGCCTTGACCCTCCGCCATATGATGACCCACCTTCCGAAGAACCCTTTTTGCTCTCACTCACCGCTGACACTATGGTTTTGCGAGGCCTGCGAGACAGAGGTATCAGCGGAGAGGCCGATGCTATCGTCTTTTACGACCCTTGCCACTTCATGGATTGATGTCATGCCCGTCATGAGTCGCTCTGACGCTAATACCGTCGACGCCTTTAATCGCTTTACCGGGCCTCACAACGACATCAAAATGATGCACACTGATCAAGCTAAAGAACTTGTCAGTGCTTGCAAGGAATTGCGATGGATTCACGAGTGGTCCACTCCGGGGATGCCAAAGACCAACGGCATCATTGAGAATAAGGTCAAGTTGGTTCTTCATGGAGCACGTGTGCTAGTACGCCAAGCCGGGTTAGAAGCCCGTTGGTGGCCCTACGCAACAAAATACTTTGCTGAAGCTAGGAACGTTGAGAATCGGGGCGGTGGGAGCGCATGGTCCAAGAGGCACGCTCCCCTGCCTTTCAACAGCAAGCTTCCTCCCTTCGGTTGCCTGGTTGATTTCTTCCCCGTCGCTCCCAAACCGCGTCGAGTTGAAAAGGGGGGGGTCAAAAACGCTCCCGAAGTTCGGAATGAATGCGCTGACGCCGACTATTGGATTAAGGACGAAGAAAACGAATGCGTGATCCGCATACACCGGACGCCCAGAAAGAAACTCTTCGATCCAAGGGGCTCTAACTGCCCAATTGACGTTGACTTCCTCGCCGACAAGACTCTCACTACCATTAAGTATCTCAACGGTGAAAATGATTCCATTCAGTCCGCCACATGGAGGAACCTGAGTGATCAGTCGCAAGATTGGATCGGCGAAACGTACTTTCAGGTCGAGTGCATGCCCTTGAGAAATGGGGCACAAAGGAAGGCACTGCCGTTTCTGATGAAGAGTACGAACCTATGTCAGCTGAGGAAATCGAGGAAGCTCTGCGTGACTGCGATTACGATCCCTTCGCTGATTTTGTTGAAGATGAATCTAGTGTTGCTCCTGCTGTTTTTGGTGAAGAACAGGATCGGCTCCCAAGTTCGCGCCAGTTGCAAAACCGGGTGTTTTCCTTGGTTACAGGTTCGAACCTGGGGGAAAGTGGAAGGGCGACTACTATGTTGCCGACCTCGAACATTTTCAAGCTGGGGTTGTTAGGCCCAGCATCCACCAAGTGAAGCAGATTTATCACAATGCTGAAGAGCCATACGTTTTCCCTCTGCTAAAAGCATATGAGGCTCGAACACGTGAGATCGCATCATATAAACCTGACCGATTGCTCAATTCTGAATCCATCAGCGGGAAGAACCTGCGCGGGAAAGATGAGTCACTCAGTTTCGACGAAGGACGGTTTGACCCTGATGACGACGATGATGATCATCATCATCATCGGCGTGCTGATGACGGCGGTGGTGTTCCTGAGGCTGATCTCGGAAGTCACCACACTGCAGACGATTCTCCCTCTGACAAAAGAGATGATTACTGGGTGCGCTTTGAAGAAGAAAAGTCCTGGCATCGCTACCACGTCAAAGCAAGGAAGGACTTCTTTGGTGACGATACCCGACCTCTACCGCCAGGGGGGCCGATCCAAGCTGATCTCGACGACGTGCGGATCACCCATTGCACCTTCCTTGACTCCAGAGAGGAGGTCTATCGCGATTCTCGTGATGTATATGCGAGCGGCCATCGGGTAAGGACACACAAGTTCTGGACCGGGGTTACTATCCTCTATGACAAGGGTTGCGCTCCTAAAAGAAGGCGCCCCTCTCCTAGGAAGCCGCTCAGCGTTGACGGGCCATCCGGAGTGAAGGAGGATGTTGATTATCCTCAATCTTCCAAACGCAAAGAACGTCCCTACACCGGGACGGGAAAGCCCAACTCCATCTGTTCTGATGACTGGAGAGCTATGTCGCTCATGGCGCGGGGGATCTACGTCAATACCGAGAGGGAGCTTGAGATTGAAAAGTCTCGCTCCAACAGCGGCGGCGGTCGGCGCTCCAGCCACGTCAGCTAAATCACTCCTGATTGAGTTCGCTTGCGAGGCCGATTCTACGCTCTCTGCCACGATGTTTGAATCCGGTGGTGATCGTGTGCACAAAAATTCTTTTGATATCCTCAAGGACAGGGACGTTAGGAGACTGATCGAAATCGTAAAGAAGAATCCTAAGTGCGATCTTTGGTCCTCCATACCCTGTGGGCCGTGGAGTACCTGGCAGTACGTCAACCTTTCTCAATACGGGCCTGAATTCGCTGCCGAGCTAAATGATGCTCGAAGACAGTCCCAGATCATGTTCGGGTATCTCGCGAAGTTCGGAAGGGTGGCGGTCGAATTGCCGATGAATGGCCGCGTCATTGTCTTGGGTGGTCTCAACCCTTCATGAAGAGGTTTCTTGACGATCCTGAGATTCTCACTGTCAATATTGACGGTTGTGACTTTGGCATGAAGGACAAAAACGGGACGCCGATCCGAAAACAGTGGAGGATAGCCACAAACTCTTCCGACCTCGCCGCTGCGCTCGGGGGCCGCACCTGCCACCACGAGAAAGGGTTTGCGCGCGCTAGGATTGAAGGATCCCTTACTCCACTCACTGCGCTTTATCCGAAGCAGATGTGTCGGAAGAGGGACCCCCACGCGCTCTACATCCACCCTATCGGGGAGGGAATCATCATTCCTGATCGAGGAACTCCTGACAGCGCTGGTCTCGATATCCGCTCAGCCGATGACTATAATGTTCCAGCTGGCGACAAAGCCACAATTGGAACAGGTTTCGCCGTCACCATCCTTGAAGGGGCTTATGGGAGAATAGCCCCTCGCTCTGGCCTTGCGGCTAAGCACATGATTGACATCGGTGCCGGTGTTATTGACCCCGACTATACTGGAGAAGTCAAGGTTGTGATCTTTAATCATTCACGCAACGACTTCCCCATCAAGAAAGGAGACAAGGTCGCTCAACTCATTCTCGAGCGCGTCTCTATCCTTGAGCCTGTGATCTGTGTCCGGAAGCCACGTGTCACTGAACGAGGGGGGCAAGGTTTCGGCAGCACTGACAAAAGTGCTCCTGCTGCGTCGGCTACTTCCCCCTCCCACTCATGGCCTTCCGTTGGCAATACCGAGTGGTTTGCCATGCCCCGCAGGGCCGATGGATCCGGGCACAACCCGTTTCTCGGACTTCCTCCGTTCAGCGCCTGCGTTGCTCGCCCAGTACCTCGCAAAGAGGCAAAGATGAATCCCAAGGCTTTTGCTGCCCTAGAGAAGGAGTGGAAAAAGCTTCGGGATATGGGTTGTTGGGACCAATCTAAGGTGCGAGAGTGGCGTGAAGTTGCTGTTGGTCGAATCTTCGATATCTGTGTCGAGAAGAATCACGAACTCGGCGAGGATGACCCGAACAGAAAGTTCAAGGGCCGTGTCGTTTTTGAAGGATGTCACATGAGAGACGAGTCCAATGCCTGGGCACTATTTTCCCAGATCACATCCTGCCCCGCCACCATGGCGGCAGGGAAGGTTGCTGATGTCTACGGACTGCTGCCAGGGAACTCGCTTGAGGTTAGCGACGGAGAGTCCGCATATACCCAGGCACCACTTGGCGGGACAAAGACCTGGATACGTCTCCCCGTGACCAGTGGCCAAAAGAGTGGGAGACCATGCAGGACTCAGTGTGTCCCCTTGTTCTTGCGCTCTATGGACACCCTGACGCCGGTGGCTTCTGGGAGCAGCGCTGCGAAGCTCAACTGAAAAAGGCGATTGGCCCAGCGTTTTCCGTCACCCTGAACTCGGAACTTTTCTTGTAGTCTACGTTGACGACTTCAAGCAAAGTGGTCCATCGGCCAACCTTGCCAAGGGATGGAAGCTCATTAGTTCCGTCATCAACATGGAGGAGCCTCGTCCTCTCAAAAGATATCTTGACCGTCGATGGACCCTTTGACCCGAGAACTGCATGGACTACTGGCCATCCTCCAAGCCCATACCCGAGATACGGTTTGGGCCAGACCGTAAGTCTGCTGCCGACGCATGCCATGGTGAAGTCAAGATCAACCTCATCAAGCACAACGCGGTGCGACGATCTGTCTTTTTGCAGGTGTTTTGCAATCACTTGTCCAGACAAAGGAAAATGCTGCCTTCTTCCTTGTTCAAATTAAATTGTTGAAGAGGAATTTTCATGACTTCTGGTTATGTATCAACCACTGGAAGCCCGTAAAGCCACATCCTGCTTCATGCAGGCATGCGTTGAACGATACCTCGAGCTGCGCCAATCCAAGTTTCCTAAGGCTCTTCAAACTGTCGAGGCCCCGTTTCTCGACGAAAGCAAGCCCGAGTTTGACGAAATCCCGGTAAACCCGGAGTTTGACAAACTCGTTGATCAGAGAGATGACATCGAGGTCATCTCTGCCAAGCCTGGCGTCCTTGGTGACGCAGCAGCACAGGTCCTGATGAAAATCTTGTATGGCGCTCGAATGGGCCGATATGATCTGATCCGACCTGTACAAGCGCTTGCCAGCAGAATCACAAAGTGGAACCAACTGTGCGACAAGAAGCTTCACAGGCTCGTGTCGTACATCAACTCCACTATTGAATTACATCTCTATGGGTGGGTTGGCGACCGATCTGATATGATTGAGGTCGTCACCTACTGCGATGCTGATTTCGCTGGTGACCGAACCGACGCAAAAAGCACCTCTGGGGTCCTCGTTTGCCTCGTTGCCCCCCGCACTTACATGCCCATCACTGCCGTGAGCAAGAAACAAACGTCTGTCTCGAAGTCTACTCCCGAGGCTGAGATTGTCGCTCTCGATCATGGAATATCAAAGGAAGCCATGATGCTCGCTGCCCTCTGGCACTTTGCCATTGGCCGCGGCTCTTCCGACTCCATCGTCTGTAAGTGCAAAATAAAGTACGACGCTTCGATCCCACAACCCATCAGTGTCCTCGAGGACAATGAAGCTGCCTGCAGGATCATCGTCACAGGTAACAATCCCAACATGCGACACATGTCCCGCACACAACGGGTCGATATCGCATGGCTCAACAAGTACAACGACAAGATATTTCGATTTGTAGCACGTCCATCTGACCCTCCTGCTGCTCCTGCTCTTCCACCAATCAGGGAGGTTCGCACTGAATCCGATCCTGAATCAAAATTCAACGCTTTCATCAACGATGCTATGCTCATTGAATGCCGGGCATCAATCAACAAGGTTAGGGCGTCTGAGAACGACAGCCTGACAATCGTTCCTCCGTCTTACCATTCCTGCCCCCTCGGCGCAGGCGCAGAGTCGTTCAACTCAATCTCGATGCGGAGGGATCGCTACGTATCCTGGGATAAAAGGAAAAAGCCGTTTTCAGCATTTTTCCTTCTTGCCCGGATTCCTGCAAAAGGGATTGGTCCAAGATCAGAAAGTTTCGTCAGAAGTGCGATGCGCTTACTGCTTCCACCCTTGCTTTTGCCCTAAATGCCCTTCATCACACGCCACAATTAGAACCGTTGCCGTGAACAAACGGACCAATGACCGTACGCGTTTGATTCCTTGCACCACCTCGCTTCGCAACGGGAAGAACGATTGCTCTTTTCACGATGTTGCTTGGGGGAAGATCATTGAGAAGTTATTTGATTAGAAACCCCGTTCTTTCATGCGACTTGTCCACGTGTTGCTCGCAGTGCCCACCGAGACGGTTCAGAGCAAACAACATGACGCCTTTCGGCTCCTGCAGCTGAGACCGGCTCCTCCGGGAGCCGACATCAGAACAAGATGCACGATTACAGTCCCACCTCACGACTATTTAGAACTTCCCCCACACACGGGGCAGTGACGATGTCATGATGGTGTTGGCGTTCCTTGCGACTAATGTTCATTACTTCCATTCTTCAATTTGTACCTCAGCCTTTCACATTTCTGTGTGATCGCGCGCTGGGCCGCTGCTGCGCCATCTCCCGGTCCGGGTGACATGTCCTAGACGGACTTTCCACCCCGACCGTGGCCGCTGGTCGGCTGCTGGTGGTCTTCCCCACCCTCACGCACCGCTGCTGCGCGGCCATTGGTGATCTTCATCACCCTCCTGCACCGTCGTCGGCGGTTGCCTTCAATCACTACCCGTTTTCGTTGATCCTCAACGTGGGGGCTGGGGCTGAGAAAAGCCTCCCTACTCCCATGCTGCAGTCACCGTCACCGGCCGCGTCAAAACCGTGGCCAACATCCTGCATAACAGCTTTAACGGGCGGGTCTCCAAACTCAACGGTCGTGCAGACCTAAAGGCTGCCCGCTTGAGCGATGTGCTGACTGGGGAGCAGGTGGAGACGATGATCAATGGTCTCATCAAGTGCGACAAGTACGACTCCTTCCCGGAGGATGTGAAGACCAAGATCCTCAACTACCGGAGAGGTAGGGCGGCTAACATCGTTGCCCTGCTCAAGGACTCTGGGTTCGTCGCGACCGAGCACAATGCCCGAACAGCTGCGGCAATTCTGTGCCACGCGATCCCGGTCCGTGGCTCCGCTACTCATTACATCCCTGATGCCCGCATAGCGCCGCTCGGGATTGATGAGGCCACTGACGTCGACCCAGCGGTCTTGCAGCAAGCCATCCGGAGGAGGGTGGACTTCGTCCATCACACACGCCGACGGGGAGTTGAAGAACAGCTGGAGGACGGAGTACCAAGCCGTGAAGCAGAATCAGTACAAAAGGTATGTTGGATTCACACACGATTGTTACGATCTGACTGATCCACGCCGTTCCCAACACACGGGAGGCATCAGCAGCTTCACTCAGTACGAGCCCTCAGTGGTAAGGAAGTGGCTGCAATGCGACCCCTTGCTATGTTCGTTCCCCCAGACATCGTGGTCGATGGCATTTCCCTCATTAAGGATAGAACCTTGGAGGATATCCTCCATATGTGCCAGGACAGGACCGCTAGCAGATCGATAGACTATGTGTCATGGAGGCCTACGGTGGGTTTGGAGCGTTTGCGGAGCACATGACCTCTGAGCTGAAGGTCGCCACCGTACTTGACCAATTCTTCCTGCGGGAGAAGGTTGAAAGGCTCGCCACCCCCGGACAAACGTCAATGGCATCACGGCCGGCGAGGGATATTGGATCGTCGTCCCCTCTTTGTCCTCCGTCATTGACGCGGGCTCTCCTTTGGGCATCCATTGCGCATGAAGAAGTGGTGAGCTCAGAGTTCGAGGACAAACTCGGTATCTGGACATCGCTGATTGATCCACAGCCAAGCGCTCGGGTACACCCCGTGGGCGCATTGCGGTCAAGGAGTATGGGTTATTTGTTCTTCATGCTCTCCGTGGACGTAGCTGGCGGCGACAATCCTCGCGGTGACAAAACGCGGCGTCTCATGTGTCTTCGCTCCCGCCATCAAATTCTCTTATGACTTGGAGAAGATCGCAGGCGGCCCTTACATTGAGGTTAACCCTTGCTCTCGCGTCGATCTCCTGGAGGAAGCGCGCTTTCTTTCAATCCAATGCTATCGGGGAAATCGGAGCAACAAAGCGCGAACTGGAGCGAATTGCTGCTCCTGCTACCCCTACGAAAACAGGTGGTTTCAGCCCAGAGTTCGCCAAGCACCGGCTTTGTCCACAACTCATATGCGGCAAAGGCGCAGGAGGCTGGATCCGGGATCGCATTTGCGTTTGAGAACGAGTACGCGAAGTATCCCGGGCACATCATGGATGAGCATTTTGCGCCATCTACCATTTTTCATGACATCGACAAGATGGTCGGGAAGTACAAGCAGGAATGGATACTTCCTGGTTTGAGTAGGCGCATGACCTCGCATCTGACCACATATGACCAGAATACCCTTGAAAAAGAGTGGATCAGTTGGGGAAATCAGATGTTCAGGAACGTTCTCCTGACTGTGTTTCCGGAGTTCGCCCTCACGTGCATCGACTCGGACGTCCCGGCCATCACGTCGGTTTTGAGGGGCCTCCTGCCCATGAGCACCACGGGTGTCACTGGTGTTCTCGCAGCGATCTACATACCTGGAGGAGCCGGAGATTAAGTCCAAGGCTCAGGTGCTTGTGTACTACGATCTCTGCTTTGCGTCACGTGGAAAGACCAAGAAAGGCTCGTACATCACGACGGCCGAGCTCAATGCCCAAATGGATCTACTCCGATCCACTGATAGCGGGCCGCGGAAGGGATCCACCCCCCAAGATCCAGTTTCACTGCGCGTACGGGGATCACGATTTCTACATCCCCATTGCCACCTTAGCCGAGGAGGCTTCACGGCTCATCCATGACCGCAACAACGCGGTTGGAAGGGAGGCCATGAAACACGACACGTGCATCTTTGCCACTCGTCTACATGACCTCGCCGACTGGGACGACAGGAAGAACTGTCGGTTGTCAAGAGCAATGCCCAGACCCTCATCCATGTCATCCTAGAAAGGCTTGAGCTGGTGAGGAAGGCTGGCTCGAACGTGGTGATCCTCATCTCCGTTGCGTCGTGGCTTCAACCCGAACGTAACCCAAACATGCTTGGTGTGGTGTTATCACGACCTTCATCAGGGCAGCGATGAAAAGGAACCTGATTGTGGTTCCTGCGGACTTCGCCTTCTGGGGCGATCATTGCACCGGCAACAATGGTGCCCCCGCCGTGCTCAACCACATCGCCGCTCAAGAGAAAAAGTTCGAGCCGATCGTGGCCAGCTACGCCAACAAGGCGAGGATTCCGGACCAGGTGAGTAAGGAGCAGGGAGACCAGTCTTGAACGCTGGACGCTGCTATTCCCGGCGAGCGTCACGGGCAACGCGAGATGGCCAAGCGTGCCATGGTCGACTCCGGAATGGCGAGGTCATCCCGATGGATGACATATTCTGGAGGGCCGAGCACATGAACGCCTACGACCTCAGCCCCGTTTGCCTTCCTATCACTTCAAAGATGGTTCCCAAGACCCTTTACAAGGTGGTACCACTTCGGATGTATCGGCTCTACGTAGAACGTGGAGCCATCCAGTTGGACGGGCTATGATTGAGCTCCTCCCATCCAGGCCGGATGAGTATCAGCCCATTCACGACCACGGTGAGTGCCCTGCCGACACAGTCGACCGCTTCACCGACCGCAACGTGACCGAGCTGCACACCTCGGGTCGACGCCAGAGAATCGATCCCCGATATGCGGTCATCGCAATCGATGCACGTTTCTTCGCCATGGAGAACGGGGGCGTGCACATCACTCGTCAAGGTACCTTTGCATCGCGCGAGAATATCGCGATCGGGTACTGGCGATGCGTCTACTTCAAAGAAGACGCCGATCGTCTCAGTCTCTACGTCGGTCGCGGTGGCGATCGCGACGGTCTTCAGCGGGGCCATCGCGTCCGCGGCGCTCATCTCGCCCTGAACCACGCCTCTCGGACGGTTCGTCATGGCGTGGAAGAGGTCGGCGATCATGGCGCCGGCCTCCGCGGGCATCTCTGGCACGCTCATCCCTTTGTCGGGGCGGGCCAGGATCCTCACGCCCACCCTTGCCAGGTCGGTGCTTTCCTTGACCCTTGCCCTCTCCTCGAGGGCCACGTCGGTCGTCACGTGCACCAAGCGCGGTTCTTGACCGATCGTCAGCCCGGCGGGGCCGTGATTCATCAGCTGCGCAAGTGGTCCGAGGCACGCTCCCACTCCCCATCATCATCATCATCATCACCATCACGCGGGTCGTAGTTGCTTGGGCCGCTGAGATGATGCAGGAGTCCCGGGACCAGACCGAAGACGCACTCTAGGAACCGCCTCCGCGCCCGTGAAGGGGTCCGTCTGGCAGAACCCTTTTGTTCTACCCCTCCTGTCTCCCTCTTCCGCACCGCTTCTTGCGGGGACCGGGGACGGGCGAGCAGGCTGAGCCATGCTCTTAAGAGCTTGGTGCAGGGGACTCGACCACGGGACGTCCTCCCAGCCTTGGGTTGATCGGGATCAGCCTCCAGCTCAGACTCAGCATCAGGGACACGAGTGTTGACCGCCACGTCTTCCTCCTCAAATTGGTCTAGCCGTTGTGACATCGGCCGCAATTGGAACGGGAGGAGGAGGAGGAACAGGCGCAGCTCCGCCAGGACGATGTCCTTGTGGAACACCACGGGACAGGCGGCGCGGGAGGAGCCGGAGGCGGTGGCGGAGGAGGAGGGATATCCTCGTCGTCATGTCATGTGACGAGCCGTCCGACCCCGGCTCATCCTCTCCGGATCCAGCAAAGTCGGGCTCTTCTTCGTCCTTCACGCCGGGGCCTGGTGTAAGGCGCATTCCGGGTCGTTGGCGATCGCGGGGGCGGAATCGATACTTCCTAGGTGTCGGATCAGCCAGCTCCTGCTTGACGTCATCCTGCATTTGCGGACGGTCAGCCAAGCACGTGTCGTAGGCGACGGTGGATGTTCGGTAGATCAACTCATCCATACTGCTGAGGTCGTTGAGCGTGTACACATAGCCCTTCGCAACGCCTGCTTGCACCGCATCCATGGCCCGTTTGAGGCGTGCGGCAGGGTCAAAGCCAGCCTTTCTCCGCATGGCTTGCAGCACCCCGCAGTGTTGAACTCATCCCCCGTCACGTTGTTCGGGAGTGTCGGAGAAAGGTGCCCGGACCTCAAACCAATGATGTGGGCTTCGATCATGTAGTATGACGTATAGAAGCCACTGCGATTGGAGTTGAAGTTCGCGGTGGTTAGGCGTCTGCCCCACTCTGCCGCATATCTCGAAGAAGTCGGAAACGGTGCTCCCGTTGAACGCAAGCCCCCTCACCAAGATCGCCTTTGCCACCCACTCCTCCACGTTGTGGTCAACGGTGTCTTGATACCTGTTGTGGACTATTTCGTCCCGGAGTGCGTCATGGAGCTTCTGAAAGATGCTGTCGACGTCCTCTTTGTCGAGGAACTTCGGAGGTCTCATTCCAGACAGCAGCAACGACCGAGCATCGACTGCAGGGCTCTGCGAGTAGAGGGCCATCCGGCATTGGCGTCCGCGTTGTTCCACAGGGCGGGGCTGACGTTCCTGTAACGTTTCAACCATGAGGGGATCACCCCATCAGTGCACGCAATCGTGCGAGCGCCGCCGTCCGTGTCTCCGGTAGGCAGGACTCTCTCGTAGAAGATGGGGAGATAACAGGCAGTGCACAGGTGAGCTCCGATCGGATGCGCCGTCACGCACCTATGGCATGGGATGGACAGCGCCTCCCGGACATGTTCCACCTTCGTGGTCTGGGAATTCTTCTCCATCTCGTTCCAACACCTTCTCGGGTCGTCAGCGACGGAGTTGAGAAAGTCAGGTGGATAGCACCATGGCCTCAGTCCGGCTGGCGACCGCAGCAGGGATGATGAAGGGGATCGCCGTCGGGATGGAGGAGGCGACCGAGGTGACCGCGGCGGGCGTCAGAGAGATGACGCGCCCAGAGACCGGGAAGAACCCGGGTCCGGGTGGTAGGCGGGTGTCGCAATCATCATCCGCCTTAGAAGGGCAAGAATGATGAACACGTCGCCGAAAGAGGCGGCTGCGCCGGCCCTCTACTCGCTCATGCGACGCTACTGTGGGTGATGATCTCCATTGCCCTGTACCGCTGATCCGGCGTTCATGTTCCTCCCGCACAGCTGCCGTGCGCGCTTTCCTTTGGTGATCCTGTGTGAGGCTGTGACCGCACTAAAAGTGCTGGGCCGGCCGTAGCTGGATAATTTCTCACCAATCCTTCGGAATTTCTTTTTCAATTTCTCTCTCAACTCGATACCATCTTCAACCACGTTGTGGCATGCTGTGAGGCGCGGTGATCCAGACAGGACCCCCCTCCGTGTGTCACTGTCCCAACACAATACATGAACGGCGCAAGAGGAATCTTCGTCTGGCTCCTCCAATATGTCCTTGTTCACTCCCGCTAATTCGGGGTGGTGGGATTTTAACTGGGGCCCAGGTGATGCCGTTTGGCTCACCTCTGAGTTGACACTGGCATTTTTGGTTGGTTCCTTTCGTCGTGAACTCAACTGTCTTGCATCCTTTCTCTCGTCCAGATATCGGATGAGGGGGTGTGTTTTGTTCACGTGTTGTTTCTACAAAACCATGCGTGCCGAATGGCCGCTTGGCTCAAGATTTGGCTCCCCCGTCGGGATTTTCATTTGCGTGCGTTCGCCATGGTGCGGCGATTGGCTGCGCTATCGCGGAAAAGGTCCGTGGTGTTCCTGCTGATCGGCACTAGGAGGTGGGCGGCAGGTCGCCGAGGTGCCCTTGTCTCTACCTTCTTCAACCCATTTCCTAACCTCCCCAAACTTGATCTTCATTAACTGCCACTCCCACAATCTGGTCACCAGCGCCTTCTACATTGTGCTTTGGGACTGGGTTCTTTTGTTGTTCGCCCAAAACCGCACAAGATAAAGGTTGGTTGCATGTTCGCGCGTTGCCGCATGGTTTGAAGGGCTAAAGAACGAGGGGGCCAAGCGAGGCAGCTGGAGCATGGTTTTGGGTGGGGGGGCAGGGGGCTGAGGCCAAGCCTGTCATTTTGGCAGGTCTCACCCCAGCTACATTCAAGCTGTCGCAAGTGATTGAACACAATAAGTTTGCAGATTTCGAAGCCTACAAACGAAAGGTTTTTCTCGGTCAGAACCAATCAGGACACCACTTACAGCCAAACCCAGGCAGGATTCTGTCACAGCCAACGCCCAAGCTTATTCCTGCTAATATGTGAATCCCATACTGGGGAAAAGGTGGCCAAGGATATACTCGAAAGTATGCAGCAGAGGCTGACACTTTTGGCATGTTTAATGCCCTAACAAACAGAAGCGAATGATACGAGCAAACATTGTAGGTCGTTTGGAAGGTTTGCTAACGTTTCGAGGAGCCACTGGGTCAGCCAATTTGTGTTTGTTCTTGTGTTGGCCGTTGTTGCTGCGAAGAAGTTCATGTATGATCCAGTTCCAGGCCGTTCGATTCAAGGCTCTGCACGCACCCAGACGAAAGCGTATTCCGCCATGTGGCAAACCAGTCTGATTTGTGTACGTGCAAGTGTGTGTTGCGTGCTTTCGCGCAGGAAGGCGGCGGCTCGGAGGTGGTGGACACCAGCGAGGAGGAGCAGAACAAGTGGTCGGCCTCGGATGAGGAGGTCAAGGCCTTGGCCGAAATGGCCGTGAAGATCGAGAAGCACTATGGCCGGCCCATGGACATCGAGTGGGCCAGGGATGGGGACGACGGCAAGCTGTACATCGTGCAGGCCCGGCCAGAGACGGTGGCCTCCCAGAAGAAGGTCGGCGTCATCGAGGAGTACAAGATGCTCGAGAAAGGCCACTTGGCTCCAAAAAGAAACCCCGCACCTTGTGTAGAAACGGCCCGTCCCTCAAATATCTTTGCAGGCCCGGAACACGCTAAACCGATGCTGGAACAACCGATGCCCACAGAAGTTATGAAAACACGTCAGGGTAGCGTTGTCGTGTCAAACCAAGGGCCCGAACCCTTACCCAACCCGGTACCCAACCGATAGCCAACTCATTTGCCCTCATGCCGAACCTAACCAGTTGCCCTGGAGCTGCCAAAATGCACTTGTCGTACGACATTTGCACTTCACATACTGTACTTGTCCGGAAAGCTGCGACTCTCGAGCTGCAGCTGCCAAACCACTGCAAACTGACCCAAGGAAAACACTACCGATACCAGGATACAAGCTTACAAGGGTTGTCCAGCGGGTGTTCTCAGTCCACTGTCATTGCAGGTCACGCGGATCTCGTGGATGGCTGGGGCTTGTTTTAAAACTCGCGGCTGGGCTTGGAATCTTGGATGGTCTTAGATGCTTCGTGTTAGGTGGCGAAAAGGTGGCAGAGGGCCGCGCCGTGGGCAAGCGCATTGGCAGCGGCAAGGCGGGCTGGAGCCAATGTAGCTGCAAATGCACAGTGAGATACGGCCTACTTTATTCAAAGTTTGGATGCCAGCGGGTGGTTGCTGTTTAGACCCCAAAGTATCATTTCTCTACGAGGTTTGCCAAACTTGTCACGAAACACAGGTGAACATCCTCACCAGCATTGATCAGATGGCTGAGTTCGAGAAGGGTCAGGTGCTGGTCGCTGACATGACGGACCCCGACTGGGAGCCCATCATGCAGCTCGGCCGCAGGCACGGCTCACCGCAGAGCCCTATGCCACTTCAAATTGCATGGAGTAGCATGGAGTGCCAACGCCTGGTGTAGAGTAGCGTAGTGTCATGTACGTTACTCTCGTCAAGTGATCCGATGACTGATGATCGACGAAGTGAGCCCAAGCATCATGATAAGATAGGTAGCCAAATCAAGTACGTAACGGCTGATCAGCTAAGTAGCAGGGTCAAGTGCTCCACGGCCGACCTGGGTATCCTAATCACGACATTTTCGCGGATCAATTAAGTACCAACCTGGTGAAGATGGGGTTCTGCCTTACTGCCCAGTGAAAATTGATGCTGGAGCCAAATGAGCGACGTCCAGAACCTCCGTGTACATCTTTAGTAAAAGTCATGTCACATCGACCTGTGCGCAAGCAAAAGATTCCACGCGCGTAAGGAGGCGTAAGCTACTGGCGCAACCAAAATGATACGACATAGCAAATTATGACACGCTTAGGACGTGGCTCAAATGGATGCGAAACGCTTGGGCCGGAGGATGGTTGTAGACCTTCTTTACGGTCAGTGTCCGAGCAATTCCATGCCGTGGGCATCCTGCCACTCCATCCCACTTCACAGCGAAGTCTTCTTTGTGCAGCGGACCCTAGTCACCAAGGAAGAAGGCTGGCGCCATCATTACCAACCGCGGCGGCCGCACCTGCCACGCGGCCATCATCGCCCGCGAGCTGGGCATCCCGGCCATCGTCGGCTGCGGGGACGCCACGGACAAGGTCAAGAAAGGCGCGCAGACCGTGTTGGATCGCGGGCCGGGCACAGGGCCTGTCTTTGCGGGAAGGATTTGCTCAAGCAACACTGACGACTTGCGAGCCAGGCATGAAGTCTTGTCATGCTTTCCCAGTAGGGCTCCGGCACATGCAAGGAAAATCAGCAACAACAGAAAGAGCGTCCAGCATCCTACGTCAAGGAAACCCTCAGCTCCTGTTTGCCACTTTTCCCATGTGCGTTTGGTGCTGTTGCAACAATGCTGCATTTGACATCCCTTGACCTGTTCTGTTTCTCCGATGTTGCACGTGAGCGGCCCTGAACGGCAGGTGACGCGGTGACCGTCTCCTGTGCGGAGGGCGACACTGGCTACATCTACAAGGGCGAGCTGAAGTTCGAGCCGCGTGGATTGAAAGCCGATAGCCGGCGGAGAGAGGATCACTCTGCAATGCACCAAGATGAGCTCAAGCTGAATCCAAGGAAAAATGTGCAGGATTTGGGCGATCTGCCAGAAATTGGACTCAAGAATCTGGGACAGCATGATGCGGCATGATGAATGCGTCAAGACGTTTGAGTGTGGCCGGTACTGAGTAGCACGCCAGATGTGATTAGCCTTTCGCTTCACAGTGAACGTCTTCAGGATCATGATGAACGTGGGCAATCCTGAGACTGCCTTCTCCTTCGGACAGCTTCCCAACGAGGGCATTGGCCTGGCGCGCCTGGAGTTTGCCGCACGGCTCAATAAAATGCAAGCCAGGCTTCAGGCACAAAGACCAACGGCACGCATGACTTGCTGAGGCTTTCTATGTCAGCGTCAGTGTGCGAGGGTGTGTGCGGGTCATGGTTCGTGTGTGTGTGTGTGTGTGTGGTGTTGGTGTCAGTATTAGTGTTAGTATCAGTATTAGTGTTGGTATTGCTACTAGTGCTTGGGTTAAGTATCAGCCCCATCCCCTAGACAAGCGTGGCATAATGAATGTATTTATGTGCATTTCGAGTGCCTGTGTGTGTCCGTGTGTTTGTTGTGCCTGCGCGTGTTTTCCAGGTCATCAACAATGCCATCGGTGTGCACCCGAAGGCCGGAAATCGCGTGTCCTAGCCTCATAACCCAATCTGGTCCATTGTCCGTCTCTCACTCGCTTCCAAGCCGGGGCTGATGTTTTTGCTGCGTCGTATTGTCGCTGGCAGCGTGCCAGTTGGCTGTTGCACGAGGCGCTCTTGAACTACGACACCTTGGATGCTGAGACCAAGGGTTTGATCGACGAGCGCATGCGTGGCTATGATGGACCCAAGGTCCCCTGGCTGATGTTACAGAAAAAGACTTGAAGGAGTGGTCAATGGGAGTTGCTCCTGGTTGTGTGATTGCCGCGATGCAAGTCGCCAGGACTTCTACATCAAGAAAATCGCGGAAGGCATTGCCACCTTGGCCGCATCGGTGTATCCGAAGCGCATCATCGTCCGGCTGTCCGACTTCAAGTCCAACGAGCCGCTTGTCTCCATGTGGAAGCCTTCTGCCGGACTGCTCGGACTCTCCGACTCTTCGACTCTTCCGTCCGAAGCCTCACCTGAGGTACAAGAGCCTGATCGGTGGCGAGCAGTACGAGCCCGACGAGGAGAACCCCATGATCGGCTTCCGCGGCTGCGGGCGCTACACGGACCCCTTCTTTGAGGAGTGCTTCGCCATGGAGTTGGAGGCTAGGGTTATGAGGGTTCTGTGCCGCCTGGGCCGCTTGTTGTGAAGTGATGTCCGAACCATACATGGGTGCAGCCGACCTTTTCTTTCTTCATATTAAGTCAGGTAGACCTTTACCCGCATCGCTGCAACTTTTACTGCGTCGTTCACGCCGCCTTCTCGCTACGTCGTGTTTCCTCCTGTCCATTCCCCATTCATTCACCTGACCACCCAACAACCCACCCACTCACTTCCCAGCTGGCTCGCTCACTCACAAGAGGTACGCATGTGGCGTCATCCGGGCCTTTGATTAGTACCAGGTTTTGAGTCTGACTCACGCGGCCTCAACGTGCCAAACTCTTAATCGGCCCTAATTCCAACAGTTCCGGAGTCCAGAGTCATGCCTGCGTGTTGCCAGGCCGTGAAGATTGCCCGAGGAGAGATGGGACTGAAGAATGTGGAGATCATGATCCCATTCGTCCGCACCCTGGACATGGCTAAGGACGTCAACGAAGTGCTGGTGCCCTGGCTCGCGCGGTTGGGGCACGGTTGGGGAAATGGGCTCTCATGAACAATGGACCGCGAATTTGCAATTGGTTTGATCTGTTGCAGAAGACGTTGGTATGCACGTGCTCGGAACGGTTCCGGCTTCAAAGCCATCTGAGGAGAAAAACGGCCTCAAGAGGGGCGAGGATGGCCTGAAGGCGGGCCGTTGTGCTGTCAAGCCGTTTGGACCGAAAATCGAGCGCGGCGTGTGAGAAGTTAGATGGGTAGCGCTCTTCGGCACCTCCCGGGATTCACTATGTCGAGCGCCCAACCTATCAACCGTGTCAACTGACGAGGTGCAAATGATGGCAGAGCTGCCAAGCAACGTCTTCTTGGCAGAGGAGTTCTTGGAGTACTTCGAGCTTTGTTCTGCACGAAAAGGTTTCAATGGATATCATGGATCTCGTTGGAACTCGCTTCGTTCATACTGGCTCAGGATGGCTTCTCCATTGGCAGCAACGACCTGACGCAGTTGACTCTCGGCCTGGACCGTGACTCAGGCGCGTTGTGTGCGCCTCTGCGAGCAAACCACGGAAACGCGAGTCCAACATTTGTTGTTGGCCGTTCGCCGTTCCTGTCATTCTGTCCAATCCAAGGCATTGCATGTACAAGTTTCACATCCTCCTTCCGGTACCCAACCCCTGCTTTGTCCGGATGCCGTTTGCGCAGGCTTGGTTGCCCAGTACTTTGACGAGCGCAACCCTGCTGTGATGAAGGGTTTGGAGACCCTCATCAAGGCTGCCAAGGCCAAGGGCAAGCACCAGCCTCAGTTTGCGATGCCTTTGTTTTAGGACACGACTGTAGGAGTTGAATGTGATTCACCGCCAGGTATGTTGGCATTTGTGGTCAGGGCCCTTCTGATCACCCGGATCTCGCCAAGTGGCTCATGGAGCAGGGTATCGACTCTGTGTCCCTCAACCCCGACTCTGCCACTTGGAAGTGGCAGCGAGGGATTGAGCAAAGTCACGGCACCTGAGCCACAATCAAAACCCGGGTAGATGAAGGCCAGTAAGCGACCACAAATAGCTGCGGCCGCCTTCTTAATTCTTTACGCGCAGCCAATTGTCGGGTTTTATCGCTTTTGGAGGGTGCTGCTTTCAGGACAAGGGAGAATGGGGGCTGCTTGCTTGCACCACCCTCAAGACATGGCTATTAAAAAAAAAAAAATGCAAAGCTTGAGTTCAAGCAAATCTGCACACCCTATGTCGCATCAAAGAAGGACAACTGCAGACCAGTCGTATCCATCTCGGTCCATGGAGCCTGCAACCCTCAAGTCCCCCGAAAAGAAAGGAACTGACCCCATGCCCCCTCCGTCCTATCTGGTGGGTTTGTTCGGTTTGGGGCAATTGGAGACAAACCTATTCCATGTCTGGTTAGGCAAGCTTGGCGGAGAACCAATGCACACCTCCCGCCGAGACAAAGTGGAAGATGCCCCTGCCAGCCAAGGTTATCCCAACTTGGCAATTCTTGGGCAAGAAGTGATTTGCCACAGCTCTGTCTTGGTTAATGAATCGATTGCACAGCCCAGATGCTTCATCTATGATTTTGGTGTTTTTTGATGTTTCAGCGTGTTGCATCTGGGCCTTGCGTGGCTCAGCATTTCTCATATTCCTTGGGAAAAACCTTGCCAGCCGCGGGGCTGGTGCCCAAGAGTATCTATTTTCTCGCTGGCTGTCGTCCCGCGCGTATGCGCAGAGACTCACAGCTCGGCATTCCAATTGAGCATTTTGCTACTCTGCGCTCAGTTGAAAATGGTCAACGACAGAGTTTGCATGCCGTGTAAGGCTCATGTGAGCATTAGCGGCAGATTTTTGGGATATCTGAGAGGAGGCATTCAGAGCCAGCCGTGCACCTGCGGCTCGGCGTTTGGGAGCAAAGGTGGTAAGCCAGGTAGTGGACTTGAAGATTCGCGGGTCGAAGCTTGGAAGCACGCTGCGAGCTTGAATACGGCCAAGGACGGACACACAAACAGTTTCCACCCAAGGCCATGCCCGTTCAGTCGAAGATTTGCCGTGGTGCCGCTGTGCTGGGCGCGAGTGCGGTTGGTCTGGGCTTTGTGGTGCCACAGGTGCCGAATGTTTGACTCGTGCGGGCTGCATGTTGCATGGCCAGGCCAGCCCCAGCGCGGCACGGGCCGCGGCGTCCACGGCGTCTGCCTCCCCGGCCTCCCCTGCCTTCAGCCCGAGCACGGGCATCGCGAGCTGCGCAGTGGCCGGGGCCGTGAGCTTCGCCGCAGCCCGCCGCGCCGGCGCCCGCAGCACCCGCGCCCGCAGCAGCGCCAACGCCCGAGCCCAGCGGGTGGCGTTGTTTGCCCGCGGCGGCGAGGAAGACACGCGCGTGTGCATCCCGCTTGAGGACAGTCGGAGGTCCTCGGTCGTAGAGGTTGGGGGTCAGTGCCGAAACTCACCAGGAACTCCGCAACACCGATGTGGACAAAGTGGGCGGCAAGAGCGCCTCCCTGGGCGAGATGATCTCGCAGCTCTCCGACGTGGGTGTGCCGGTGCCAGGCGGGAAGTTGAGCGTGGAGATGCGTGGAGAGTACTGGAGATCGGGGGTTGACAATGTTCAACTCAGATCTTCTTTGCACCCTGCTTCCACACCGATCGCACAGCAGACGGGATAGCATGTTGATTAGTTCAGGAAGGCTGAGTCGAGTCAATTTGGTGGTTCAGGTGGCTTCAGCACCACTGCGTTTGCCTACAAGGAGTTCCTGGACAAAGGCGGGCACCCTTGAGCACTAGTAACCTCCTTGGGGCACAACGCTTTGAGTTGTTTCTCAAGTCACTTTCAGAGTGGGGCGCGAAAATAGCAACATAATGAAGAACAGATCGCGAACTCGGCATGTTTGGATTCCGCAACAACCAAGGTGGCATCAACGACTTCATTAACAATCAGCTCTCGGATGATACCATCTACACAGATGTGAACAAGCTGATGGAGGCCTTGTGAGGAGCCCTCATGCGGCCTTTGTCACTGGTCTGCTGTGTCCATGCTCATGTTGCGGAGTAGGCTGACGCTGGCATTTCTAGCGCTTCAATCAAGATGAAGCGCAGGTGGGCAAAGCAATCCGTGACAAGATCATGGACACCCCGTTCCAGCAGGATTTTGAGGCGGAGCTGAAGGCTGGAATTTCGTAAGTTGGGGACGGGATCTTCTACTCCAACATTTCGTTCAGAGCCATGGGATGGTGGGAGATTATGGCCCGTGCGCAATGCTCCCGTGTGATTTGAATCAGGAATTATTTCTACCAGTTATTGATTATAGAATTCCATGTAAATCTCAGGAGCAAGCAGGCGACCCATAAACATCGACGGTATTCGAGGGACCCCGGCGGAATGCCCGGGTCCCAAAACGGATCCGCGAAGCTTACCGAAGAATAGGCGCCCACAATTCCCTCATGTTAGTTTTGTCATGCCGTTTGCTTCCCCCGACAAAAAATGTTGCATCTAGTTTAACCCGTCCTGATGACACCCCTAAATTCGGGGTGTGCGGGTCCTGCCCAGCCTTAATGCTGTGACGCATCATTTAGAACAGCTCTGAGCTAAGCCTTTGCGACTCTGGAAATTTGCTTGTGCCACGAAAGGATGCACACAGGCCTCTTACAGCGTCTTCGGAAATCCATCATTGCAGTAATGCCAGTTCACCACGATTCCCCCAGATTGAATTCAGCTGTATTGCAAGAATCAGCCGCGTTGAGTATGAATACCGAAACGCATCGGCTGAGGATAGCATCTCACCACCAATAAATGAAAGGCAACGCAGCGTCGCACGTCAGTATTGCACGCAAGAGTCCATGAAATGTACGGCATCAGCGAAACACAGACCAAATGTTGCGAGGAATTGACCCCAAAGCGGCCTTGGACTGGACCTGGCGGGATGCCCTTCGGGGTTTGGAGCGTTGTCATTGGGAACCCGGTGCATTGCATGGATACTCTACGCAGACAGGTGGATGAAGCGTGCCTTTTTGAAGTGCCGGAGAGAGGCCAAGCACCTCACCATTCTGCCGACCCGTCGTTTTTCTTTCATTTTCTTTCTGGCTTTCCAGCCTTGTGATAACCATCCAGCTGGAAAGCCTGAGGCTTGCTGACCGTCGGTGTCGTTTGGGAGGGGCTGATTTTCAAGCGCTACTCTCACGTTCGTGCCTTGACTGAGCGCCTGGTTTTCAACAAAACTCCAGCCGTCACAACCTTCACTGATGCCTTGATCTGCAGGGTGCACTGCCTCCAGCGAGGCTTCGCTTCCTTTGCCGCCTCGCGACGATTTTTGTGAACACAATCAGTCATGTGTAGTCTCTTAGGCCTGTTGCCGCGCACTGTTTTTCACTGCCTTCGTGATTGTAGCGATCGCCGCATGGCGACTCCGCAGCTAGATATAGAATAATATGAACTATTGACGTGTCATGGCGCTTCAAGGTTAAGGGATGGGCTCCGTATGGCTCCGTTGTCAAACTGCATTCCATGAACGTGTGTTTTTACAGGGTAAACATTGTTGACGCCTCCATATCTGACGCCACCTCTTTTAAGATATCCCATCCCTTTAAAAGAAATTGGGCCAGGACCCGGTTTCAACAATCTCTGGCTCAACCCTAGAGCTGGTCTGCGCGGGGGGGGGCTTTTTGCGCATGGTTACGTAGGCGCCTCTAAGCCACAGACATGTTGGAAAGGGATGCACTTGCCATGCTTCGATCGCATGTGAGAATCTGTGCTTTTTGGGTTCATCATTTTTTACAGGGATACCGGAGCACTAGCTACATGTGGCTACCATATCACTTCGTGATGATGTCAGATGCCTGCGGCGGCAGCTGGCAGGGCCAGCATGGGGAATCAGCCTTTTGCGAGCAATCCAGGAACTGTCCCGAGGATCTTCATAGGTCCGCAGCAGCTCAGGCTCCTTTAGATCCATTGCAGCACAGACAGCAACATGGTTTTCTCAGTTGCGCGGGAATGCCTTCAGTCGGGCTCCTACCTGAGATGGCAACTGCGACAGGCGCCTCCATTTTGGTTGGCCAGCCCTTTGCCTCTGCTGAAGGCCGCCCAGATCAGCGAGCGTTGTCAGCTGCACTGGCGGGCGAGCGGAAATCCGCTCCAACCTGGAGTGCTTGGAGGGCTCATCGCAGGCATCATTTGGGAAGTCAGCGAACCTCGCTAAGAACAAAGAAGTGCAAGGAAGAGTCTTACACAGCTGCCAGGCGGCGGATTTGGCATTCAGAGACTTGTCTGCGGCGAAGACCCAGCGGAAGGTCACGCCGAGTTGGTCGATGAGGAGTTTGGTTGAGCCGCCCGGGCGGAGCGCCTGCGGAAGGCGATGCGGCAGACCTCAAGATCCGGCCGTCCTGCTCTCAGACGCAGCGTTCGACACCAGCATGTCACAGCATGGTCGGATAGTCGGGGCGTGAGACGGTGAGAAGGCCTCGTCAAGCACGTCGCGTGAGACCTTGAGCATGTAGGGGCGACTTGGAGGACGGATCTGCGAGGGCAATCCACAGTCATTGCGAATGACAGCTGCAAGCACGCTGACGGTCATGGGGCTCAAACTAAAATGTTCAACGCTTCCGGCCGTGAGACAACCTGTTGAAGAGTAAAGAGACAGAGATGTCTCTTGAGAAGCTAGGCCTAAATTGTGAGAGACAAGAATGTCAAAGGCGCGTTGATTTCTCTGGGTTGTGGAAGCCATCTTGAGATGCCGCTTGTGAAGACATCGCGCATGGATGCGAACATACCGCAGGGCACCTCTGAGCCTCAGACACGCTGGCTCATCGTACGTTTGCTGGATGGTGCGAGACAAACTGTTTTGTACGTGTTCATTGTTCATCCACGCGTCTTGTATGTAATGCGCGCGCGGAAGCTGCAGTTGTACTGCTCTCCTGGTGCAAGAGCCTGCCCTGTTGCATCGGACCAACTGTACGTCACAGGCAAGTTAGCTGGCCCGGAGCCAACTTATTGGAATCTCTGGGCTGCAGAGCGTGTTGTATGATGTCTTGGGACACGTGGAAAATCATGCATGGGCCCACTGCAGCGGATATGTCGCCACACCATGTAGGCGCTTGCCAAGTTGCAGATGTTGCACAAATTGGAAACGTGTCCAATGATCACTGTAGTCTAGTGCTAGGTGGCACTGTGATGCAGCTGTAGGACTTGACTGAAGAAATGTGGACACGCTTGCTCCAAACGGCCATTTCAACCACGTCAAATGTAGGGACCAGAGCTTGCCGGAATCTTTCAAGTACACCTGCCGTGCCTGCAGCAATTGTAAGGAACGGTCCTCTTTCGCTGTAACGTCTTCCGGGCTGTCCGGTTGTCCCGGATTGCACCCTGGCATCATCTCCACAGTGTAGCGTTCGGGACTGGCATCGGCTCATGTGTCTTGTTGTCGCGGTATTAGCGCAACGCAAGCACAAGCTGCAAGACCAGAAAAGGGAATGTCAAAATTGGCTGCGGACTGTGCCAAGTCGGCAAACCATCGCCCTGCTTTTGGGCCACCGTCGTGGCTGGCCATGTAGCAGGTGGTGTGTGTTCAGTGGTTCAGTTGTGGGTTGTCTTTGATCGTTTCTTGCGCATTGTGATGTTTTGTTTTTTGACGGGTTGTTGCGTGAAAAGGTGCCTCGGCTCAACACGCTTGGTATTGACTTGCGATTGCTTGCGTTCTTCTGCCATAGCTCTCAGGAAGAATATCACGAATCCTGTGGTCCAGTTGACATTTGCGTAGTTGTCAATGTTGAGTGGAAATAAATTGTTCTGGATTTGCACCACTGGTTTGATGCTGCGCTGCACGTCTCTTCAGATCTCTGATAGTGTCAGGCTCTTGTTGTCAAACTGCGCTGGTGATTGTAATGCGTGCAAGCTCCTTGCCTCCATAGCTGATGTACCTTTTTTTTGCGCATGCGAGCCATTGGATCTTGCCCACAAGTCATCTGTAGACGAAGCACACGTGTGCTGTTCTTGATCCAGGTGTGCTTCGTCTTGTGCGCCTTTGAAGTGCGCCACTTGTGCAGGTGCTGGGTCATGTGGTGCCTGATTCCTGAAGGATGATGTCAATGTAGTTGTCTTCTAAATCAATGTCAATGTGGTCGCCTCTGCGTGTCGTGTTTCTGCCGGGGACGCGTATGGTTGTGCCGACGTTGAGGTTGCCAGTGTGTTTGAGCGCGGCTTCCTTTTGTATCTTACCGTACTCCTACCAGTAGGAGGTCGGCTAGACGATTCACAATGCACATGAAGTGGCCCGGTTGCTCTGAGCACGTTGCTTTTGGTTGTACAACGCCTGACGCTGTGTTGGCGATGACCTTAGGACGCAAATTGCTTTGTTCAGTCATGTCTATTTTGTTCGCTGTGGTACTTTGCTGGGTGACACACGATCATGTTGCATGGAACTGCCACTGCATGTAGGAATGCAAAGGCTGGCATCACCTGTGCAAACTGACCAATTGTGAACGAGTCCCATTCTAATGAGAATCCTCCGGATGCAACACAGTGGTGCACTTACAAACATTGTGAGGGGCGTGTTATGTGTCCGTTGGCTACTGTTCGTGCACGCTTGCCGTTTCGCTTTGAGTGCCCATTTGGACTCAATGATATTTTTTCTCATTGTCCGCCGTCACGGTGTTTGCATCTATCTCGGTGTAACCTCTTTGCTGCTTCAATTTGCCTGTTGCGGATCCTCGCGTTTTCATCTCTTGTGGGTCTTCGTTGGACGCTGTCTTATGTTTGCCATCCCTCGCTGTAAATGTGATTGTGTTGATCCGCATCTTGCCTTTGGGTTGTTGCCCAGTTGTATGTCTCTCCAAGGCCTGTTTTTCTGTGGTGGTCCGCTGCTGTTTGCCGCTGCTTCCTACTGCAAGGTCGGGATTTGTTCTTGATGCTGCGTCTGGTGGAGCCGGTAGTGATTGTCTCATGTTGTGGTGGTGGTGATGTTTGGGTTGGCTCTGGCTGTTGTTTGCTGATTTGTTTGCTGTTCGTCTCGCTGCTTGCTGCATAGAGGTACCCGTTTTAGAGTTGCACTCGTCTGTGTAGGCAAAGCCGAAGCTGGTGTCTTTTGCGGCATTGGTTATGCTGTCTTTTGCCATGTGCTTTGTCTACGTCGCATAAGTCGCATAAATACGGGTCACATTGCTGCGCGCCAAGGATTCAATCCAGGCAGTTGCATTAATGCAGTTGCAAGGCAGTTTCAAGGGACGTTGGGAAATCGCCAGGAACAGTGGAGCCGCGTCTCCGGCGGCGACGACAAGTTCACGTTCGCAGTGCGGTCTTCTGCGACGGCCGAGGATCTGCCAGACGCTTCCTTCGCTGGGCAGCAGGAGACCTTCCTCAACGTCATGGGCTATGAGGAGCACAAAGACTGACAGCCTGAGGCGAACGCAAGCGGACGGGAGGGGCATTAATTCCGTTTCGTACAGGACCTGAAGCAGAAGGTGCACTTGGTCTTCGCATCGCTCTTCACAGACCGAGCCATCTCCTACCGCCATGACCGAGGCCGGAGCAGCTTGCGTGCGGGCCGGGCATGAAACGGCACTCAGCGCAGAAGATCAGAAGAAAACGGTTTGAGCTTGTCGCGTTCCAGTCAGTCCCAGTCTAGGCACGGCGATGCCAGTACCCTGGTGAGGCTTTGAGCACGAGAAGGTCCAGCTCTGCGCAACCTGCCAAAAGATGGTGCGCAGCGAGACCGGCTCCGCAGGCGTCATGCCGCCTGGCTGGCGTTGGCACAGCCTCAAGGCAAGTGCAGAAGTAGTCACGCAAGCGGGCGCCATGTTCTTTGATGGCAAAATGTCCCGAAACAAAGGGAACGCCTGGGTTGATGAGTCTGTGCTGCCAAGAGATGTTTGTGTGTGTGTGTGGTGTCACCTGTGCTCAATCTGATTGGTCAACATGGCCCAAGGTTCTCCCTTGACACCGAGAGCGGCTTCAAAGATGTGGTCTTTGTGACCGCTGCATGGGGCCTGGGCGAGACGGTGGTGGGTGGCACCGTGAACCCGGACGAGTGGCGCCCAGACTCCTCTTTGGGTGTTTCCAGTCCTCACTTGAGCGACGATCAAAAAACGTATGAATAAACTTAGTCTTGGGGTGCCAAACTGGGATTCCGCGGAAACAAATGCTCGTACCACTTGCGATGCAGCTGTGGCCATGTCCGTGACAAGCGTTGCCCGTGCTGTCCGGCTGGCTGCGAGGTATGTCTTCAAGCCCACGCTGGCGGAGGGCAAGAACTCCGTGGTCTCGCGCACCATGGGCTCCAAGCTGGTGAAGATGATCTACAAGGCTGGGCCGTGGGGCGGGAGCGCCGTGCTGCGAAGAAGTTCATGTATGATCCAGTTCCAGGCCGTTCGATTCATGGCTCTGCACGCACCCAGACGAAAGCGTATTCCGCCATGTGGCAAACCAGTCTGATTTGTGTACGTGCAAGTGCGTGTTGCGTGCTTTCGCGCAGGAAGGCGGCGGCTCGGAGGTGGTGGACACCAGCGAGGAGGAGCAGAACAAGTGGTCGGCCTCGGATGAGGAGGTCAAGGCCTTGGCCGAAATGGCCGTGAAGATCGAGAAGCACTATGGCCGGCCCATGGACATCGAGTGGGCCAGGGATGGGGACGACGGCAAGCTGTACATCGTGCAGGCCCGGCCAGAGACGGTGGCCTCCCAGAAGAAGGTCGGCGTCATCGAGGAGTACAAGATGCTCGAGAAAGGCCACTTGGCTCCAAAAAGAAACCCCGCACCTTGTAGAAACGGCCCGTCCCTCAAATATCTTTGCAGGCCCGGAACACGCTAAACCGATGCTGGAACAACCGATGCCCACAGAAGTTATGAAAACACGTCAGGGTAACGTTGTCGTGTCAAACCAAGGGCCCGAAGCCTTACCCAAACCGGTACCCAACCGATAGCCAACTCATTTGCCCTCATGCCGAACCTAACCAGTTGCCCTGGAGCTGCCAAAATGCACTTGTCGTACGACATTTGCACTTCACATACTGTACTTGTCCGGAAAGCTGCGACTCTCGAGCTGCAGCTGCCAAACCACTGCAAACTGACCCAAGGAAAACACTACCGATACCAGGATACAAGCTTACAAGGGTTGTCCAGCGGGTGTTCTCAGTCCACTGTCATTGCAGGTCAGGCGGATCTCGTGGATGGCTGGGGCTTGTTTTAAAACGCGCGGCTGGGCTTGGAATCTTGGATGGTCTTAGATGCTTCGTGTTAGGTGGCGAAAAGGTGGCAGAGGGCCGCGCCGTGGGCAAGCGCATTGGCAGCGGCAAGGCGGGCTGGAGCCAATGTAGCTGCAAATGCACAGTGAGATACGGCCTACTTTATTCAAAGTTCGGATGCCAGCGGGTGGTTGCTGTTTAGACCCCAAAGTATGATTTCTCTACGAGGTTTGCCAAACTTGTCACGAAACACAGGTGAACATCCTCACCAGCATTGATCAGATGGCTGAGTTCGAGAAGGGTCAGGTGCTGGTCGCTGACATGACGGACCCCGACTGGGAGCCCATCATGCAGCTCGGCCGCAGACACGGCTCACCGCAGAGCCCTATGCCACTTCAAATTGCATGGAGTAGCATGGACTGCCAACGCCTGGTGTAGAGTAGCGTAGTGTCATGTACGTTACTCTCGTCAAGTGATGCGATGACTGATGATCGACGAAGTGAGCTGTGCACCCAAAACAAGAAATAACTCCACGTCCAATAATTTTCTGAGCGTCCTGGCCACAAAGTTAGCCTATGGCTGATGAATTAAGTACCTTTGCTCTTTGTTTACCTGGTGACCAGGTAGCCCAATGATTGATCAGATAGGTAGCCAAATCAAGTACGTAACGGCTGATCAGCTACGTAGCAGGGCCAAGTGATCAGGTACGACAATTTCGCGGATCAATTAAGTACGTCGGAACGCTTTGGCTCAAATGGATGCGAAACGCTTGGGCCGGAGGATGGTTGTAGACCTTCTTTACGGTCAGTGTCCGAGCAATTCCATGCCGTGGGCATCCTGCCACTCCATCCCACTTCACGCAGCGAAGTCTTCTTTGTGCAGCGGACCCTAGTCACCAAGGAAGAAGGCTGGCGCCATCATTACCAACCGCGGCGGCCGCACCTGCCACGCGGCCATCATCGCCCGCGAGCTGGGCATCCCGGCCATCGTCGGCTGCGGGGACGCCACGGACAAGGTCAAGAAAGGCGCGCAGACCGTGTTGGATCGCGGGCCGGGCACAGGGCCTGTCTTTGCGGGAAGGCTTTGCTCAAGCAACACTGACGACTTGCGAGCCAGGCATGAAGTCTTGTCATGCTTTCCCAGTAGGGCTCCGGCACATGCAAGGAAAATCAGCAACAACAGAAAGAGCGTCCAGCATCCTACGTCAAGGAAACCCTCAGCTCCTGTTTGCCACTTTTCCCATGTGCGTTTGGTGCTGTTGCAACAATGCTGCATTTGACATCCCTTGACCTGTTCTGTTTCTCCGATGTTGCACGTGAGCGGCCCTGAACGGCAGGTGACGCGGTGACCGTCTCCTGTGCGGAGGGCGACACTGGCTACATCTACAAGGGCGAGCTGAAGTTCGAGCCGCGTGGATTGAAAGCCGATAGCCGGCGGAGAGAGGATCACTCTGCAATGCACCAAGATGAGCTCAAGCTGAATCCAAGGAAAAATGTGCAGGATTTGGGCGATCTGCCAGAAATTGGACTCAAGAATCTGGGACAGCATGATGCGGCATGATGAATGCGTCAAGACGTTTGAGTGTGGCCGGTACTGAGTAGCACGCCAGATGTGATTAGCCTTTCGCTTCACAGTGAACGTCTTCAGGATCATGATGAACGTGGGCAATCCTGAGACTGCCTTCTCCTTCGGCCAGCTTCCCAACGAGGGCATTGGCCTGGCGCGCCTGGAGTTTGCCGCACAGCTCAATAAAATGCAAGCCAGGCTTCAGGCACAAAGACCAACGGCACGCATGACTTGCTGAAGCTTTCTATGTCAGTGTGCGAGGGTGTGTGCGGGTCATGGTTTGTGTGTGTGTGGTGTTGGTGTCAGTATTAGTGTTAGTATTGGAGGGCAGGTCCTGTGGGCTGCGTTTTGCAGATTCCTGCGCTGTGTTTGTTTTCTCTGATTGGACTCGCTCCTTGCTTATTAGAATTTAACTTGAGCTTGATACATATTATATAAAGTAGAATTTATAACAAAAAAAGCGTAGAGGTCCCAAAAGCGTTCAATACACGATGTTTAAATGTCTACTGATTTGCAAAGCCGATTCTATCGGAATGGAAATCCTGTGTAGCATTTATTTTGACATAGAAAAACATATTAACACAATTCTAGTTCACTTTTTAAAAAAAAAGGTTGGATTCTGTCCTCATTAAATGCAATTTAATGTGAGAGACACAACTTGGGTAAAGCTTGATAAAATTGTAGCATTCATAAGGAAAGAAATTAGCGGCCCCGAAAATGTTGAACACATGTTCCTGTGTAACATTAA
>CAUJNA010000629.1:0-7500 GCA_963377175.1 Effrenium voratum | reverse complement strand
GATGTGGTGTTTAGTTCTTTGTCCGTCCGTCCGTGTTTGCTCTTTCGCTCGGCGGCGCGTTTGTTTGTTTGCTTGTCTGTTTGCTTGCTTGTTTGTTTGTTTGATTGCTTGTTTGATTGTTTGTTTGTTTGTTTGTTTGCTTGTTGTTGTGTTTGGTTTTTTGATGCCCTTGCCTCGTTTTGTTATTGTAAATGTTGTGCGTTTAGTTGTTGTATTTCTAGCTTTGGTCCCTTTATTGCTTGTTTTATTTCTTTCCTTGTTCTTTCATTGTTGCTTTTGTGTCCTTCTGCTTTTATGTTTGTATATACGTACTTCTTGTTAATTTATTTTTATAGTTTCCCTTTCTCTGTGTTCTTCATTGTTTCTTTCTTCTTTCCTTCCTTCCTTCCTTTCTTTCTTTCTTTCTTCCTTCCTTCCTTCCTTTGTTCCTTCCTTTCTTTTTTTCTTTCTTTCTTTCTTTCTTTTTTTCTTTCTTTCTTCCTTTCTTCCTTCCTTTGTTCCTTCCTTTCTTCCTTTCTTCCTTCCTGCCTTCCTTCCTTTCTTCCTTTCTTCCTTGCTTCCTTTCTTTCTTCCTTACTTGCTTCTTTCTTGATTGTTTTTGTTATTATTTGGTTCTTTCTTTGTTGTGTGTTTCCCTTTCTTTCGTTCCTTCCTTCTTTGTTTGATTATGTTGCTCGGTTGTTGTCGTCGTTGTTGTTGTTGATGTTGTTGGTGTTGTTGATGATGTTGTTGTTGTTGTGGTTGCTGTTGTTGTTGTTGTTGGTGGTGGTGTTGTTGTTGGTGTTGTTGGTGTTGTTGTTGTGGTTGTTGTTGTTGTGGTTGTTGTGGTTGTTGTGGTTGTTGTGGTTGTTGGTTGTTGGTTGTTGGTTGTTGGTTGTTGGTTGTTGTTGTTGTTGTTGGTCGTTGTTGGTTGTTGTGGTTGTTGTGGTTGTTGTTGTTGGTGTTGGTGTTGGTGTTGGTGTTGGTGTTGTTGTTGTTGTTGCTGTTGCTGTTGCTGTTGTTGTTGGTGTTGCTGTATTGTTGTTGCTGCTGCTGTTGTTGCTGTTGTTGTTATTGTCGTTGTTGTTGTTGGTGTTGGTGTTGGTGTTGGTGGTGTTGTTGGTGTTGTTGGTGCGGTTGTTGTTGTTGGTGTTGTCGTTGTTGTTGTTGTTGTTGGTGTTGGTGTTGGTGTTGTCGGTGTTGTTGGTGTTGTTGGTGTTGTTGTTGTTGTGGTTGTTGTGGTTATCGCTGTTGCGGTTGTTGGCTGTTGGTTGTTGGTTGTTGGTTGTTGTTGTTGCTGTTGCTGTTGCTGCTGTTGCTCCTGACAGACTTTCTGCTTGGCCCGTTGCATGACTCCTGAAAAATGGATGCGGTTGCTTCCCTCAAATGTGCAGGTAGGCATCCAGGGAGGTCCTGTGTTTCCCTAGAGTTTATCCTTGGTTTTCTTCAAAACCCAAGCGATTGTGCCTCTAAACCCACATGGCCGGCTCGATGTTGAGACCCGGGTCTAGCGCATGGTTGGTTGACTTGTTGTTGGTGTTGGTGTTGGTGTTGGTGTTGGTGTTGGTGTTGGTGTTGGTGTTGGTGTTGGTGTTGGTGTTGGTGGTTGTTGTTGCTGTTGCTGTTGCTTTTGCTCTTGCTCTTGCTCTTGCTGTTGCTGTTGTTGTTGTTGATGTTGTTGATGTTGTTGGTGCTGTTGTTGTTGTTGTTGGGGTTGGTGTTGGTGTTGGTGGTTGTGGTTGTGGCTGTTGTTGCTGTTGCTGTTGCTGTTGGTGTTGCTCTTGCTCTTGCTGTTGTTGTTGTTGGTGTTCTTGTTGTTGTTGATGTTGTTGATGTTGTTGATGTTGTTGTTGGTGGTGTTGGTCGTTGTCGTTGTTGTTGTTGTTGGTGTTGCTGTTGCTGTTGCTTTTGCTGTTGCTGTTGCTTTTGCTGTTGCTTTTGCTGTTGCTTTTGCTGTTGCTGTTGCTGTTGCTGTTGCTGTTGCTGCGCTGGTGCTGGTGCTGTTGCTGGTGCTGGTGCTGGTGCTGGTGCTGGTGGTGCTGTGGTGTTGTTGGTGTTGTTGGTGTTTTTGGTGTTGTTGGTGTTGTTGGTGTTGTTGTTGTTGCGGCTGTGGTTGTGGTTGTGGTTGTGGTTGTGGTTGTGGTTGTGGTTCTTCTTCTTCTTCTTCTTGTTGGTGTTGGTGTCGGTTGTTGGTTGTTGGTTGTTGCTTGTTGGTTGTTGGTTGTTGATTGTTGGTTGTTGTTGTTCTTGTTGTTGTTAGTTGTTGTTGTCGTTGTCGTTGTCGTTGTCGCTGTTGTTGTCGTCGTCGTCGTTGTCGTTGTCGTTGTCGTTGTCGTGGTCGTGGTCGTGGTCGTGGTCGTGGTCGTGGTCGTGGTCGTGTTTGTGGTCGTGGTCGTGGTCGTTGTCGTTATCGATGTCGTTGTCGTTGTCGTTGTTGTTGTTGGCGCCGACGTGACGTAAACGCGCGATTTCACCATTCGCTGACGTAGCTTTACGCGTGGCCTGCGTGGCACTTCGGACACATCGCCGCTCAAAAAACAGCTTTTGGTATGGTGTTCGTCAGTAATGGGGTGCGCCCCCGCCACGTGCGTTTCCAGCCTCCTTGAGCGCCGCGTTTCGTGTGGCCTGCAGCCAGAAAACTGCGTTTCGTGTTGTATTTGCACGTAGTCGTGACACGTAGTCGTGACACTTCGGACACCTAATAAGAACACCCGCTCACGCGCACCCGCTCGGCGCTGTATCCACGCTTGCCACCTAATAAGAACACCCGCTCACGCGCACCCGCTCGGCACTGTATCCACGCTTGCCACCTAATAAGAACACCCAGGCACTGTATCCACGCTTGCCACCTAATAAGAACACCCGCGCACGCGCACCCGCTCGGCACTGTATCCACGCTTGCCACCTAATAAGAACACCGGCTCACGCGCACCCGCTCGGCACTGTACCCACGCTGGCCACCTAATATGAACACCCGCTCACGCGCACCCGCTCGGCACTGTATCCACGCTTGCCACCTAATAAGAACACCCGCTCACGCCAGCCATATGTTGAATGATTTCTGCCAGCTTGTGATTCCTTTGAAGCTGCGTGTCTGTGCTGATAGTGAGAACAAAGGTTCAGTGTTTTGTTCACTTAAGGATCCGGGCTTTGCCAGCTTTACTGGTAGCAAGATCTTGGATGTTCGGCCTGAATGTTCAGGTGCCTGCTTTTTCGGGCGCTCATGCCTTAGCGTAAAAGTGCGTATTTTCCAATGAATTCCGCGTTCGGCTGTGCGAAATCGCTGCTCTGCGCAGTACGAAACCCGCGTGAATGGCCTGCGCAGTACTTTCTACACGTCCCTATCCTGCTCAGAGATAAGTTTGTCAAGAACCCCCAAATGGACCTGGCCAAGGATGTGCTGTGCCTGCCAGGCGCAAATGAGGTTTTTGCAGTGGCGTGCGCTGTGGGCACGCGTTAACGTCACGGCCGGCCGTTGTTGTTGTTGTTGTTGTTGTTGTTGTTGCTGTTGCTGCTGTTGTTGTTGTTGTTGTTGTTGTTGGTGGTGGTGGTGGTGTTGGTGTTGGTGTTGGTGTTGGTGTTGTTGTTGTTGTCGGTGTTGTTGGTGTTGTTGGTGTTGTTGGTGTTGTTGGTGTTGTTGGTGTTGTTGGTGTTGTTGTTGTTGTTGTTGTGGTTGTTGTTGTTGTGGTTGTTGTTGTTGTGGTTGTTGTTGTTTTGGTTGTTGTTGTTGTGGTTGTTGTTGTTTTGGTTGTTGTTGTTTTGGTTGTTGTTGTTTTGGTTGTTGTTGTTTTGGTTGTTGTTGTTTTGGTTGTTGTTGTGTTGGTTGTTGTTGTGTTGGTTGTTGTTGTTGTTGTTGTTTTGGTTGTTGTTGTTGTTTTGGTTGTTGCTGTTGTTTTTGGTTGTTGCTGTTGTTTTTGGTTGTTGTTGTTTTGGTTGTTGTTGTTTTGGTTGTTGTTGTTTTGGTTGTTGTTGTTTTGGTTGTTGTTGTTTTGGTTGTTGTTGTTTTGGTTGTTGTTGTTTTGGTTGTTGTTGTTTTGGTTGTTGTTGGTTTGGTTGTTGTTGTTTTGGTTGTTGTTGTTTTGGTTGTTCTTGTTTTGGTTGTTCTTGTTTTGGTTGTTCTTGTTTTGTTTGTTGTTGTTTTGGTTGTTCTTGTTTTGGTTGTTCTTGTTTTTGTTGTTGTTGTTTTGTTGTTGTTGTTGTTGTTTTGTTGTTGTTGTTTTGTTGTTGTTGTTGTTGTTTTGTTGTTGTTGTTGTTTTGTTGTTGTTGTTTTGTTGTTGTTGTTTCGTTGTTGTTTTTTGTTGTTGTTGGTTTGTTGTTGTTGGTTTGTTGGGGTTGGTTTGTTGTTGTTGGTTTGTTGTTGTTGGTTTGTTGTTGTTGGTTTGTTGTTGTTGGTTTGTTGTTGTTGGTTTGTTGTTGTTGTTGTGTTGTTGTTGTTTTGTTGTTGTTGTTTTGTTGTTGTTGTTTTGTTGTTGTTGTTTTGTTGTTGTTGTTTTGTTGTTGTTGTTTCGTTGTTGTTTTTTGTTGTTGTTGGTTTGTTGTTGTTGGTTTGTTGGGGTTGGTTTGTTGTTGTTGGTTTGTTGTGGTTGGTTTGTTGTTGGTGGTTTGTTGTTGTTGGTTTGTTGTTGGTTTGTTGTTGTTGGTTTGTTGTTGTTGGTTTGTTGTTGTTGGTTTGTTGTTGTTGGTTTGTTGTTGTTGGTTTGTTGTTGTTGGTTGTTTGTTGGTTTGTTGTTGTTGGTTTGTTGTTGTTGGTTTGTTGTTGTTGGTTTGTTGTTGTTGGTTTGTTGTTGTTGTTGGTTGTTGTTGTTGTTGGTTTGTTGTTGTTGGTTTGTTGTTGGTTTGTTGTTGGTTTGTTTGTTGTTGTTTGGTTTGTTGGTTTGTTGTTTGTTTGTTGTTTGTTTGTTGTGTTGGTTTGTTGTTGGTTTGTTGTTGTTGGTTTGCTGTTGTTGGTTTGCTGTTGCTGTTTTCTGTTGGTTTGCTGTTGTTGCTGTTGGTTTGCTGCTCGTTTGCTGTTGGTTTGTTGTTTGTTTGCTGTTGGTTTGCTGTTGGTTTGCTGTTGTTGTTGTTGGTTTGTTGTTGGTTTTGTTGGTTTGCTGTTGGTTTTTGTTGTTGGTTTTGTTGTTGGTGTTGTTGTTGGTTTGTTGTTGGTGTTGTTGTTGGTTTGTTGTTGTTGGTTTGTTGTTGTTGGTGTTGTTGTTGTTGGTTTGTTGTTGTTGGTTTGTTGTTGGTTTGTTGTTGTTGGTTTGTTTGTTGTTGGTTTGTTGTGTTGGTTTGTTGTTGTTGGTTTGTTGTTCGGTTTGTTGTTGGTTTGTTGTTGGTTTGCTGTTTTTTGTTGTTTTTTGTTGTTGGTTTTTTGTTGTTGGTTTGTTGTGGTTGGTTTGTTGTTGTTTTGTTGTTGTTTTGTTGTTGTTTTGTTGTTGTTTTGTTGTTGGTTTGTTGTTGGTGGTTTGTTGTTGGCGGTTTGTTGTTGGTGGTTTGTTGTTGGTTTGTTGTTGGTTTGTTGTTGGTTTGTTGTTGGTTTGTTGTTGGTGTTTTGTTGTTGGTTTTGCTGTTGGTGTTGTTGGTGTTGGTGTTGTTGGTGTTGGTGTTGGTGTTGGTGTTGTTGGTGTTGGTGTTGTTGGTGTTGGTGTTGTTGGTGTTGGTGTTGTTGGTGTTGGTGTTGTTGGTGGTGGTGGTGTTGGTGGTTGTGGTGTTGGTGTTGGTGTTGGTGTTGATGTTGTTGTTGGTGTTGGTGTTGGTGTTGGTGTTGGTGTTGGTGTTGTTGGTGTTGTTGGTGTTGTTGGTGTTGTTGTTGTTGCGGTTGTTGTTGTTGCGGTTGTTGTTGTGGTTGTCGTTGTTGGTGTTGCTGGTGTTGTTGTTGTTGTGGTTGTTGTTGTTTTGGTTGTTGTTGTTGTGGTGTTTGTTGTTTTGGTTGTTGTTGTTTTGGTTGTTGTTGTTTTGGTTGTTGTTGTTTTGGTTGTTGTTGTTTTGGTTGTTGTTGTTTTGGTTGTTGTTGTTTTGGTTGTTGTTTGCTGTTGTTGTTTGTTGTTGTTGTTGTTGTTGTTGTTGTTGTTGTTGTTGTTGTTGTTGTTGTTGTTGTTGTTGTTTTTGTTTGCTGTTGTTGTTGTTTTGGTTGTTGTTGTTGTTTTGGTTGTTGGTGTTTTGGTTGTTGTTGTTTTGGTTGTTGTTGTTTTGGTTGTTGTTGTTGTTTTGGTTGTTGTTGTTTTGGTTGTTGTTGTTTTGGTTGTTGTTTTTTTGGCTGTTGCTGTGTTGGTTGTTGTTGTTTTGGTTGTTGTTGTATTGCTTGTCGTTGTTTTGTTTGTTGTTGTTATGTTGTTGTTGGTTTGTTGTTGTTGGTTTGTTGTTGTTGGTTTGTTGTTGTTGGTTTGTTGTTGTTGGTTTGTTGTTGTTGGTTTGTTGTTGTTGGTTTGTTGTTGTTGGTTTGTTGTTGTTGGTTTGTTGTTGTTGGTTTGTTGATGTTGGTTTGTTGTTGTTGGTTTGTTGTTGTTGGTTTGTTGTTGTTGGTTTGTTGTTGTTGGTTTGTTGTTGTTGGTTTGTTGTTGTTGGTTTGCTGTTGTTGGTTTGCTGTTGTTGGTTTCTGTTGGTTTGCTGTTGGTTTGCTGTTGGTTTGCTGTTGGTTTGCTGTTGCTTTGCTGTTGCTTTGCTGTTGTTGTTGTTGTTGGTTTGTTGTTGGTTTGGTGTTGGTTTGGTGTTGGTTTGTTGTTGGTTTGTTGTTGGCTTGTTGTTGGTTTGTTGTTGGTTTGTTGTTGGTTTGTTGTTGTTTTGTTGCTGTGTTGTTGTTGTTTTGTTGTTGTTTTGTTGTTGGTTTGTTGTTGGTTTGGTTGTTGTTGTTGTTGGTTTGTTGTTGGTTTGTTGTTGTTTTGTTGCTGTGTTGTTGTTGTTTTGTTGTTGTTTTGTTGCTTTGTTGTTGTTGTTGTTGTTGTCGTTGTTGTTGTTGTTGTTGTTTTGTTGGTGTTTTGTTGTTGTTTTGTTGTTGTTTTGTTGTTGTTTTGCTGTTGTTTTGTTGTTGTTTTGTTGTTGTGTTGTTGTTGTTGTTTTGTTGTTGTTTTGTTGTCGTTTTGTTGTTGTTTTGTTGTTGGTTTGGTGTTGGTTTGTTGTTGGTTTGTTGTTGGTGTGTTGTTGGTTTGTTGTTGGTTTGTTGTTGGTTTGTTGTTGGTTTGTTGTTGGTTTGTTGTTGGTTTGTTGTTGGTTTGTTGTTGGTTTGTTGTTGGTTTGTTGTTGGTTTGTTGTTGGTTTGTTGTTGGTTTGTTGTTGGTTTGTTGTTGGTTTGTTGTTGTTTTGTTGTTGGTTTGTTGTTGGTTTGTTGTTGGTTTGTTGTTGGTTTGTTGTTGGTTTGTTGTTGGTTTGTTGTTGGTTTGTTGTTAGTTTGTTGTTGGTTTGTTGTTGGTTTGTTGTTGGTTTGTTGTTGGTTTGTTGTTGGTTTGTTGTTGGTTTGTTGTTGGTTTGTTGTTGGTTTGTTGTTGGTTTGCTGTTGGTTTGCTGTTGGTTTGCTGTTGGTTTGCTGTTGGTTTGCTGTTGGTTTG